>CM040117.1:226658371-227115695 GCA_022559845.1 Amorphophallus konjac
GGGGGGGGGGGGGGGGGGGGGGGGGGGGGTTGGGGGGGGGGGGGGGGGGGGGGGGGGGGGGGGGCACAAGCTCATTATGCCCAACCGTGGTGGCTTCGAGGTGTCTGCAGTGTCCTCACTCTCGCCAGACTTTCGCCTCTTCAGACATTATGACGGAAGGCATTTCGTCGAACACTTTGTCTGGTGTGATTCTTTGCTTCTACAGACTGAGGTTGTCGTGTTTTTTCCTATTTAGCAAAAAAAAAACATGGTCTCACCATTGATCTTCCTTAATGAAATATTATCATTTTGATGATGGGTCAGTAACATGATTATCCCCCACCTTGTTAACTACTGTCTAGTTCATTGGTTTCCCTTGCCTCAAAACTCAATGCCTTTTTTATTCGCTGGTTAGGTGCAAGTGTGGGCCAATTAGTGGTAACACCTTATCATCAAAGAGGAATTAAAATGGTAAGCAAGAAAGAATAAGAGAAATCTCTATAGAAAGGAAAGTTATAACCTGCCTTTCACTGATCCCAAAAATTCTTGGCAACTTTTATCAGCCACCATGTGATTATCTTTCTTTGTTTTGGATGGTAGACACCATGTGATTATTATATATATTTTGTAATACTTGTAAAAATATTCTCGTCGTCACTCGCTATTAGTGTTCTATTAAAAATCTTACTTAACCCTAGTTAGTCTTTAACTAAATTTGTATAAAGATCAAAACACCCATAATCTCTTTTAAACTTTCTCTCTCTTCACGTATTTATCTCGTAATCTCTCGTTCTCTCTCTTTGGGATAAGATGGCCACAAAAGGTACACTTTTCTATTGGAGTATTTTTTTAAAAAAAAATTTTAATTTTATGGATCCGAATGGACATCTAAATGGCAACTAACATGATGGGCAAATTTACACTAATGTTCATTCAACAGGGTTATTTATAATGATGACTAGATAACGATGACAATCCTATAATTGTTGAAATAAGAATGTTATTTTTGTAATTATCTTTTTTAACTACTCCAATCTTATATATAAACTCCCCACAATTTCATATATTAGTTAATAATATCAAAAACTAAAAATAAATCCTTCAAATTCTAGGGAAAACATTTTAGGAATTTGTAGTGCACACGTATCCCTAAAAATATAGATATTGTGTAAAAGGACTATGACATGGTTTTTTGCACTATTTCTATGCGTACAAAATTGTAGAGACATGAAAACGATCTCTCGGACCTCGTATCACATTTTTAAGATTTATTTGATCGGAGAAGGACGTCTAGTCACCCGTGGAGCCTTGCAAACACCATGAAGATGACATCAGAAGGAGCCCTGGGCGTTACTATAAGGGACAACCCTCCGATGCTTAAGTAAGGACCGTGGCAAGTTGAAGAGCAGCAAGAAATAGAGAAGATGAGAGAGCGTGAGAGTGAAATAGTCAAGCCTGGGGCCGGAGTGGAGTCTCTGGATGTGCTCGCTGTGTCCGACGAGTGCTCGGAGAGTGCTTGCCATGTCTGGATCGTGCTCGGAGACCTTTGTGTGTCTGACCGTCTTGCTACGTGTGTATGCCTTCTCGGGAGTATGTGTCTCTCTCTATGAGCGTGTGTGTTCGTGTGTTTGTGTCCTTTTGTCATATGATCGAAAGTCTATTTATACTGGTTGTCGTAGCGGTGGAAGCCCATACCTTAAAGGGGAAAGGCGTGAGTCGTGGGGTAACGCCTCCCTGCGATCGTGGGGAGTTTCCCGTTGTGCGCCTATTAATCCGGGCAATGCGGCCTTTGGGCGAGTCTCATGGCGCTCTAGGCACGTGCTTGCCCCTATTGGAGTAGAGGACGGCAATGGCGGGAGTAACGTTCGAGAGTAACGTTCGATCATCGGAGAGTCATCCGGCACCCGAGATACCCGTGTCGATGCCCCTTGTGGGCTGGCGAATCTCCTGAACACATCTATTGGGTCGCCTGGTGTGGGCCACTAGTTGTCGGACGGTCTACTTTGCACCCAGCGGGCCCTGCGTCAACGTAAGCCTGGTACTAGTGGGCCGCATCTGGGTCGGGTAGAATTTACCCTCCTCACTAGCCCCTCACTTTCGGACACTGTGGACCCCAAAATTTACATGTCTATATATATATATATATACATTATGAGAGTAAAGAAAAGAAAAGAAAAAAAACAAAATAAAATCTCGCTGGTCTGGTCGATCGAACCGGGAGGTCGGTCGACCGATTCCGGCGGGAACCATAACCGGTGGGCCTTTTACTGCCATATCCGATTTGCACGAGCAGTATCTTCGGATTCATACCTCCGTCATAGTACTAAGGAACTGTTGTGTGTGATAATTTTTGATAGATCTAATCGATAATATAACATATCTAAGTTTCTAAGTTGATATTTCATCACATTTGTTTAAATCGGGTAAAGTTGGCTAAAAACTTGTAATCACCTAATTCATCCCCCCTCTTGGGTGTCATTGATCGCGGGACTTCACGGTTTGGCCGTCCAGCACCTTGGGCGGCCAGGAGACTAGCCGCCCAAATCAACATTTCCCAGTAGCAGGGTCCCCTCCGGGCACCACCTCGGAGGCTCATTCCCTTGCTTATAAGGCCCACATTGGGCACAAAAACCACTGGCATGCGTGGGGAATCACCCCCGACCGCCATGCCACACACGAAACTCGATTTCGACGCATCGATCCAATCACATGCCCAAAAACATGAAAATTCTCAAAAAACGGTAAACCCCGCTCTCTCGCTCAAAACTCGCATGCATGCAAGGGAAATGCACGGGGAAGTAGTGTGGGTCCGCCCCCTCCCTCTCACGAAGGAAACCCGTCGAAAATCACCGCGAAATGCCGCGACCACGCCCTTCGAACCCCGACCCCGCGAGCTCGCCGCCGCGCCACCACCTCCGGCTTCCCACCGTTGCGCACCGCCGCTCGCTGCCGTGGTCCCCCCAATCCTAGCCCACCGCCATTGTCCGTCGGCCGTTGTCCGCCGTGGTGGGAGAGAAAGGGGGAGAAACGGGAGGGAGAGAGTGAGATGCGAGAGTGAGGGAGAAACGGAGGGGGAGAGGGTTAAAAAAAGGGGCTTTAATTTTTTTGTTAAATACATATTTTTTTAAAAAACACACATCAACTCCAGAAATTCCAAAAAATAATTTTTGAGGCCGAAAAATTCTGGAAAAAAGTAAGGCGGCTCAACTCACTGCCACGGACCCAAAATGACCCATAAAAGTACCATATGAGAGTCCGAAAGTCTGAAATTAAGATCCGAAATTCGCTCGGACACGATCCTCGACCCACGTAAAAAAAATCCAAAAAACCCGGGATGTTACATCTAGCGTGAGCAGGCAAATCCAACACTCCAGTTCCCTACACCATCTTCTTAGGTCTCTCCAGCATCACCTGTAGCCGACCCTTCCGTTTTAGGAGCATCCGCTGCTTTTGGCCCTGCATCTGGTCATCCCCCGTCACCCTAAGCACTGACTGCCTAGTCCTTTGTTGCAGATTCGGTGGTTTCGGGTGTAGATGGTGCTTGTTGACAACGTGAACGAGTCCTTTGTCTCCCACATCAATGCCACCGACAGCACTATCGTAGGCCTCTTAGGCAAGGACGACCAACTCATCACGCCCCTCCTGACGCGGCGGCGACGTGAAAATGGATCGACGGCAACTCCTGACGGCATGGACGGGAACGGATAACTTGCTACCTCACGCAGCTCGGCCTCACGCCGGACGGTCTCACACCGGGCGACACTCAAACTCACAAAATGAGAAAGAGGGAAGGGAAGCTAGAAGGGGCCAAGGCACCAACGTAGGTTGTTTTGATTCTTTCATTCATATCAAGTATTACACCCTTAGCCCCCTATTTATAGGGAAGGCCATAACAATAATACCTCACACTTATACTAATTATATTTATACCCTAGCCTAATAAAATAAAACCCACCCACCTAACTTTTGACTTGTGGATTTTAATCAAATAAAATACACAAAATACACACATGTTATTTGACTAGCCTAATAAGACGAATACACACAAATACATAAAAATACGTGTATCACTCAATACATACAAATACGTCGAGTCTTCAGAAAGTCGGATCTCCGAGCCACAAACTTGGTGCAGTCGGGGCGGTGGGGCGTCGGGTCTGAGTAGTGGGCCCGGTAGTGGACCCGGTGTCTCCACCAACCCTCCCGGGGCGGCTGGAACTCGACTCCGTCGAGTAAGGGGGGACACTGCTGTGGTAGTGCTCCAGCAGATATGGATCGAGACGCTGGAGATCTTCCCGGTTAATCCAGGAATCATCAGAAGGTGGACGGTCCCGCCAGTGGATAAGGTAGCGTTGGTACACCCTACTCCGTGTAGTGGTCACCTGCTTATCCAGTATCCTCTCAATGTGCTCGCGCGGTACTCTCGAGGCTGTGGGATGCACAGGGGTGGGCTCACTCTCAATGGGAGGAGAAGGCTCGAAAGGGTCACTAGGAATTGCTGTGAGTTCCTTGTAGGTCACTAGGTCTGCCACATTAAAAGTCGAGCTAATCCCATATTCGGAAGGTAAGTCCACAACATACGCATTGGAGCCAAGCTTCCGTAGAATTGGGAAGGGACCATCACTACGGGCTTGCAACTTCTTAATGGCTTCCGAAGGGAGTCGTTCGGGTCGAACCCGTACCATAACCATGTCACCTTCTTAGAATTCATGGTGACGCCTATGCGAATCAGCCAAGCACTTGTAAGTTTCATTTCTGAGGTTTATTTGCTTGCTAATTGACTCATGCAGACTTTTGACATGCTGTGCAAATTCCTCAGCTGACCTGGATGTCCTAGACTCGAGGGGAAGGGGAATGAGATCCACAGGTTCCTAGGTTTGTATCCATGCACGACCTCAAATGGACTCATACCTATGGACCGATTGACCGAACTGTTGTATGCAAATTCGGCTCTAGGCAAGAGGAGATCCCAAGTGCCAGAATGTTCCCCTACGAGACATCTCAAAAGGTTTCCTAAACTCCTATTGACGACATCTTTTTGCCCATCAGTTTGGGGGTGATAGGCAGTGGAGAATTTGAGTTTGGTGCCAACTAGGTGCCAAAGTGTCTTCCAGAAGTAACTAGTGAATCGGACATCTCGGTCAGACACGATGGTTTGGGGGAGACCATGCAGACGCACGACTTCATCAAAGAATAAGTGGGCTACTCTAGATGCATCAGATGTTTTGGAACATGCAATGAAGTGGGCCATCTTAGAGAACCTATCAATGACAACAAAGATGGAATCATGCTTGTGAGCAGTGCGAGGTAAACCAAGGATAAAATCCATACTCACATCAACCCAGGGTCAATCAGGAACGGGGAGAGGAGTGTAGAGACCTGTGTTCTGTTTGACCTGTTTGGCCATCGTGCATGTCCTACACTGGGCTACAATCTTGGCCACATCTCTCTTCAGGCCAGGCCAATAGAAGTGCTCCTCCACAGAATGGATGGTCTTGTTACGGCCAAAGTGACCAGCAAGACCTCCAGCATACATTTCCCAAATCAGGAAGTTTAGAACAGAAGTCCTCGGGACACAGAGTTGCTGCCCTCGAAATAAAAAATCATCCTGGAGTAGATAGTCAAAAAAGGCTGACGAGGGTCCAGCAGACAGAGCAGAGTAGATAGGGCCAAAATCAGGACACTCTCCATAGAGTTCTTTCATGCGATCAAATCCGGTGACCTCTACCTGAACGGTGGAAAGAAGGGAGACCCTTCGACTCAAGGCGTCGGCTACCTTATTCTCTTTTCCAGCCTTATGTTTTAGGACAAATGTGAAGGACTGGAGGAATTCGACTCACCGACCATGCCTAGGGTTCAAGCCCTTCTGAGAACTAATAAATTTCAAAGCCTCGTGGTCCGAATATAAGACAAACTCTTATGGTAAGAGATAGTGTCTCAAATGCTCGAGAGCTTGGACCACAGCATAGAACTCCTTATCGTAGGTGGAGTAACGAAGCTTTGCATCAGAAAGCTTCTCACTGAAATAAGCCACAGGGTGGCTCTCATGGCTAAGCACTCCACCTATTTCTACGCCAGATGCATCACAGGAAACCTCAAGACTTTGGAAAAGTCTGGCAGGCGCAGGACATGGGCTTTAGTCATAAGCTCCTTTATGGCAATACAAGTCTGAGATGCGGCTTTAGTCCACTCAAAATTCCCCTTACAGTTTCAATCTGTAATGGGTGCCATAATGGTACTGAAATCTTTAATGAAGCGTCTGTAGAAAGTGGCTAGCCCATGAAAGCTACGAACGTCATGGACATTCTGGGGTTCTGGCCAGTCAACTAAGTCTTGGATCTTAGATTGGTCCACAGACACTCCTTGACTGGACACCACAAATCCTAGGAAAGTGACCCGGTCTGTCATGAATTCACACTTCTTTAGGTTGGCAAATAAGGTTTCTCTCCTCAAAGTCTCGCAGACTTCCCTCAAATGATGGATGTGGTCCTGAGGGTTGTGACTATAGATGAGAATGTCGTCGAAGTAGACGACAACAAAGCGACCAATGAGTGGTCGAAAGACTTCTGTCATAAGTCTCATGAAAGTGCTAGGGGCATTGGATAGCCCAAATGGCATGACGAGCCACTCATACAAACCTTCTTTTGCTTTGAATGTTATTTTTCACTCATCCCATGATCAAATCCTGACCTGGTGGTAACCACTTTTCAAATCAATCTTGGAGAAGATGGTGGCTCCACTCATCATGTCAAGCATGTCATCAAGACGGGGAATGAGAAATCTGTACTTGACAGTGATTTTGTTGATGGCGCGGCTGTCAACACACATCCGTCAAGTGCCATCTTTCTTTGGTGTGAGCAAGGAAGGAACAACACATGGGCTCTTGCTCACCCTGAGGAAGCCTTTTTGAATAAGGTGCTCAATAATTCGTTGGAGCTCAACATGCTCCCTGGGGTTTAATCTGTAGTGGGGAAGGTTGGGTAGGGTGGGCCCAGGGACAAGATCAATGGCGTGTTGAACATCACGCATGGGAGGGAGTGTTGAAGGTAAATATTCCGGCAAGATATCTTGGAAGTCCTGCAGGATTGCCTGGACTTCAGGTGGGATGGAGACTTGGGACTCCTCAGGAGTAATGGTGACGACAACAGCCCAAATAGGGGCACCCTCGGTAATCTCTCTATTCATCTCACGAACACCTATGAAGTTAAGATGCCTAATTGGGTCATAATCAACCTTAGGGGCCTTAGGGATGGATATGACAGATGTAAGAGAGGAGGGAATGAGAAGTTTCCCTTTGGTGGGGGTTGGGACATTCTCCTGAATTTTGGGGGTTGCAGTGGGTGTGGAGGTAGGGCTCTTTCCCGTGGCCAGCTTTGGGGGTGTCGGGAATAACTGAATCCTCTTCCCATTGTGGGAGAAGGAACACTGATTGGACCGACCGAATGTAGTAAGGTCTACATCGTAGATCCATGGCCGTCCTAGGATGATGCTCCCGACCTTCATAGGCACTACATCGCATAGGATTTGTCCTTGATATGACTGGAACTGGATGGGAATGACACATGTAGTGGCGACTGGGATTGAAGTGTCATCGACCCAAGCCACGTTGTATGGCTTATGATGAGGATGTGTAGGTAGGCCTAGACGGGAGACAAAGTCTAAAGAGACTGCCTTGATACAGCTCCCGTTGTCAAAGATCACCTTGCAGGGTTGAGAGTTGACCATGATGTAGGTTTGGAAGATGGAGGTTCGACGCCAGTCGTCCTCTTGTGGGTGTGCGAGGATGCAGCGGACTACACCCAACCGTCCATGGCCAGAACTCTCAGCAACATCTCCCACCTCTTCGTACTCGACATGTGTGCTATCAAACTCCGCATCTAATTCCTCAAACTGGGCAATGAGATCAGGGTCAGGCTCATATCTCTCAAGGGGTTCTTCTTCCTGAGGTGGAAGCTCCACAGGCTGGGGGTCGGTGATGACTAAGGCTCGGGTGGGGCAGTTGGAGGCAATATGCCCTAGGTTATGGCACCTAAAGCAACGAATTCCCGAGACAGGGACTGGTTGGGAGGTGCTAGGGATGACTCCCTTTCTCTTGTCATCTCTCCTATCAGTTGGCGGAGTGTACTCCAGCCTGGGCACAACAGCAGGTGCAGGTAAAGGGTTCCTTGGGAAAGGAGCGGTAGGGGCAACGGCCCTAAGTGGGGTAGCAGTAGGGACATAGGAAGTGGAAGCGTCAGGCCTCTCAGAGCAGCGGGCTATGGGGTTTCGGGGTTCAGGCTGGCGGTAGGTGAAAACTCGAGGTGGGACCACCCTTTGAAACCGCTCGACATCTCGAGCGACCTGATAGGCAAGCTCGAGGGTGTTAACCTCACGTAGGAACAACTCCCGCTGTATACTCTCATGTAGGCCAGCCCTAAATCGTGAGAGGGTGACAGAGGCATCCTCCATGACTCGACTCTGAAGGAAGAAGTCATCAAATTTGGCGATGTACTCGTCCACAGACTTTCCATCTTGGGTGAGTTTCTGCCATTGGTCTAAAAGATGCTGATGGTAGGAGGGTGGCAGATACTTCTCCCTCAGTTTCTCCTTCATTTCTTCCCACGTGCTTATGGGCTCCTCTCGTCTCCTTGGTAGGAGATTTTTAATGTTACACCAGTAGGTTTTGACTTGACTTAGGAGTTTCATTTTGGCAAACCTCACCCTTGTAGCAGGGGTCATGCGGCGATGCCAGTCAAAATATTGATCCATCATGGTCTCCCAATCAAGGTATGTAGCGGGGTTGAGGGACCCATCAAAACTCGGAGCGTCGATCTTGACGTTCCGTAGGATGATATCCTCATCGTTGTGGTCTCTCTCTCGAGGCGCACGGGCCTCTTGCTCTCTATCTTGGGGAGCCTGATTTTGGCGGGCTTGCTCTCTCTCCTCCCTAGGATGGGCTACGGGATCGCCATTCACTCGTCCTTCCTCTCCCTTCAGTCGTTCCTCTAAGGCTCGGATCCTCTCATCTAGCTCTGCTCGTAGTTGGCCTATGGATTCTTCAAAATGGGTCATAAGATTATGCTCTAGCTGAGCCAACATAGCACTCATGCTCTTCTGATCCATGTGGGGTTGTAGAGTTGAAGGGCGTTCTAGACGGCATGATGAATTCCTAGACCAACGTGGCATGCACGACTTCGGACCTAAATGATGCAGTCCTGGGACCGATAGTTAGCAAGCTATAGACCCGAATTTTGTTGGCTAATTGGCAAATGGTCAACTTGAAGGGACCGGTCTGGGAGAGTTGCTCACCCGTAGGCGGAGTAGTTATGGAACTACCTCGTGATAATTAGGGTGTCCTAATGTGACAGTCTAGGGCCTCAAGGATAGGTGCATACAAGCTCTCGCTTTCCGTCCACAGCGATGCACTCAGGAGACTGGCTGCATGGATCGGGCTCTCGCTCACTTCGTCGCGCGGAAAATGATAAGGATACTAAATAAGTAAGTGATTTGGAGCACGTACCTAGCTGACTGAGAAGTCAAGCTCCGACCGGAGACGAAGGCGGGCGTGGACGTGCGTGCTCGCACGGCGTCGACGAAACTTCACGGTTACAATGAATTCACTCCGCGCAGGGAGGATTTAATTATTACAAAACCGCGTGATTTTAAAAATTTTCCCACGCAGGGGAGCAATTAGCCTAATTTCTCCGCGCAGGGAGACTCAGACGTACGTACGTGCCGTAAATTACGGAACGTCTGTCGATGACCCAATATCTCGGGCATTGTTCGAGCCTCCGTTGTGGACTTCGGGTGCCACTTTAATTTTGTTAAAATAACATATATATATATAATATTATATATAGATATACATACATATATATATATATATATAGATATAAGATTATATATATCTCAAATATATAATATATATATATAATTAACACACTCTTTTTTTTGACTTTTCAAACTATCGTGCGTATTTCACGCGGGGGTGGGTCAACGAGGGCGGCCTCACGCGGCAGCTAGCGGATGGCCACGTGGGGAGGAGCGCCTGGGGGCGGGAGGGCGCGGGCCTGGGCACTGACCGGCGAGGCGGGCGTGACCAACGCGGGAGGTGGGCGCAGGCGCGGCGGGCGGCAGAGCGCCACAGGTACGGCGGCCTGCACACGTGGGAGGTGGGCTGGCGGGCATTGCGGCATGCGCACGCGGGGCGGGAGTAGGTGCGACGGGCGGCGGCCGCGGCGGAGGCAGGCGAGGCAAGCGGAGGGCGCCGCGGGTGGCTGGGACGGGCACCGTGCGTCGGGCGGGTGTGGCAGAGTGCCGGCGGGCGCGGGCATGGACCGCGGGCGAGCGACGGGGCCTTGGGCGCGCTCGCGGGGCTCGGGCGGCCGGGCGCGGGACGGGGGGGGGGAGGCGGCCGGGCGTGACCGGCTGCGGCTGCGGTGGCTGTGGGCGGCGCACGGTGGCGGAGCTTGGCCGTTGCAGCCAAGGGCTTTTTGAAGGGGGGGCACGGGCGACTAGGCCCCCCCTGCGAACCTCTTTTCTTTTTTTAATTCTCTCACACACACAGCCAAGAGAATTTTTTTTCTTTTTTTTTCACTTCTTTTCTCCCTCTCTTCTCTCTCTCAACCGAGAGAGCTTCTGCTCTTTCTTTTTTTTTTCTTTCACGAACAGAAATTGGGGAGAGAAGATGATGACGACATCGAGGTCGATGGAGGCGCCGTTGTTGGGCTCTGATACCAAATCTGATGCGACGCCGACGTGGAAATGAATCGACGGCAACTCCTGACGGCACGGACGGGAATGGATAACTTGCTACCTCACGCAGCTCGGCCTCACGCTGGACGATCTCACACCGGGCGACACTCAAACTCACAAAATGAGAAAGAGGGAAGGGAAGCTAGAAGGGGCCAAGGCACCAATGTAGGTTGTTTTGATTCTTTCATTCATATCAAGCATTACACCCTTAGCCCCCTATTTATAGGGAAGGCCATAACAATAATACCCTCACACTTATACTAATTGTGTTTATACCCTAGCCTAATAAAACAAAACCCACCCACCTAACTTTTGACTTGTGGGTTTTAATCAAATAAAATACACACATGTTATTTGACTAGCCTAATATGACGAATACACACAATACATAAAAATATGTGTGTCACTCAATACACACAAATACGCCGAGTCTTTAGGAAGTCGGATCTCCGAGCCATAAACTTGGTATAGTCGGGGCGGTGCGGCGTCGACTCCGAGTAGTGGGCCCGGTAGTAGACCCGGTGTCCCCACCACCTCCCCTCCCCTCCCCGCACTCTACTGGGTTCCCCTCCCCTTCCTCGTCCACCAATAGGAGGAGCTCCACCAGTATGCCCTCTTTCTGTACAAGTACGGTGAAGCTCCAGGACAACTCTCAACCCTCATAGGTGTACCCTAGCTTCTTATTGTCGAGCACCATCTTCTCATAGGTCCTATTTGAAGGTCGTAGAACATGATGTCCCGGCCAAAGGAGTAGAAGTTTCCCATGTCCTCGCCATAGGTGTTGGCCAGCTGGTTGCCGCTCCAGATGTGGATGTTGTTGTGCGGGGATAGCTCGAGGCTGCCAGGTGCCAGACCTGGTGTTAGTGTATAGGGGAGGCATCTGCATGCCATTGGGATGTTCCCAGTTCCAAAATGGGAGGGTGAAGTTTGGAAGAAGGTGACACTGGCCCTCTCTCTGTCCCCGCCCCTTCCCCTCTTACAGTCTTTCTCTCTCTCCTTTTTGCTATTCACCCCCACTGAGTGGGTTGTTGGCACTGGAGGGGGAAGTCACCTCCGGTGTCTCCCCTCTCTCTTTCTTTGTCCTATCTTCATCTCTCTCATCTCTCTATTGTAGAGATGGGAAATTTGATATTTAAGAGAGATATTTTGGTCATTCAACTACAAAATAATAGGTCAAATCTTTTAAGAATATTCATCTTTACGTTGATGAAAGTTAATTAACCAGAGTGACATTTTTACATTATTTTGACAAATTTAGTGATCTCTTTGCTAATGCTTTTTCAGGCCTGATATTTTTGTAAATATATGTTTAACAATGGTTTACATGTAAAAAACCCTTAAATGTATTGAAGCATCATTGTCTTTTGATTGGTCTTATGTATCTTGTGATTAATATGAGATTAAGTATATAGATAGTGCCATCTTAAGAGGATATTAATTTGAATGACCCCATAACTAGCTGGAGGAGGTCCATTTGTTGCACGCGGATGGCGGACTTTGAAAAACTTTTATTTGGTGGATGGTGAGGTATATATTGATCTCCGATCTTATATAGTCGATCAAGGCCTTGGCGCTATTCGTCTAGGTGCGCGCTATTTATTTTGTTTGACCTCTTATGTCGTTGTTTGGATAATTGTCAAGAATTTGATATTAAGTATATAGATAGTGACATCTTAAGAGGATACTTGAATGGCCCATAACTAGCTTTCATTGTAGTAAGTCAATTTGTTGTCCAAGAATGGTAAACTTTGAAAATCTAGAAGCTAGACTTTGGTTTGGTAGATGGTGAGGTATTTGACCTCTGACCCTATATAGTCGATCAAGACCTTAGCGCTATTCGTCTAGGTGCTCGCTGTTTGTTTTATTTTATCTCTTATGTCGTGGTTTGGATAATTGTTAAGAATTTGATTTAATCAATTGCTTTAAGTGGTTTGAATGTCATAATTTATATATAAATATGGTTTGATCTTTTAAGCTTAAGTATACAAGTTGATCTGCTAAACTTATACAGATATGATTTGATATGCTACGTAGGTCATTTGTAAATCTAAATTATTTAATAATTAAATATGATTATGAATTTGTGAGATACGCATGTATACCTAATGTTTGCATTATCTCAAGTTACATTTTCTTGACTTCTTTATGCTATATATTTAGAATATGTTAAAATTTACGTTAAGTTTAAAATTATAATATGATTTGTCAAATTATTATATGATAGATATATTATTGTGATTGATGTTTGCTAGCTCTTAGGACTTAATTACACATGCGATTAATCACTTTTGTAAGAGTTTAGTGAATAGTGAATTTTAGCTCCGTCAATGAGCAGGTCTAAAAGTGATTCAGGAAAGATTTTGAAGTCTGCGGCTTCAAGGACAAAGTAGATTTAATTACTTCTCTATGTAAGTAGGGTATTCACGGACTTCACGATGTTAAAGTATTCCATGCAAATAAAATTTTATCAAGATTATTTACTCAATAAACATACCATATCTAAAAGTATTGTGCAACATGCTCTCGCCACATTATTCTAGTTACAAACGCACCAAATTGAATGACTACGAACAAGTGGGCCAAGCAACTGGAAATTAAGGTTATCAATGGATCGGCTCGGTTAGATAGGTCCGTAGGTTTGACCCGATTTTAAATCAGATCGTAAGGTCATTTTTAATCTGTAAATTTTTAGTCGGGTTTAAAAATCGGACTCAGACTAGACACACGGGTAAGGTTTAGATTTTGAGTTCGGCCCGCGGACTGGTCCTGGCCATTCTTTTTTTTTCTCTCTTCAAATTTTAAAAAATATTTAATTAAAATTATATTATTTTACTTAATTAAAAAATTAATCTTTTTTTCAATAAATTAACTAATTAATATTAAAATTCTAATCAATTTAATAAGATTATAAATTTTATATTATTAAATATATTATTTTTTATTATTTTTATTTAAATTATCAGATCCAACCGAACTTTAATCCGACTTTATAATTTTTCCCAGCTCTGTTAACGTGTTTGAGTCGTGGGCTAGACTATCACACACAACTTGGAAACATACGGGCATATATATATTAGATCCAATCAATAATATTAAAGAGCGATAACTCTAGTAATTAGAGGGTAATCCCTTTTCTCCTACGAAAAGTCGGACAGTACTGATACTTAACACCCAAATGATTAAATTTCAAAATTAACATAAATAACAAAAAGACAAAAAGTATTAGTTAATTTGGTATATATGATTAACATGGATTACCTAGCTAGCTTATTATAATAAGAGGAAGGACAACTAATTCTATCTTTTCAACACCTCTGTGTTTACTTCAATCTCGGCTAATTACTCACTGTGTTCATGATCGAAGCACCTTCCTAATTAAAAGATATTTGCGAATAATATTTATTCGAGTCCATCAGTGTAGAGAACTAAATTATTGCTACATTACATTGGTCGGTCCACACGTACGAAGAAGGAAGTCATGAGAAAGTGATGCAGGACGGGTTAGGATGTCTAGATGTATGCATACGGCAGCCATAAGAAAATTAAATTTAATTAATATGTATTAAATTTTAACATGTAATAATCACCATAAATGTCGAGAGCCTAACTCGTATCAAAATCTCATCATATGTCGGTGGCTCAAATAACCCCTAATACAGGGTTAGATCTCTTCCGTCAGACATGTAGTCAATCCCAGTCGTACCCTGCAGGTACAAGGTTAAATAATATGGATGACTGTTTTTTTTTGGAAGCAACCTATGATATTCATTCGTACCAAACGATAAACACAGTACATAGGCAGATTAGACCCAGAACCGACCATAAAACGGCCATATCTGGCCCATACAAACCACAACCCATCGAAGATACAGAAAGTAAAGATATCGACATAACAGATCGGGAACGCCCGACTTGGCGGTGAGCTCCTGAAGACACCCGGAAAGAGACAGCCGCTTCTGAGGTGACCGATTCCTTCGTCGAGCAGCACTGGACTGCCAATCCGCTTTTCCTGATAGCGGTGAAAGAGAGGTACTCGGGTGGCCAGCAACCGGAAGGGTGCATGGGGGATAAGCTCAGAGTCTCCGATCCCTCCTGAGGTCGATGGCAGGAACCTGACACTAACATAACGAAAGCTTCTTCGGGTGCTCAAGGAGGCGCCCATCGCCGAGCGGAGGACCGATCCAGGGAGAGGGATGTATGTGAAGGGAGATCGACCAAAAGGGTTCTGGGGGTTACCGGGCAGAGAGGGATGAGGAAGACGGAGAGGGGGGGATGGGTGGGGGGGGGGGACAGCGGAGAGAGACATGAAGGGGGAGGGGCGGAGACGAGAGGAGGAAACGGGGGGAGGGGGAAGGGGGGGGGTCGAACCGGAAGGGGGATGGGGGCGAAAGACGAGAGAGCCGGGGGTGAGGCGGTGGGAAGGATGTGGAGGGGGGGGGGAGGGGGCGACCGTCGGAGAGGGGGGAGGGATGGGGGATAGGGACAGAGAGAAGGTGGGGGGGAATGCGGGGGGAGGGGGCTGGCTGACAGAACGGGGGAGGGGGGGATGCCGGGGGAGGGTGGAAGGCCGACGGAGCTAGGGGGAGGCGGGAAGGGACCGGGGATGCGGGGATGGCGGGGAAGGGGGGGCGAAGAGCCGATGGTGAAGGGGCGGTGGCCGGGCCAGGCAGGGAGGAAGGGGCAGGCGGAGGGGTTGGCTGGGGAAGGGCGGAAGGCCGGCAGGGAAGGGGACGGGGAGGTGGGGTTGGGGGTGGCGGGCTGGTGCTAAAGGGAGGAAGGGGGGCAGCGGTTAGGGGTTGGCCGGGGGCCGACGGAGAGGGGGAAGAGAAGGAGGGAAGGTCAGCGGTGGGAAGGGATGGAGGGGGGGCGGTTGCAGGGCTAACAAGGAGGACGGGGATGGCGGATGGTTGGCTGGAGGTGGGCAGAGGGCCGGCGGGGAAAGAGGAGAGAAGGAGGGGAAGGCGCAGAGGGGCTACCGGAGATGAAAAAAGGGGGGGCGAAGGGGGGGGGGAACGTGGAGCGTACCAGGGCGGGGCAGGGCGAGGCCGGGCAAGAGGGGGGGGGAGCCCCCGACGGGAGCTCCCCCTCCCGATGAGCCACCGGTGCGGAGCGCCGGTGAAGGTTCCGCCAGAGAAGCTCCGACGACGAGCCACCGCCCCGGGGGGCGATGAGGGGTCCGAGGTGCAAAACACACCCCGACGCGAGCCTCCTACAGAGGAGAAGGAGAGAGGGGGGGGGGGGGGGAGTTCCTGGCGAGAGCTCCCCCCCACCAGACGTTCCGCGGGGGGCTCTCGCGACATGAGGAGAAGGGGGCTCGGCGCGCAGCGAACCCTCTCCTCCTACTCCTACCGAATTAAATTAGTTTTGATTGTATGGATGACTATTTGGTCATTGATTCACGACGGATCAAATTGAGAATAAGTCAAGGCTCGATGCTACATGGGTCCAGTTGTAATATCCCGGACCTTTCGGATCATTCTTCGTGGGTCCCGGATCCGGTTTTCGGAGCGTTCGGTCTGTTGTGTCCGAAATTTCGTTCCGGACATCTTTCGTGTTCGGATCGGCACGATCCGGAGTCGTTTCGGAGGCCCGGAGGCGTTCCGTGGCTTTTTCCGTGCGTGATTCCCCGACTTCCGGCGCGGGTTTCGGCTTTTCTCTTCGGACGCTCGCTGCGGGTGAACCGGGCTGTTCACACGGGCACGAGTGGTACCATTGCGATCGGTACGTTCCGAGGATCGTGGGGGTGTAATTTCCTAATTTTTGGTATTTTTCACATTTTCCGGGTTTTTCTATAAAACCCTTTTTCTTTTCTCTCTCCCCCACCATCTTCTTCTTCCTCTCTTCTTCTTCCTCCTTCCTCCTCCACCGTGTCTCCCTCCCTCTCCCTCTCTTCCTCCCGGTTGGCCACGGCGAGCTCCCCTCCGGCTGCAGACGGCGGCGGGGCGACGGCGCGGTGACGTGGGCGGCGGCGAGGCGGTCGTGGGGGCGTGCGGCGAGCGTGGGAAGCTTAAGGAAGAACGAGGGTTTTCAAGCGTTCTTCGCGATTCGTGGACGATCCGGCGGAGCATTCGCTCCATTGAGGTAGGGTGACGTTCCCTAGCTCTTCGCCGTTCTTTTCCGTGGTTTGTAGGCCGCGGGGAGGCCGAGAGAGGCATGTTTGGGCATTTTTGGGGTTTTTCCATGTTTTGGGGGTGAGCCGCCCGATCTATGGTTTTAGCCCATGATTCTATGTTTTGGTGGCTTAGATGCATGCTAGGGGTCCCCAGGGGTCTTCCCCCTTGTTTTCCCCCTCTCCGGTGGAGGTACGGGGGCGTGGTTGGTGTTTTTGGGGTTTTCCCGCCGTAGCGTGCTCTGGGGCAAGCGACGGTCACTCCAGTGACCGTCACATGCTTGTAACGCCCCTAGAGGGGTGCGTTACTTCCCTGGGTGTTGGCCTTTGGGGTCGAGGGCTGTAACGGTCCTGCGACTGGCCGCCGTTTGCTAGTGACGCCCCTGGGCTGGGCCGTCACATGCTTTTCGACCGTTGGTTTTGACCGTTGGGGGTCAGGCCATGTGACGCGCCATTCTAGGTGCGTTATATGCGTGTAACGCCCTGGGGCAGGAGCGTTACTTCCTGTGTTTACCCCAGGCGTGAGGGCCATGTAACGCGCTGGTCCAGGTGCGTTACATGTGAGTAACGCGCCCGGGCAGGGCCGTTACATCCCTTTTTGAATCTGTGCCGTGGAGGGGCGTGTAACGCGCTAGGCTAAGCGCGTTACATCCGTGTAACGCGCTGGGCCTGGGCCGTTACTTCCCTTTCCCCCGTGTTGAGTGACGGTCCGCCTTAGACCGCCATTTTAAGTGACGGCCCTAGAGTGGACCGCCATTTGGCAGTGACGGTCTGAGGGTAGACCGCCACTTCCTGAGTTGCCCCATGAGGGTGGCAACCTTACTTTTCTCCGACCGTGGTCTCCGTGTGACGGGACTAGTGCGTGGGGTGATTCCCACACGTTGTCGGGCTTGGGCGTTGTTTTCCGTGACTTGAGAGTCTACTCCTTTAGCGACCCTCCACTAGTCGTAGCCCACCAGTACGCGGTGCTGGTCTCACCTGGGAGTGGTGTACGGGCACCCACCTTTCGAGACGGTTTGTGGACCGGTTACCGTAGGCCCCTCGTCGTAGCCAGAGTCCGGCTGCGGGGGAAAACCGGTCAGAGGGCCAGACCTAGGACGCGTGGTCTGTGTGTGCACACGTGGTTGGGGGCGGTTGGACCCACGTCGACGGGCGTGACCCCAGCTAGTCACTTGTTGTGAGTTACTTTTCGGTGTTTGCGCCTCGGGTAGGACCTACCACGTCAGGCGGTTCACCTGCGGTGCGGTGTAAGACGTCAGGGGACGCTACCGGCTGTGCTTCTAGTGGGTGGTACTCCTGTCGAGTACGGAGTGTCAGACTGTCAGTCGTGTGTTTCCGACCTTCGGGTTTGTCGGTGACCGTTGAGCTTCGGTCTTCTCTTCGTAGCACGTGTGTCGGTTTGCGTGCCGTAGAGTCTTGCTTTGTAGAGTACAGGGCTTTCCTTTCCGAGGTACTCTCCTACCGCTAGAGTAGTGGTTTCTCGCTTTGCGAGGTAGGGTTCGAGTGATCCCTACTGAGTCTTGTTCCGAGACTCATTCCCTGCGTGTTTTCACCGTGTTTCAGGTGAGACGCCACCTTCGGGGAGCGCGTCAGGAGCGCAGCGTGGTGCGGGTGCCCAGAGGTAGTGCCAGAGGTCTGAGCCGGGGGATGCCCCGTGTAGCTGTACTTTTCTTCTTGTCACTGTACTAGTCGTGGACTGTTGTCGTGGTTATTTTATTTTGTGGACCATGTAAATTGTTATCTTATTTCCTGCTTAATATCATAACTGTTTAATTTCTGCAATTACTTGTGATAACTATGTAGTTTCCACACCATCCTTTTAACCCTTCCGAGTCTTCGGACTCGTGGGTGGCGGTGCGAGTCTCGGGTTATCGGGCCTTCCCGGTAATCGGATTCTCGGGTCGTTACAGCTGGTATCAGAGCGCGGTTGTGGAATTACATGGGAATCATAGGTAATTGTAGTGGTCCACTAGTCCATGGCGATGATGTACAGGTGACGCTGGCCTTGGGCACCGCGTGTTTTATTCTGACATTGCCGTTTTCGTGTTTTCTGTCTTGTGCTTCAGGAGCGAGGATGGCGCCGAGGAGGAGTTCTCGCTCTCAGCAGGGGCAGTCGGCTGGAGGTCAGGAGATCCAGCAGGGGGTCCAGAGGGACCAGGAGGAGCATAGCAGAGTTCCGGGAGCTACCGAGGCCGCGGATGCTGCGAGAGCTCCGGGGGCCGAGGATTTCTTCCGTGGCATGTACCATCTCATGTCTCAGCAGTTTGGCGGAGAGGCTGCTGAGGGCTCGTCAGTCAGGGGTGGGCCGGGCCGAGCAGTGAGGGACTTCATGCAGTTCCATCCACCTTACTTTAGCGGCCAGGCAGACCCTGATGCGGCTCGTGATTGGCTCGATGAGATGGAGCGGGTGTTCAGTTCTGCGAAAAGTACTGCCGAGGACAGAGTGGTGTTGGCCTACAACCAGTTGCAGGGTACGGCTCGGAGGTGGTGGTCTTCCGAGTGGAAGACGTCCTTTCAGCTTCGTCCACTTGAGCAGGTCGAGTGGGGTGACTTTGTCAGTGCTTTCGAGCGTACGTACTGTCCAGACGTCGTTGCTACGCAGCGGATGCGGGAGTTTCTGGAGCTGGTGCAGGGTGACATGTCCGTGTTGCAGTACAGGGCCCGATTTGTCGAGCTGGGTCGGTACGCACCTCATGTCATGGAGCATGAGAGGGTGAGGACCACGCAGTTTGTACAGGGCTTGAGGCTGGAGCTGAGGCACCATTTGATCGCGAATGGGGCCACTGATCTAGAGACGGCGTCTCGTGTTGCGATTTCCTTGGAGATGGATATGCAGAGGACTCGAGGACCGATCAGCCAGGGGCAGTCCGTGTCAGTCGCAGCCAGCAGTCGGCTACCCAGCAGCAGGGTTTCTTCCAGCATGCGTCGGGTGGTTCAGGAGTACCGGCATCGGCAGCTTCAGTGACAGGATCTGCGTCTTTTAGCTCGAAGGTCAAGAAGTTCTTGAAGAAGGGTTTCCGTAAGAAGCCCAAGGATCAGGGACAAGCTTCATCGGGCAGTGTGCAGCAGCCGATTCCTTTGCAGCGTCAGGGATCAGGGGGTGGATCACGAGGACCTTGTCCACGGTGTGGTGGGACCCACCCAGGCAGGCAGTGCACGGCGCCGATTATCTGTTTTCGGTGTGACCAGCCAGGGCACATGGCGCGTGACTGTCCACAGAGACCGCCGCAGCAGCAGTTTCCCCAGCAGCAGAGGCAGCAGCAGCAGCAGCAGGGACAGTATCCGCCGCTACCCAGGTCAGCCAGCGTGGGAGGCAGGCAGAGGGCTCGAGGCCAGATCACGCACTTGACCAGGGCAGAGGCAGTGGCGTCGCAGCTCGTGGAAGGTACCGTTCAGATTTTGGGTTGTGCGGCTCGGGTTTTGTTTGATTCTGGCGCGTCTCATTCGTTTATTTCGGAGGATTTCGCGTCGAGCGTCGAGGAGCCGGTGACCCAGTTGTCTTGTGATTTGGCGGTGGAGTTGCCTTCGGGTGACTTTATGGTCACTCCGTATTGCTTCGACCAGGTTCCGGTGTGGATCGATGGCCGGAGTATGCCAGGCAGATTGTATGCGTTGCAGCTTCGGGATTACGATGTGATTCTAGGCATGGATTGGCTCGAGACTCATGGAGCGGTGGTGGATTGTGGGATGAAGAGGGTCTACTTCCAGCATCCGAGTAAGAGGACCTTCTATTTCCAAGGTATCCGTTCCGCCTCTTCTCGATTTCTTATCTCTGCTATTCGAGCCCGTCGGTTGCTTGATTCAGGTTGTCAGGGTTTTCTCGCGTCAGTGGTTGTGTCTGACCGGATGGAGCCGGATGTCGAGGACATCGCGGTGGTGTGCGAGTTTCCCGATGTTTTTCCTGAGGAGTTGCCTGGATTACCTCCCCAGCGGGAGATCGATTTTGTGATCGAGGTTGTACCTGGTGCGGGACCTTTGGCGAAGGCTCCCTACCGTATGGCCCCCGCTGAACTGAGGGAGTTGAGGGCGCAGTTGCAGGAGCTGCTGGCCAAGGGGTACATTCGTCCGAGTTTTTCCCCTTGGGGTGCGCCCGTGTTGTTTGTGAAGAAGAAGGACGGTAGTCTGCGGCTGTGCATTGACTATCGGCAGCTGAATGAAGTGACCGTTAAGAACAAGTATCCGTTGCCGCGGATCGATGACTTGTTCGACCAGCTTCAGTCTGCGCGAGTGTTCTCGCGGATTGATTTGCGGTCAGGTTACTATCAGCTGAGGATTCGCGAGTCCGATGTGGAGAAGACTGCATTCAGTTCGAGGTACGGGCATTATGAGTTTCTGGTGATGCCGTTTGGGCTCACCAATGCCCCAGCTGCCTTTATGGACTTGATGCAGAGGGTGTTTCATCCGTATTTGGACCAGTTTGTGGTCATTTTCGTGGATGACATCCTTGTTTATTCGCGGTCTGCTGAGGAGCACGCGTACCATTTGAGTGTGGTACTGCAGACGTTGCGAGATCACCAGTTGTATGCGAAGCTCAGCAAGTGCGAGTTTTGGCTCAGCGAGGTGCACTTTCTGGGGCACGTGATTTCTGGTGATGGCATTTCCGTGGATCCCGCCAAGGTCGAGGCTGTGATGCAATGGCCGAGGCCGAGGTCGGTGACGGAGATCCGGAGTTTCTTGGGGCTTGCGGGTTATTATCGTCGGTTTATCCAGGATTTTTCCCGCATTGCGACCCCGATGACTAGGCTCACGCGGAAGGATATACCTTTCGTTTGGTCCGAGGAGTGTGAGCAGAGCTTCAGGGAGCTGAAGAGATTGCTCACCTCGGCTCCGGTGTTGGTTTTGCCTTCTGGATCGGGAGGTTTCGTGGTGTGTACAGATGCTTCCGGCGTTGGACTGGGTGCTGTTCTGATGCAGCATGGTAGAGTGGTGGCTTATGCATCTCGGCAGCTAAAGCCTCACGAGGAGAACTACCCTACCCATGACCTTGAGTTGGCGGCTGTGATCTTCGCGCTGAAGATCTGGAGGCATTATCTGTACGGTGAGAAGTTCGAGGTGTTCACTGACCATCAGAGCTTGAGGTACGTGTTCTCGCAGAAGGACCTGAACCTCAGGCAAAGGCGTTGGATGGAGTTCATGAAGGACTATGACTTCACCCTGTCTTATCAGCCAGGCAGGATGAATGTCGTCGCCGATGCCTTGAGTCGAAAGGTTGCGGTCAGTGCCTTGATGTTGAGGAGGTGGAGGCTCTGGGAACAAGTGCCCGAGGTATCTTTCAGGCTCAAGATTCCCCAGGAGCCAGGGTTGGCTGTGCTTGCGAGTCTGACTGTCACTCCTGCTATCCGTCGTCAGGTGACAGAGGCTCAACATGCGGACCCTGAGTTGCCCCGGATTTTGGCTATGGCTGACGTAGAGCTCGGCGAGGACGGTGCTGCGAGGTTTCGTGGCAGGTTGTACGTCCCAGCTGAGGAGCAGGTTCGTCGTGCGGTGTTACGCGAGGCTCATGGGAGCAGGTACACTGTACACCCGGGTGCGACGAAGATGTATCGGAACTTGCGGAGGCAGTTCTGGTGGCCTGGCATGAAGAGAGATGTCGCAGAATTTGTGGCCAGGTGCCTGATCTGTCAGCAGGTGAAGGCGGAGCATCAGCGACCAGGCGGTACTCTCCAGCCCTTGGATGTTCCTGCTTGGAAGTGGGACCATGTGACCACGGATTTTGTGGTGGGGTTGCCAAGAACCCCGAGTGGGCAGGACAGTATTTGGTTGCTGGTGGATCGGCTGACGAAGGTGACTCGGTTGCTACCGGTCAAGGTCAGCTGGAGCGTGCCTAAGTTGGCTCGTCTTTATGTGGAGCGGATCGTTCCGTTGCATGGGGTTCCCATTTCGATCGTGTCGGATCGGGATCCGCGCTTCACTTCTGGATTCTGGAGGAGTTTCCAGCGAGCTCTTGGCACGGAGTTGGCATTTAGCTCGGCATATCATCCTCAGTCAGATGGTCAGTCTGAGAGGACCATTCAGACTTTGGAGGACATGCTGAGATCCTGCTGCCTGGAGTGGCAGGGGAGTTGGATACATCACCTACCGTTGGTGGAGTTTGCCTATAACAACAGCTATCATTCGAGCATCGGCATGGCTCCTTATGAGGCATTGTACGGGCGTCCTTGTCGGACTCCACTCGATTGGTTTGAGGTGGGTGAGCGTGTTTTGACGGGACCGGAATTGGTGCAGCAATGTGTGGATGTTGTGCACCTGGTTCGTCAGAACATGTTGGCGGCCCAGAGTCGGCAGAAGAGCTATGCTGACCGTAGGAGGCAGCCCCTCGAGTTCGCCGTGGGCGATCATGTGTTCTTGAGAGTTTCTCCGATGAAGGGGGTGATGCGTTTTGGACGGCGTGGGAAGCTGAGTCCCCGCTATATTGGTCCTTTCGCGATTGTGGAGCGCATCGGTGAGGTTGCTTACCGGTTGCAGTTGCCTCCTGAGTTGGCGTCGGTGCATGACGTGTTCCACGTCTCGATGTTGCGGAAGTATATGCCCGATGACTCTCATGTGCTCGAGTTTTCCGTTTGGCCTGAGGTGACTCCAGATCTTTCTCTCCCAGAGTTTCCGATCCGCGTGGAGGATAGGCGAGAGCAGCGCCTGCGGAACAAGGTCATTCCCTTGGTAAAGGTCGTGTGGCAGCGACACTCTGGTGGTGAGGCTTCTTGGGAACGTGAGGACGAGATGCGTCAGCAGTTCCCGTATCTGTTTGAGTGAGTCTTCCGCTTCTTTCCCCTCTGGTTGTTCTCAATTTCGAGGATGAAATTCCTTAAGGGGGGAGGGCTGTAATATCCCGGACCTTTCGGATCCTTCTTCGTGGGTCCCGGATCTGGTTTTCGGAGCGTTCGGCTCTGTTGTGTCTGAAATTTCATTCCGGACATCTTTCGTGTTCGGATCGGCGCGATCCGGAGTCGTTTCGGAAGCCCGGAGGCGTTCCGTGGCTTTTTCCGTGCGTGATTCCCGACTTCCGGTGCGGGTTTCGGCTTTTCTCTTCGGACGCTCGCTGCGGGTGAACCGGGCTGTTCACACGGGCACGAGTGGTACCATTGCGATCGGTACGTTCCGAGGATCGTGGGGGTGTAATTTCCTAATTTTTGGTATTTTTCACATTTTCCGGGTTTTTCTATAAAACCCTTTTTCTTTTCTCTCTCCCCCACCATCTTCTTCTTCCTCTCTTCTTCTTCCTCCTTCCTCCTCCACCGTGTCTCCCTCCCTCTCCCTCTCTTCCTCCCGGTTGGCCACGGCGAGCTCCCCTCTGGCTGCAGACGGCGGCGGGGCGACAGCGCGGTGACGTGGGCGGCGGCGAGGCGGTCGTGGGGGCGTGCGGCGAGCGTGGGAAGCTTAAGGAAGAACGAGGGTTTTCAAGCGTTCTTCGCGATTCGTGGACGATCCGGCGGAGCATTCGCTCCATTGAGGTAGGGTGACGTTCCCTAGCTCTTCGCCGTTCTTTTCCGTGGTTTGTAGGCCGCGGGGAGGCCGAGAGAGGCATGTTTGGGCATTTTTGGGTTTTTCCATGTTTTGGGGGTGAGCCGCCCGATCTATGGTTTTAGCCCATGATTCTATGTTTTGGTGGCTTAGATGCATGCTAGGGGTCCCCAGGGGTCTTCCCCCTTGTTTTCCCCCTCTCCGGTGGAGGTACGGGGGCGTGGTTGGTGTTTTTGGGGTTTTCCCGCCGTAGCGTGCTCTGGGGCAAGCGACGGTCACTCCAGTGACCGTCACATGCTTGTAACGCCCCTAGAGGGGTGCGTTACTTCCCTGGGTGTTGGCCTTTGGGGTCGAGGGCTGTAACGGTCCTGCGACTGGCCGCCGTTTGCTAGTGACGCCCCTGGGCTGGGCCGTCACATGCTTTTCGACCGTTGGTTTTGACCGTTGGGGGTCAGGCCATGTGACGCGCCATTCTAGGTGCGTTATATGCGTGTAACGCCCTGGGGCAGGAGCGTTACTTCCTGTGTTTACCCCAGGCGTGAGGGCCATGTAACGCGCTGGTCCAGGTGCGTTACATGTGAGTAACGCGCCCGGGCAGGGCCGTTACATCCCTTTTTGAATCTGTGCCGTGGAGGGGTGTGTAACGCGCTAGGCTAAGCGCGTTACATCCGTGTAACGCGCTGGGCCTGGGCCGTTACTTCCCTTTCCCCCGTGTTGAGTGACGGTCCGCCTTAGACCGCCATTTTAAGTGACGGCCCTAGAGTGGACCGCCATTTGGCAGTGACGGTCTGAGGGTAGACCGCCACTTCCTGAGTTGCCCCATGAGGGTGGCAACCTTACTTTTCTCCGACCGTGGTCTCCGTGTGACGGGACTAGTGCGTGGGGTGATTCCCACACGTTGTCGGGCTTGGGCGTTGTTTTCCGTGACTTGAGAGTCTACTCCTTTAGCGACCCTCCACTAGTCGTAGCCCACCAGTACGCGGTGCTGGTCTCACCTGGGAGTGGTGTACGGGCACCCACCTTTCGAGACGGTTTGTGGACCGGTTACCGTAGGCCCCTCGTCGTAGCCAGAGTCCGGATGCGGGGGAAAACCGGTCAGAGGGCCAGACCTAGGACGCGTGGTCTGTGTGTGCACACGTGGTTGGGGGCGGTTGGACCCACGTCGACGGGCGTGACCCCAGCTAGTCACTTGTTGTGAGTTACTTTTCGGTGTTTGCGCCTCGGGTAGGACCTACCACGTCAGGCGGTTCACCTGCGGTGCGGTATAAGACATCAGGGGACGCTACCGGCTGTGCTTCTAGTGGGTGGTACTCCTGTCGAGTACGGAGTGTCAGACTGTCAGTCGTGTGTTTCCGACCTTCGGGTTTGTCGGTGACCGTTGAGCTTCGGTCTTCTCTTCGTAGCACGTGTGTCAGTTTGCGTGCCGTAGAGTCTTGCTTTGTAGAGTACAGGGCTTTCCTTTCCGAGGTACTCTCCTACCGCTAGAGTAGTGATTTCTCGCCTTGCGAGGTAGGGTTCGAGTGATCCCTACTGAGTCTTGTACCGAGACTCATTCCCTGCGTGTTTTCACCGTGTTTCAGGTGAGACGCCACCTTCGGGGAGCGCGTCAGGAGCGCAGCGTGGTGCGGGTGCCCAGAGGTAGTGCCAGAGGTCTGAGCCGGGGGATGCCCCGTGTAGCTGTACTTTTCCTTCTTGTCACTGTACTAGTCGTGGACTGTTGTCGTGGTTATTTTATTTTGTGGACCATGTAAATTGTTATCTTATTTCCTGCTTAATATCATAACTGTTTAATTTCTGCAATTACTTGTGATAACTATGTAGTTTCCACACCATCCTTTTAACCCTTCCGAGTCTTCGGACTCGTGGGTGGCGGTGCGAGTCTCGGGTTATCGGGCCTTCTCGGTAATCGGATTCTCGGGTCGTTACACCAGTGATTACTGCAGATAAGGCCGGACTTTTTCTAGGTGGTGGTGGTGGTTCCACGGCGACTCTGCGGTGGCGAGGTGAGCGGGCAGCGGTCGCAGACGACGCCAGCCACAGGGAAGACGGCCCCGTGGGGGAGGGGGTGGCCGGTCGACGGGAAAGCTGGTGCACCGAGGGCCGTCGCAGGGGCAACGGCGGGGGAGCTAGCTCGCAGCGGGCATTCGCAGGGCAGCACTGCGGTCGCCGCAACGTCGGGTAGTGCCATGGTGGGCTGTAGCGGCCCAATAGCGGACGGCGACGATGGTGGTGCCGGTGGCTGCTGGCCGGCGTGGTGCAGAGTCGGGCTGGTGGCAGCGGACGACTGGTCTCCGCGATGGACGGGGCCGTGTGTGTATGCGGGCCATCACGGACGCATGGACGGAGGATGGAGATGATGAACAGTGTTCCGGGGGGGATAAAAAAATAATGACTAAAAGAATAGGGTGGCTTGTGATTACGGTGGAGGGAGAAATGTGATTAAGGTGGGGAAAGAAGGAATGCAGAGAGAGAGGAAGAACGGGCGTGGGTAACACGGAGTATAAAAAAAGGAAAGAAAGGAGAGAGGTGGGGTTTGGCCTCACGCCAGAAAGAAGGAAGAAGGGGATGGCATCTCACCAGAAGACGGCTGCACACTCAAATTTCTGTTCTCTAATCAATGCCTCCTCTAATTAGGGTTGTCACGTACCAAATCTGATGCAGGATAGGTTAGGATGTCTAGATGTATGCATACCGTAATGCCCTGGGTTTTTCGGATATTTATCGGATCTAAATCCATGGATTTTGTGGGTCTCGGATTGAGTTTTTACGAGTTACGCGTGTTTTCTTTGGTCAGACATTCAGAACACCATGTACGTCGAACCGTTGCGCTCTCAGACTCTGGGACGTTACCACCGTGTTGTGCATTTTTCGAGGATCATGGAGAGTATTTTTTTCCTATTTTTCCTATTTTTAGAAATTCTAAATTTTCTATATATAAAACCTCTTTCTCTCTCTCCCTATCTCTCATTTCTCTCCCTCTCCCTCTTCTCTCACGCTCTCTCCTCTCCCCCTCTCACTCCGGGCGGTCGACGGAGGCGGCGAGGGCGGGGATGCTCGTGAGAAGTGGCGCGACAGGCATGGGATGAGGATCGTAATGGTGGAGGCGGTTCGTGGGATCGCGAGCTGGCGGCGGTTTAAACGGCGTTTTCATGGCGGATCGACGTCCTCGGTGCGCGGAATCTTCGGTAGAGGTAGGGGGATGGTTCCCTAGCTCATGTACTTTTGATGCGGGACGGGACGTGACTCGAGGCCAATTGATATACAAATCTTAGACTCTAGGCAAACTCGCGACTCGTCCCTAAATGAGGGAAGCGTGCAGATGTGTGCGGTTGAGAAATCGACAATGAGCTAGGGTGGCCAACTCTCTTTCGTGCCCGGATTGGATCACGGGACGGGTTTCACTCACTCTCGCGACAGTGATTAAATAAATATCGAGCTAGATTCTTATCACTCTCTCGTGCAGCGGCATTCAAGAATATATACGAGAAAAGCAAATGCGATAAAATGGAAGAGCGAGCACGATATCTCTACGCTCCGGGCATGGGGAAGACGATCCCGGCCAAGACCCGTACTCTCGGTACAATTGTAAAATTTAATTACAATGCAGATTTTGTTGCCCACTCCATACAGGGAGGTAAAGGGCTACACAGTGACGCCGGGAGTATCGATCCAGGGTTGACGGGTAGCAAGGCGGCGGGGCTCTGGAGCGGTAACGGGCAGCGGCTCCGATTCTGAAATCTGCTGGACGATAGGACATCGGATAAAGGCCTCCAAAGGGATGTTGTCCTTCGGAGAGTTTCTAAAGGCGGTGGTTCACCGGGACGAAGATGGAAGGTCCCTGGTCGACCACCAGGAGTGTCGGTTGCTGAATCGACCCCGGCATATTTTCCGAGGGATTTCTCCAGTGACCTTCTTTGCTGGCCTGTCTCAGACCAGAATGCACACTTCCACGAGAACGGCCGTTACGCCCAAATCCGGTGTCGGATCGAGACGCGGTTGGCATCGTTGGAAAGAGGACTCAAAAATCTACGACATATGTTGATTTCAGATCCATCCAGTAAAAGGATTGAAAAGTAAAACTATTGTGGCACTGACACTCTTCTGGCTCGGAATCCAGATCCAGTAGAACAGGAGGGCAGCTGTCTAAAGATGATTTTTGACTGAGGGGTTGGTGGTGGATTTAGAGCTTGTGGATTTTATGGGTGGAATAGGACTAAGTGGGTTACGTACACAATTATTTTGGGAATTTTCAGAGGTGTTTTGAGGGACCGGAAAAATAAGAGAACATGACTCTATCCTGCAGATTTGCAACCAGGCAGATTGCGAGGGGTAGGAAGAACGACCTGGGAGGAGGAGCAAACGAGATCGGAATGACACAAAATTGATATTAGGAGAAAGCTAACACGAAGGGGAACAACCCCTCAAAGTTTCAGCTCGATCAGAGCTATAGACTGGGAGCACCAACCTGACCTTTAGGTTGCTGTTCTGGATTTCATGGTTCAGAATAGCAAGGTGGATGATGGCTTGTGGCGGCTCGTTGGCGGCTCCGATGGTGGCGGCGGCGGCGGTGGCGGAGCTTCACACTCCAAGGAAGAGGTAGAAGTTGGATTCACTCCAATATTTAGGGCTTCACACCCTGAATCAAGAAGGAAGAAGATGAAGAACAAGAAGAACAAGAGGGGGTGAGAGAGGTGCGCCCTTGGCTTCTTCACTTTAATTCTTTCAATTTTTCATTAATCTCCACCAAATGACACAAGAGAAATAATATACTAAACCCTAGACTTAGGACAAAAGACACCAAATACCTTTGGTCAAAGGGGCATAAAAGGAAAGGGAGAATAAACTAACAATAAATAAATCCCACATGGGGACAAAGAAGGGGGCGCCCTCCCCTTAAGTCAACAATAGCTACTTGGTCCATTTTCTACCATGGACCAAGGGCCATCACATGGGACCCACTCCTTGAAAAAAATTAAAAGCCTTAATTAATTCCCTTGGACTTAAATTCAAATCTAAATATAAAATACACTAAATACACTCCAAGTAAAATACATACGCATACATCCCACGTACACGGTAAACAAGAGCAACACTCCCGATATTAACAGCCTAGCTCCGATGTCTCATCAATTCTCCCCAGGTGAGAGAAACTCGACCCCGTCGAGTAATGGGTGCGGCTACTCACGTGGCTCCTGCGGATCCGTCACCGTACCAGGTAGCACGGGTACGCTCCTCTCCTAGTATTCGTCACCTGCTCATCCCGTATATGTTCTTTATGCACAGGCTGCTGTGGGAATGAGGCTAGTGGTGGACACTCCGGGATGGGGTCACTCTCAAAGGGGAGGAGGCGGCTCGAAGACTCACTAGGAATCACCGCTGGATCCTTGTATGTGACTAGATCCGAGACATAGAATGGTAGAGCTGATCCCCTATTCGTTAGGAAAGTCCACAACGTACACATGGGATCCGACTTGCCTTACACTCGAAAGGGAGTGACATCGCGAGCTAACTTTAGACCGACTCGTATGCAAACTCTCACAGACTGTATGAAACAAACACTCACACATGACCCTAGGCAAACCTAGACACTCATAGTAATACTATGACTGACGACAAAGAGATACAAACACAAGGGACGACTCGGTGAGAATGACGGACACTGTCTACATACACTAAGTGTAAAGAAAGACTGACCTACAACTTGATGCCGTGAGTCTCATCCCTCGTCAACCGTCTCCGGTTCGAGAAGACTCGCCCGCGGGTATGGAAGTGCGGAAGGATGAGGAGGCGGGTGACGGGAAGTTAATCCGGACGTGTGGTGTGAAGTCCGGATATTGTCTCTTGTACGCATGGTAGAAATAAAACCATACCGCGTCAACATAGGGTGTCGACAGTGGTACGGTCACTAGCGGCTGCGCTACCGTAGGAGAGACGGGTAAAAGTGGGACGATTGACTGCTGCTCGGGAGTGACTAGTAAAAGAGAGGTGACAGACTAGTCAGGGCCGTCAAGGGAACCTAGGATGGGTGACATCACGGGGTCATCCGGTGGGGCTGGGGTGACTTACACCCTGGCCCTCTAGGTGATCTATTGGATTGCTCTCTAACCCCAATACATCAGCGAGGTACTCCTCGGCCAACTCTTGGTCAGCCTCATAACTCACTGGAATAAGCCCGGGAGGGGCATCCTCCAAATGTGGGTCCTCTAAGATAGGGGAATGTGAAGGACACTGGTCGGGGAAATGACTACTCCCACTATGGGTGGCCAGAGGGGCGGGCTGGGCAGCCGGCGCCTGAGGGGCCAGAACTGATAGAAATGTATGCCCTACAAGTCAATCACATAAGATGTGATGACATCATTTATTGTAATATCTTATTCACATTTATATTAATGGCAGTTATTCATTGCATTTAATTTATGTTTATGATTTGAATGTGATGAAGTCCCTGAACATGTGCGATGATGGCTAGATCATAATGAGATTATGATAATGAGATCGGTCATCCAGATGTACATGTTCTAGATGTTCCCAGTCATAAGATCTTCAAGAAGGGACATTGAAGATCCGGATAGACTGGCACACATGATACTTACTCATTTGATGGGTGTGATTGTTCTCACAGTCATCAGTGTGGAGACACTGAAGTACGTGTGTGGGTGCTCATTAGTGGAATGAGTTCACTGAACTGACCCGATCTAGAATCCCTGAATGGTAATCATACTGACTGTCAATCAGGGTATTCTTTGTCACAGTAGCACAGTTGGATCTTAGACCTGAGTCACTAAAGATGTCTTGCATAAGGGATGCTGAGTATGTGATTACTAACTTATAGACTTCTGTAAAGTGGTCTTGTACAGTTAGTTATTCGGACTCAGTGGAGCTCGTGCGAAGGCAATTAGTTTGACAACATGGAATCATTCACTCTCAGTATGATATATGAGAGAGAATGCCCTACGGATCTGTACTCAGGAAATCCCCTGGCCAGGGTACGAGAGTTCATTATGAAAAAGGGAGTTTTTCTAATGAACTAGTTTGGAGTACATGATTCAGTTGAGCTGGGACTCAATAGGGTTTGACAGTTTGACCATACCCTAGTCCTGGTGGGGCATTAGATGAATGAGGATCTATAACCGTGTGGAATCTGTAGACGGAAATGTTCCTGAGTGGGTTGCTTATCCCCAATGTCATTTGGGATCACGAAGCGTTACTTGGTGCTTTTCGTGATCGAAAAGTCTGCTAATTCCATTAGGAGTTAATGGATAGAATTAATTAAGTTAAAAAGGAGTTCTTTACTTGATGGGCTAGAAAACCAAACTGACTATTGGGCCTAGAGGATCACACATAATAGAGTATTGGACAGACCGGGATGGGTGGACTTTATAGACTGTTATTGGGTTTTTGTGAACAACGCCAAAGGTCTATAAATATACGCTGTTGGGAGAAACCCTGGCCAAGTTACAAGGTTGAAACCCTGGCCGCCCTCTCTTCTCTCTCTCTCTCCAAGGTGCGCCCCCTCCTTCTCTCTCCTTCCTCCACGGTGGATGGTGGTGTTGAGATCGGGTCGGCGTGTGGAGACCGTGGAGGAGATCCCGTCTGCTTCCATTGCTCGTGTGGATACGTCTAGAGGCCAGACGCTTGAACGGCTCGTGACTCCGGGATATTCTTCTCGTTCGCCTTCGAGGTTTTGGGACATTCTTAACCCCGCAAAGGTAAAGAATCGTTCTTCACTTCACGAGATTTACCGATCTAGTTCGATTTTGAAAAATCGGCAATGATATGCAATCTAAGGTTTCGATGATTTCCGCTGCGCATTCTGATCGGAACCTTACAGGAACAACTCCGGGGAGCTCCTGGCGGGGGATTCTTCCCACACTCTCTAACTTTCCAACCACACCTTGGACAGATCGGTCGAAAGCCTCGACACGGTCCTCCATGGCCTTGAAACGGCCCACTAAGCGGTCGGTATGCTCCCTACGAGTTTGGTCGGACCTATCCATGCGCTCCTTGAGTAGAGCGAACAAGTCATCCAGAGATCGACATCCCTGGGTGGCACCTCGGGGATCACCCATAGTGTCAGGGTGATGGTGTTGGGTACCCATTGGGAATTGGGGGACCTTATTGTGAGCGACGTCACGCGGAATGTGGCGGGGAGCGAAGTGGGCTCATTTTGCTGTGACACAGAAAGAGAGAGAGAGATAGGGAGACCACCACAGGAGATTGCTCCGGCGGGGTATGCAGAATAGATATAGCGTAATAAATGCAGCGATTAAACGGCCATAGCTGAAAATGACTCTCCGCGACCTCGGGGGATGGGAATGGTGCAGAATTTAAATGACAGAAATTTAAACGGCTATAGCACCACCACGAGAGATTGCTCCAGTGGGGTATGCGGAATAGATGTGGCATAATAAATGTGGGGATTAAACGGCCATAGCGGGAAATGACTCGCCGCTGTCTCGAAGGGATGAGAATAGTGTAGAATTTAAATGACAGAAATTTAAACGGCCATAGCGGGAAGTGACTCGCCGCGGCCTTGAAGGGATGAGAATGGTGCATAATTTAAAAGATAGAAATTTAAACGGCCATAGCGGGAAGTGACTCGCCGCGGCCTCGAAGGGATGAGAATGGTGCAGGATTTAAAAGATAGAAATTTAAACGGCCATAGCGGAAAGTGACTCGCCGCGGCCTCGAAGGGATGATGTGATCGCCAGGGGCGGGAGACCCTAAAAATAAGAAGAGTGATCGCGTTTATCTCAAAAGCGAGAAATGTTGAGTTGCTTCTTCCTCTCTCTTCGGCCGGCCGACGGAGAGGGCCTTCTTTAATTACCCTTGCAAACAACAGACATATAGCAAATGAATCAGAAACATAGCAGTGTAGTATTAGTCCCTTGTGATGAAAATAGTGAAATCATGGCGAGACACACACCTGGTTGGTGTTATTTTTAAACCCCTCTCGGACATGAGTAGGAGGAAAATGCTATGATGGATGGAGGATCGTGCAAACGTGCATAAAAACAGAACTTTCTTATGAAGCGAGATGACGGATGGCGGGATGATGCATGCAACAGAAACGACAAAAGAGAGTAGGGGTAGAGAATTGCTTATTGAGGGCGCCGATGGTGGGATCCAGTAGAGCTTCGGCAGCGTGGGGATGACGTGGAAGCACGGTGGAGGAAGATAGCCTTCCTCTCGTGAGTGCGGGCACCCGAAAATCCGACAGAACCTCCTCCTACAAAACCCACGGGTTAGAAAAGGAATCCGGCAGAGTCTCCATCTCCTCTGTCAGATCTGAAGCTCTCTCATTTCGAAGGAGGGGGTCCTCTATTTATAGGGGAAATTTTTATGGGCGCGTCCTGGTTCCGGGACGCGTTCATGTTGAGGCGTCCCGTTGACCAAACGCTTCCACCATGTTTTTTATAATTTTGTTGCTCATTGAGGCGTCTTGATCCCAGGACGCGTTCAACGTGTCCAGGGTCCCTGACGCCTCCATTACTTTCCACTAAAACGACGCCGAAAGCCGTCGACAACGGAGAAAGGGAGTGGTTTCGACGCCGAACTTTGACTTCTAAAAACGCGTATGGGAACAAAGACGTCTTTATGTTTGGATTTATTCGAACCGTCAAGCTAAGCGGCCGGAGCGGTGCCGCCCGCGTGCTGCACGAGGCTCTGAAGAAGGCGTCTTGGGTCCAAGACGCCTTTAAAAGAGGCGTCATGTTCCCCTGCCACCTTCAAAAGGAGAAAAAAGTTTTAAAAAAATATTAAAAAATAATAAAAAATATGTTAAGAAGACGTCATGGCAGGGTGACACGTTTAAAAAATGCCTAAAAAATCATTTCAAGAAGGCGTCAGGGTAGGGTGACACGTTTAAAACTTTTCACGGAAAAATTCAAAAAAAATGAAAAAAAATCATAAAAATAGGAAATCACCAAAGTAATTAAAAATGTGAAGGCCACCTTGAGGTATCATAGTGTAATATGAGATTTACTCATTGTAATATCAAAAACGGCGTGTCTACAGTTGCCCCGCCTGGGCGTCTGCTTTATAAGGGAGTGGCACGTAGTGGAATGGCATAGAAGTGAAATAAAATGGAGTGAGAGCGGACTAAAAAGTAGATGTCAAGGTGTGATGAGACACGCTTTCAACATTATGATTTAGAATCTTTTCAGAGTTTCAATGAGGTGACCTTGAAGAAGGTCTTCCAAATTCAACAATTGTTTGGACAGAAATCAAACAAGGAAGGGGAAGATGTGCGCTCAGGCACAAATAGAAAAAGGGACCAACTTCTCTGTGTGGAAGTACCTGGGTTGTAAACCTGTAGTTTTCACCTTTGGGGAGCGGTTACCAGCCAATGTGGAAGTGCTGCGGCCAAGGTGGGTCAAATAGAGTAAAAGTAATAGAATATTTGGGGATCAGTCAAAACAAGGGTCTCTTTTGGAAGAACAGCCCAGGGCTGTCTCAAGGAAACTCAGTACTTCATTCGGAATGGAATATCTCATATTATAAGAACTTAAGCACAGTGGCTTTCACAATCGAATTACTTTGAATGATCTTCCGCAATGAAATCAAAGTCCTACATGAATGCATGTTGGGTTTAAAGGAAAACTTAAAATAAACTAAAATAGAAAATAGCCAAGGATAATATTGTCAAGTTGTTTAGAATGGGTCAGGATACCAATTCGGTGAGCTGATACTGAGCCGGAGCTCGTTTATCCACGCACCGACTCACTGAACGGAACTATCGTCCCCATGCTATCACAACTTAACGGCCTATTCGTACAACCCAAATTCCTCTAAAATCATCACTGTTTTTGTTGAAGGGGAACTCAAATTCCAGATTCGTTCAGGTCGTAAGGTCCTTGACATGTTCTAGTAGCGTAAATATCATATAATACAATGCATGACATGGTGGGACCAGTCACCGAATGGTGGCACATGATGGGTCAAGGTGGGACAGTGGTGCCCATTAGTGAAACCTGCACTCATCATTTAGCACGATAAACAACATTATTTCAAAGCAACAGAATTGCACCTCAGTCATCACAACAGGAGAATACACAGCACAAGGGAGAACAAGACAAAGCACCTTTTGCTAAAGTCAACAATGATGACACATCATTGATGTGTTGTGTTTGACTTTTAAACCTCTCCCTTCCTATAAATACCCCCCATGCTTAGTTTAGCCAAATGCATCAAGGAGTGAATTGAGAGTCTTGGAACTTAAGAGGAGGAAGAGAAGAATCTTATTTTTTTTTTCAAGATGGAAGGCGAGTCTTCCCGTCCCGTGAAGAGGAGCAGGCCTAGCAGCGAGTTCAAACGACTCTCTGACCTTGAAGGGCATCTGAGTGAGAAGATCCAATCGCACATGGTGAGTTGATTCATTTCAAATTCCTTGTACGACATCTCCTTCACCTCCTCCCCCTTTGTTTTTTCTTCTTTTTCAGCCGTACCCCCTCTTCCCAGGTCCAAGAAAATTCTCCAAATTGTCGTGGCTTTCGAAGCTTACTTCCAACATCTCCATCGGTATGAGGGCTATAATCACGAGGTGGCACCTTCAAGGGCTCCTGGTTCACGCCAAGCATTAAGAGAAGATTCGCATGGACTGGGCGACTATGGGTGCGCTGGTATAGATCTGGTATCCTCAGACTCACACTTTCATTTTCCCCACTTTCGAGGCGACCATCCTTCTTGAGGAGGTAGAACTCTTGCTCGGTTTGAAAAGATTCAAAAGGGATGACATGATCAAGATTATGCCGATGCTAAAAAGGGTAACTTCCGAGGACATCCTTTGAAGCTTCATGCCGTTTGGGGCTATTACAAACGTCCAGACTCAAAAGGAAATTAACCTACAAAATCTCGTGGAATGGGTTATGGATGCCCTGAGAGAATTGCTAGACGATGATCGCATGGCAGAAGTTATGAAGGGATTCACAATCTGTTTGGCGGGTGCTCTCTTATTCCCTTATACCGACAACATAGTGGAGGAAGATCAGTTGAACGTCATTTCCGGAATTTGGAATGGCAAAAGGGTGGGGCCTGCTATTCTTGCTTACCTTTACAGCGGTCTTACTACTTCCGGCATGGGTAAGCCTCCTTTTGGTTGCGCTCTTCTTCTGAATTGCTGGGTTGACTTGCATTTCAAATTTGATCATCGTGAGGGGATGCCAACTGCCTTGAAGATCTTCCAACAAAGCCCCATTTACCACATAGCTGATGTGTTAGGCTTTGGTGGTAATATAGTAAATCACGGTCCATGGCTGAAGAAACGTGAAGACTGGATGTCTCACTTCAAAACTATGACGCGAAACTTTTTTACTTATGCACCGACATGTTTACTCTCGCGCGAACTCCTCGCGAGGTCTTCCCCTGAAGCTGAACTCCAACTTATTGACGTGACTGAGTTTGTTCGTTATAACGCACATCGGTGCTGTATTCAAATCGGCCTTCCCCACCATTTGTTCCCAACATTATCTGACATTGCTCCTTTGAGGAAGAGAGAATTGAGCACAGAAGAAGATGCAAAGGAAGTGAAGGCCATAAAAGTATCATGGACGACGAGCATTCCGGGAAAGGCATTGGTGCATGTAGAGGAAGAACGCGAGCTGTGGAGAGCTTATGTAACCGAACTGGGGAAGATAAGGCCCGAAACGTCTAAACCCCTGATGTAGCTCACTCTGTTTCAATGAAATAAATGCGGAGTTATTGCATGCAAAGGTTTTTTATTCGATTATTTGCCCTTTATTGTTATTTTTTTATATTGGACGCGTCTAAGACAAAAGACGCGTCCATTTTTTTATTAATTTTCTTCTTTCTTTTTTTTTTTAGTTTCTCTAACACGTCTAGGCACCTGGATGCGTCTAGTTGACGCGTCTTCGCGCCTAGACGCGCCAAAAATTCAAATTTCAAAAACTTCAGGGCGCTCGCGGGTGGCCTTTCTTCTTCCCTATTCACCCAACCGAACCCCCCCCTCAAATCTCTCATCTCTCCCCATTTTCAACCTCCCCACCCTTAATCTAGATCCATGGAGCGTGGCGGGTCGAGCCAGGGTGGTGAGAAGCGGAAGCGGGTCGCTCGCCACCCGAGGAGGACCGGTGAACGTGTGGAGGCCGCCGTGGAAGAGGAGGAGCTTCCCTTGGCCGTTGAAGGCCCCGAGGGACCCAGTGGCGTGGGAGAGGATGAGTATGACCTGGTAGGCCCCCCAGAACTTCCTTTTGTGGCATTATTTTATGATTTTTTGTGAGAAATGGGGCGAGAGATGGGGTTTAGACGAGGGCGTTTTTGAAGTGATGAAGGCGTCCCTTTTAGTCGACGCCTCCATTATTTTTTTTAAAATAATTTTTAGAAAAATTATTAGGCGCGTCATAGGGAAAGGATGCCTCTATAATATTTTAATTTTAATTAATAATTATAAAATTATGAAGGCATCTAGGAGTCTAGACGTGTTTATAATTATTATACATAATTAAAAAAAATAAAAATATAGATGCGTCTAGGAGCCTTGACGCGTCTATTTATTTATTATTTTATTTTATTATTTTTTTAAAAAAGGTGGGAGACGAGAAAAAAAGGGGAAATTATGAAAACGTCTAAGCGCCCAGACGCCTTTACCCTTTCCTTTTCTTTTTCTTTGGAAAAGAGGAAATTATGAAAACGTCTAAGCGCCCATACGCCTTTACCCTTTCCTTTTCTTTGGTTCATTATTGTTGACTCTCTTTTTTACTGATGTAACTCCTTTTTTTTGTGGTGTGTAGGGTGTGATGAGGACCCAGATCAGCTGGTTCTTGGTGGTGGCGGCATACCGAGGGCTGCCGGACTTCCAGAGGGCCCGAGTGGACGCCATGGGGTTCGCAACATTTTTGCAGATCGAGCCCTTTCGGCTCGACTTGCCCCTCGTCCAGGCGCTGAGGGAGAGGTGGCATGCGCTGAGCCGAGCGTTTCTGATGCCCTGGGGGCATATGGTGCCATCACTGGAGGATGTAGTCCGGATCACCAGACTACGGGTGGACGGGGAGGCCGTCAGTGGGGTCACCTACCCCGACTACAGAGAGAGCGCCCTAGAGCTGTTAGGGCTGGAGACGAGCGCTACCGATAGAGACAGCAAGACAGTCGGCCGGGCAAACATCATGGAGGCACTCGGGTTCGTCGACTCGCGTCAGCACGTCGGCGAGAGCGGAGCAGAGTTCCTAGCGCGGCTAGAGGGAGCAGCTCGGGGAGCTTTTGGCCAGGACTCGGGCGATTGAGAGCGGGCGGACCTGGACCTCCGGAGGTTCCTCTTCTTCCTACTGGGCCGCCTTCTGCTGGGGACGAAGGGTGACGACATCCATTGTCATTTCCTTGGGATTCTGGTGGACCTAGACCGAGTGGGACACTACGCATGGGGAGCAGCCCTACTCGCCCACTTGATCGCTGATCTTTCTCAGGGGGCGGAGAAGGAGACGACAGTCGGCGGCTTCGCGCCTTTCCTCTAGGTAGACATTTCGTTAATGTATTTTTATAGTGAATCCTAGTTTATAGTCAAGCAATTATTTGGACCAATGACATGTGATGGACGCAGGTATGGCGTTACTACTACTTCTCGATGGGGAGAGCCAGGCAGTGGGACTGGGCACTCGTACCGCTAGCACGGCGGTGGAGGCCGGTCACGACCGTGGCTCCACACACTTACCAACTGACTTTTATTCGACGGGAGCTGACCGAGTACCCCGAGGCCATGGTACGATATATATATATATATATATATATATATTGTGCATTTATTTTGTTTACTAAGGTGGGAACTGACATGATGCATGTATGGTGATGCAGGTGGTATGGAGGCCCTACCTGGGCATGGCCGATGATGGCCAGCCTTGGGTCGTAGCGGGCCGACCTCGTTTCGGGCGAGACCTGTGGGTCTACTGCCTGAACGAGATTGAGCCACTGTGACTCAGGCTGGCTATGAGGACCCTGGGTGATGCGGGACGAGACACGGACACGACATGCTCGCGATCGTCCCTAAATGAGGGAAGCGTCGGATGTGCGCGGTTGAGAAACCGGCTGTGAGCTAGGGTGGTCGGCTCTCACTTGTGCCCGGATCAGGTCACGGGACGGTCTCGCACTCTCTCGCAGCAGCAGTGATATGAAAATAAAGCAAGCTAGATATCCCTACACATGCTCTCTAGCAGCGGCATAAACAAGCATATATAAAAATAAGCGAAATGCCAAGCAAGGAGCGAATACGATACCTCCACGCGCTCGGCGTGGGGACGACGGACCCGGCCGATCTCGTACTCTCAGGACAGTTATTATATAAAGATTACAGCAATGATGTAAAGCCCACTCCACGCAGGGAGGTAAAGGGCGACACAATGGAGCCCGGGAGGGCCGATTTCGGGTTGACGGGCGGCTTTCCGCGTAGCTTCGGCAGCACCCGAACTAATGACGGTGGGGCCCACGTGCTGTCCGGAGGGGCCGTGTGGGACCCGGGTCACCGCTGTGGTGGGGGACACTGATGGAAGCGATCCCCGGGCTGGCGGCACGCTGGAACGACGATCGGAGGCCGGGCGGCTCCGGCCGGCGCCCGTCGGGAAAACTTCCCACGGATCTGCAGTTTCTGGTTTTCAGCGCGCTGTCCGGCGAGAACGGACGCTGCGGTCAGATCCGATGTCGGATTGACACGAAATTAGCGCCGTTGGAAAGCTGACTCGAAGTACTTCAATGTAGGCCTAGAGATCTGGCCTGGATCTTCGCTGATCTGGACTTATGGAATTTACAACCTCCTGTTGTACAGTAACTGAACACTCAGATCTGCAGAGCTGATCTCTGATAACTGCCGTTGACCGCTAGGAAGACCTTGGATTCAGACTTCGACTTCTTCATGAAAGTTGTAGGATTTTGAGTTGGGAAGATGGAAAAATTGGTTTGGACACGTTTGGATGTGTCTATGAATTTGTATGATTTGTTTACTGGAAGAAGGTCGGATCTGGGATCTGGCTGGAAGTACTGTAGCTCCGGTAGAACATGAATTTTGAAAAATAGGTAAAAGACTCCAAAAAAATTAATAAAAATGGTGGTGGTAGGGAAAAATGGACAGAAACCCCAGTTAAATTGGGAGGTCAAAAGAAATTCAAAATGGTGGTAGAAGGGGAATAACTCAAAGGTTCTGTCACTGTAGATAGAGACAGATCTGATCTGAGTTTGGGGAATGAACGAAGTGGAAACACTATGAAACGGGGGAATTTGGACCTGAATGTTTTTGTGGAGAAGGGACTATAAGATATAAACCAACCCTCAAAATTTCACGTCGATTGGAACTCGTGGCTGGCTTGAGGAATTTTCGAGCTGCACCTCTGTCCAGCAGGACAGAACACCGAAGACGATCCCGTGGCGGCTCGAAGGCGGCACGAACGGCGGCGGCGGCGGCACCGATGATCACCGGAGGTGGGGGAAAGGTGATACCACTCTAGAATGGAGGTTTGGGAAGAGAGAAACCAGAGGGAGAGGGCTGGGGGCGCAGCTAGCTTCACAATTTCACAAAAATTTCTGATTTTCATTGAATTTCTCATGAAAAATACAACATTATATAGGATGCCAACCTAATTCAACCTCAACCCTTGGATCTAGGGGTGTGGATTGAAGGGCTGGGATGAGGTATGACCAACCACAAAATACAATATTTAAAGGAAGCCAATTCCTAATTTTTACAACATGTGGTCAAAGAAAGGAAGGAAAGAAAAAAAAACTAAACAACCTAGCCTAATGGAGCCAAAAGAGGGGGCGCCCCCCTTCATGGGCCAAGGGCCTCTCATGGGCCATGAACCATCCACAAGCCCATGCTAGACTTGGACCCTTCCCACTTAGTTGGCCCATGAGGGAGTGTAACCCAATTTGGGCCTTAAGTGCATTAGTGACCCATTAGACACCTAATGACCCAATATGGCATAAGCTCCCTAATGGACTCTACTAATGGCAACCTAGCCATGGACTCTACATTACAAATGGCCCATTGGCTTGATATAAGCCTTACAAGGAGCCCAAATGAAAGAAATTACACAATTACAATCTCATACAAGCCATAACACACAAATACACTTCACCCGTGTATGGAAATCGCCTTTGATGCCCCATCAATTCTCCCCGGGTGGGAGGAACTCGACCCCGTCGAGTAGGGGTATGGCTGCTCCGGTACTCCGGCGGATCCGTCACCGTGCCACGTAGCGCGGGTATGCTCCACTCCAAGTGATCGTCACCTGCTCATTCCATATATACTCGATATGCGAACTGCTATGGGCTAAAGGTGGTCACTCCGAAGGGCACTCTCAAAGGAAGGAAACAGCTCGAAGACTCACTAGGAATCACCGCTGAGTCCCTATAGGTGACTGATCCGGGTATAGAAGTAAAACCGATCCCATACTCATCAAGTGAATCGACTCGCTCCACACTCATAAGAGAACGACAACGAGCTTGCACAAGACACATGCAGACTCACCATGCACGGACACACGAATGCAAACCATGCAAACAACCGACTCAAAACACACCACACAAACAAACCACACAAAGAAAGCACACTGACTCATGCACGACTCTAGACTAAGGTGGTAGCATCAAACCCACTAGGTGGCGACATCCTGGGCGGCCGAAGGGTCGCCCAGCTCTTCCCCCATGGCATAGTATTCATCGGCCAGTGCCTCATCGGCCTCGTAATCGACATGCTCAAGCTCGGGAGGTGCGGATCCTCCAACACCTAAGGCTAGGGTGGTGCGAGCGGGACACTCACTAGCAATGTGGCCATACCCGTGACAGTGGAAACACTGTATTCGCGATCGACTACTCTCCCCGATAAGAGGGGCCTTACCCTTATCATCCCGCCGGGTAGGGGGTGTAGGCAACAATGGGGGAGGTGTAGGTGCCTTGGACAAGAGTGGAGGGGGTGCCGGTGCCAGAGGACGGGCTATAGGAGCTGGGGGACGGGCAAAGGGTGCCGGTGGTTGGGGTGAAGGTAGATCCCGTGGTGGGGGAGGTCGAGGTCTAGGAGCAAAGTGCTCCTGACGGGCGGGCTCCTGTGGACGCGCCATGGGTCCCCTCGGGTATGAACCTAAGGAGCCACGTGTGTCACTACGGGGAGGAGCGGGGCTCCACCGGGGAATAGACTCGAACTCTCCCTCGAATTGCTCCATCTCGAGAGCAACTTGATAAGCATCCTCCAGCTTGTCCACCTTGCGGCGGAGGAGCTCATACCGTAGGTGTGGGCGTAGACCACGCCGAAACCGAGAGACGGTAAGGGAATCCTCCTCCGTGGCATCACATCGCAAGTAGTATTCATCAAATTCGGCGATGTAATCCGAGACGGACCGGTCTCCTTGGATGAGACTTTGCCACCTCTCTATAAGACGCTGGCGGTAGGAGGTGGGGAGGTACTTCTTCCTAAGCTTCTTCCTCATCTCGGTCCACGTATCAATCGGGGGTTCTTGACGATGAAACAATAGGTTCTCCATGTTCCTCCAATAGGTTTGTGCTTGGCCTAAAAGTTTCATCCTGGCGTATTTCACTTTTCGTTGGTCCGACATCTCGAACCACTCAAAATATCGGTCCATACCAGCCTCCCAATCAAGATAGACCTTTGGGTCTAAGGACCCGTCAAAGGTGGGAGGGTCGACCCGAACGGTCCGAATGGCCCGTTCATCCATGTCTTGGTCGTGGGTACGCCGAGTAGGGCGGTGATCATGACCATGTCCCCGTTGCTCATTATCGGACCCGTAGTCATGCACCTCGGGGGCTTCGCGCCTCCTAACAGCTACCCCTTGAACCCTTGGAGTCGCGGGTTGGTGATCCGGCTCCGGTTGACCTTGGGTAGGTGGGATGGGTGTCTGGGCGGGTCCTTTCTCTAGTGCGGCAACTCTCCCGACCAATCCTTGAACGGACTGGTTCGACCCGGCGGCCCTATCCTCTACGGCTTTCATCCTCTCTTCTAGGCGGGTGCCTAGACCGTTCACTCGGGTACTCACTCCTTCCATCCTATCCATTCGGGTACTTAAATCACCCATTTGCGTGTCTAACCCATCTAGACGTGTATGCAATCCTTGCACTTGTCCCATAAGATTTTGGAACATTTCGAGCACAGCTGACGCATCGAGACTAGTGGATCGGGGATCCGCCATAGGTGGGGGTGGGGGTGAGTACTGAGTACCCCTACGAGTGGGCATGCAAACACACTGACTAGATGACGCCGACTAAAGCAAACACACTAATGCGAAATGATGCGCCTAGACTTAAACCAATATCCGGTATATCCGGTACGGGGCGGAGGTAATCGACCCGAGGGTCACTCGCGCAAGTGTGCGGCCTTCCCGATAGGCGTAGCCTAACGTTCGGACAACACCTTTTGATATACCGAATTATCGGGATGAAATGCAATTTAAAAACACTCCCTTTTTTTTGTTTTAGAAATATGATGATCCTAGACTCGACTTAACCCGACTAATGACTAGACGTAAATGACACTCTTTATTTTTCTTTTTGACACCCTAGACTCAAACTCGCTGTGATACCAAATTAATGCGGGATGAGACACGGACACGACAAGCTCGCGATCGTCCCTAAATGAGGGAAGCGTCGGATGTGCGCGGTTGAGAAACCGGCTGTGAGCTAGGGTGGTCGGCTCTCACTTGTGCCCGGATCGGGTCACGGGACGGTCTCGCACTCTCTCGCAGCAGCAGTGATATGAAAATAAAGCGAGCTAGATATCCCTACACATGCTCTCTAGCAGCGGCATAAACAAGCATATATAGAAATAAGCGAAATGCCAAGCAAGGAGCGAATACGATACCTCCACGCGCTCGGCGTGGGGACGACGGACCCGGCCGATCTCGTACTCCCGGGACAGTTATTATATAAAGATTACAGCAATGATGTAAAGCCCACTCCACGCAGGGAGGTAAAGGGCGACACAATGGAGCCCGGGAGGGCCGATTTCGGGTTGACGGGCGGCTTTCCGCGTAGCTTCGGCAGCACCCGAACTAATGACGGTGGGGCCCACGTGCTGTCCGGAGGGGCCGTGTGGGACCCGGGTCACCGCTGTGGTGGGGGACACTGATGGAAGCGATCCCCGGGCTGGCGGCACGCTGGAACGACGATCGGAGGCCGGGCGGCTCCGGCCGGCGCCCGTCGGGAAAACTTCCCACGGATCTGCAGTTTCTGGTTTTCAGCGCGCTGTCCGGCGAGAACGGACGCTGCGGTCAGATCCGATGTCGGATTGACACGAAATTAGCGCCGTTGGAAAGCTGACTCGAAGTACTTCAATGTAGGCCTAGAGATCTGGCCTGGATCTTCGCTGATCTGGACTTATGGAATTTACAACCTCCTGTTGTACAGTAACTGAACACTCAGATCTGCAGAGCTGATCTCTGATAACTGCCGTTGACCGCTAGGAAGACCTTGGATTCAGACTTCGACTTCTTCATGAAAGTTGTAGGATTTTGAGTTGGGAAGATGGAAAAATTGGTTTGGACACGTTTGGATGTGTCTATGAATTTGTATGATTTGTTTACTGGAAGAAGGTCGGATCTGGGATCTGGCTGGAAGTACTGTAGCTCCGGTAGAACATGAATTTTTAAAAATAGGTAAAAGACTCCAAAAAAATTAATAAAAATGGTGGTGGTAGGGAAAAATGGACAGAAACCCCAGTTAAATTGGGAGGTCAAAAGAAATTCAAAAGGGTGGTAGAAGGGGAATAACTCAAAGGTTCTGTCACTGTAGATAGAGACAGATCTGATCTGAGTTTGGGGAATGAACGAAGTGGAAACACTATGAAACGGGGGAATTTGGACCTGAATTTTTTTGTGGAGAAGGGACTATAAGATATAAACCAACCCTCAAAATTTCACGTCGATTGGAACTCGTGGCTGGCTTGAGGAATTTTCGAGCTGCACCTCTGTCCAGCAGGACAGAACACCGAAGACGATCCCGTGGCGGCTCGAAGGCGGCACGAACGGCGGCGGCGGCGGCACCGATGATCACCGGAGGTGGGGGAAAGGTGATACCACTCTAGAATGGAGGTTTGGGAAGAGAGAAACCAGAGGGAGAGGGCTGGGGGCGCAGCTAGCTTCACAATTTCACAAAAATTTCTGATTTTCATTGAATTTCTCATGAAAAATACAACATTATATAGGATGCCAACCTAATTCAACCTCAACCCTTGGATCTAGGGGTGTGGATTGAAGGGCTGGGATGAGGTATGACCAACCACAAAATACAATATTTAAAGGAAGCCAATTCCTAATTTTTACAACATGTGGTCAAAGAAAGGAAGGAAAGAAAAAAAACTAAACAACCTAGCCTAATGGAGCCAAAAGAGGGGGCGCCCCCCTTCATGGGCCAAGGGCCTCTCATGGGCCATGAACCATCCACAAGCCCATGCTAGACTTGGACCCTTCCCACTTAGTTGGCCCATGAGGGAGTGTAACCCAATTTGGGCCTTAAGTGCATTAGTGACCCATTAGACACCTAATGACCCAATATGGCATAAGCTCCCTAATGGACTCTACTAATGGTAACCTAGCCATGGACTCTACATTACAAATGGTCCATTGGCTTGATATAAGCCTTACAAGGAGCCCAAATGAAAGAAATTACACAATTACAATCTCATACAAGCCATAACACACAAATACACTTCACCCGTGTATGGAAATCGCCTTTGATGCCCCATCACTGGGGCTTGCCTAGGAGTGGTTGGAGGTGGACGAGCCGTGTCGGGCGGAAGACCCGGGGTAAGGCGAAGCTCGTGGACTAGCGGATGCGCTTTCCTACATAGTACCAGGACTGGCAGAAGGGTGGGGTTCCAGTGGTGTCCCATGTGCAGGACAGCACCGACTACTTGCGACGATACCGAGACACGTATGCAGGACTCCTCTACCTAGGGAGGCCAGGAGGGGTAAGTATGAAATGAGGATATATATTTTTTCTTTTCTTTTCTTTCCTTTTTTTTTTTACTTGTGCATATGCATGTGACATTAATCTATATGCTCATGAATGCAGGATGCTCGTGACGCCATCATCACTAACCTGTGGGCCCAGCTTGCAGACGCCAGGCAGCAGCTGGCAGTCACTCGCCAGGAGCTGGACATCCTGGTGAGCCTATGCAATGCATCATCATTTTTTTTTGTCACCTAGATTCTTGATGCTTAGCCTCTGATTGTCGTTTGTTTCTGCATTTCAGCGTACCCATCAAGCAACGGCAGCCGGGATGGCTGGTGGAGCGGCCTCCAACTCTCGGGCCCCTCCTCCGGAGGTCTCTTCTCTCCAGGAGTAGTTGGCGGGTGCGATGGCCCGTGCTGAGGAAGGCCGAGCGCGACCTCGCATCTCGGGTGAGTGTTTGCTTGACCCGAATTCCCCCTCTACATGCTCCCTTTCCTTTACTGACTTCAAGGGGAATGTGGGCTTTTGACAGGTGTGAGCGATGTCACACGGTTTGAGAAACAAAAATGCGGAGCGCGCGGGCTCGTTTTGTTTGCTGCAACACAGAAATAAGAGAAAAGAGAAGGGGCCACCACGGGAGATTGCTCCGGCGGGACGAGCGGGACAAATGCAATATAGCAAGATATGGGGTTTAAACGGCCATAGCGGGAAGTGACTCGCCGCGGCCTCGGGGGATGAGAATGGTGCGAGAATTAAATAACATGAATTGAAACGGCCATTGCGGGAAGTGACTCGCCGCGGCCTCGAGAATATAGCAGGCAGATATAGAAGCAATTCAAGATATACAAATAGGAGGACAGAATTCAAACGGCCATTGCGGGAAGTGACTCGCCGCGGCCTCGAGAATATGAGCAGATAAGAATATAACAGAATATAGAAAAATATAAAGAACGAGAATTTAAACGGCCATTGGAGAAGTGACTCACCGCGGCCTCGAGAATATAAGCAGATGAGATATAACAAGATATAAAAAGAAGCAGGATTCAAACGGCCATTGCGGGAAGTGACTCGCCGCGGCCTCGAGAATATAGCAGAATAGAGATATAGCAAGATATAAAAAGAAGCAGAATTCAAACGGCCATTGCGGGAAGTGACTCGCCGCGGCCTCGAGATTATGATGTGATCACCAGGGGCCAAAGACCCCAAAATAAAGAGTGATCGCGCCTACCTCACTAGCAGGAAGTGGCGGGTTGCTTCTTCCTCCCCCTTCGGCCGGCCGACGGAGAGGGCTTTCTTTGGTTACCCTTGTAAAGTAACAGATAGTAAATGAATGGAATTAAAAGATGGCAGTGTAGTATCAATCTCTTGCAATGAAAGTGATGAAATCATGGCAGGACACACACCTGGTTGGTGTGGTTTTAACCCCCTCTCGGACCCGATAGGAGGGAAATGCAATGATGAATGAAATTATGTAAAGAGGTATGTAAAAGAAGACTCCCTTATGAAGGGAGATGGAGAATGTGGATGATGAATGTAAAAGAACTACGAGAAAAGGAAAGGATTGGCTTATTGGATGTGCCGATGGTGAAATCCGGCGGAGCTTCGGCAGCGTAGGGACGACGTGGAAGCGCGGTGGACGAAGACGACCTTCCTCTCGCGAGCGTGGGCACCCGAGAAGCCGACAGAACCTCCCCTACAAAAGACCCCACGGATTAGAAATGGCTCCGGACAGCCTCTGGGCTCCAGCAGCCTATCGGACCTCTCAAAAGCCCTCTTCGGACTGAGGGGGGGGTCTCTATTTATAGGGCTCCGGAGGATGGAGGCGTCCAGGACCCTGGACGCCTTCATCAGGGCAAAAATAATCTTTTATATTATTTTTATTTTTTTATTTCAAATATTTTCAAGGAGGCGTCCAGGCAACTGGACGCCTCCATAAAAGCCCACCGAACCCCCGCCGAAAGCCGCACGCGGTTTGGCACAACGCGTGGTTTTGATCGGCGCCCGTGATTCATGAATGGGCGCGTCTAGTTGGCAGACGTCTTCACAATTTGGATTTTTTCTCAAACGACAAACCGACCGCGGACGGGGGCGCCCGTGGGCAAGTTGATGGAGGCGTCCAGGGGCCTGGACGCCTCCATTAAATTATTTTTTATATTTTGTTTATTATTATTATTATTATTATTATTATTTATTATATTTTGCATTGATGGAGGCGTCCAGTCAGGTGGACGCCTCCATGATTTTATTATTTTTTATATTTTTTTATTTTTGTAAATTTGAAAATTATGGAGGCGTCCAGGGGCCTGGACGCCTCCATGAAGACCCCCCGGATTCCCCGAAATGGCGTCGGTAGCCGTCCGCCAGACATTCTCCTGGTTCCGGAAACTTCCGATGCGTCCGATTGGTGGTGATGTCGTCCGTATGCCGCATGATTTCCGCAACGAGGCGGTTTCCGGATGCCGAAGGAGCGGAAGAAGACTCAAGAATAGGAAGCACTCAAGCGATTCAAAATGCGAAAGCCGCTGCGGGGCGTCGCATAGTAATATGAGATTTTCTCAGGAGACGTCAGAAATAGCGTGTCTACAGCTGCCCCGCCTTGGCGTCTACTTTGCAAGGGAGTGACACATAATGGAATGGTATCGAAGTGGAGTGAAATGGAGTGGGAACGGACTGATAAGTTGGTGCCAAGGTGTGATGAGACACGCTTTTGACATTACTGTTTGGAATCTTTCCTATGGTTTCAATGAGGCGACCTTGAAGAAGGTCTTTCAAATTTTGACGATTGCTTGGACGGAGATCAAATAAGGGAGGGTGAGATGTGCGCTCAGGCACGAAAATAAAGGAGACCAACTTCTAGGTGTGGAAGTACCTGGGTCGTAAACCTGCAGGTTTCACCTTTGGGGAGCGGTTACCAGCCAATATGGAAGTGTTGCGGCCAAGGTGGGTCCAACAAGGTAAAAAGTAAAGGAATATCTGAGGGTCTGTCCAAACAAGGGTCTCCTTTGGAAGAGCAGCGTAGGGCCGTTTCAAGGAAACTCAGTATTTCATTCGGAGTGGAATATCTCATATTTGTAAGAATTGAAGCACAACGGCTTTCACAATCGAATCACTTGAATGATCTTCCGCAATAAATTCAAAGTCCTATATGAATGCATGCTGGGTTTAAAGAAAAATTTAAAACAAACTAAAATAGAAAATAGCCAAGGATAATATTGTCAACTCGTTAAGAATGGGTCAGGATACCGATCGGTGAGCTGATACTGAGCCGGGGCCCGTTTATCCACGCACCAACTCACTGAACGGAACCGTCGTCCCCACGCTACCACAAATTAACGGCCTATCCGCACAACCCAAATTCTTCGGAATCATCACCGTTTTTGTTGAAGGGGAACTCAAACTCCAGATTCGTTCGGGTCGCAAGGTCCTTGACGTGTTCTAATAGCGTAGATATCGTATAGTATGATGCATGACATGGTGGGACCAATACCGAAAGGTGGGACAGTAGATGGGACAATGACGTCGTTAGTAAAACCTGCACAGACCAGCATAGATTAAATAGCAGAGTTACAACAGAATCGCACCACAGTACAAGGAGATCCAGACAAAACTCTGACGACTGACCACTGATGTGACGTGTTCCGTCCTGTAGCGCCTCTCCTTCCTATAAGTACCCCCCTTAGGCTAGTTCATCCAAATGCACCAAGGAGAGCTTTGAAAGCTCAGGAGGAGAAGGAGAGGAGAATCTAGGGATTTCAGGATGGAAGGAGAGTCTTCCCGCGTTACGAAGAGGAGCAGGCCTAGCAGCGAGATCAGGCGACTCTCCGACCTCGAGGGTCATCTGAGTGGGACGATCCAGTCGCATATGGTAAGCTGATTCATTTCAAATTCTCCGCGTGAACCTTCTTTCACCTCTTTTCTTTTCTCTTCTTATTTCCAGCCGTATCCACTCTTCCCAGGCCGAGGAAGTTTTCCAAACTGTCATGGCTTTCAAAGTTGACTACCAACATCTCCATTGGCATGAGGGCCATACTCTCGAGGTGGCATCTTCAGGGGCTCCTTATTCATGCCAAGCACTATGAGAGGATTCGCATGGACTGGGCGGCTATGGGCGCACTAGTGGAGATCTGGCATCCCCAGACCCACACTTTCATTTTCCCGACCTTCGAGGCGACCATCCTCCTCGAGGAGGTGGAACTTCTACTCGGACTGAAGAAATTCAAAAGTGACGGGAGGGTGAAGGCTATGCGGATGCTGACAAGGGTGACTTCCGAGAGCGTCCTCGGAAGCTTCATGCCGTCCGACGCAGTCAGAAAGGTCCGCACTCAAAAGGGAATTGATTTGCAAAGGCTCGCGGAATGGGTCATGGATGCCCTGAGAGGGTCACCAGATGATGACCACTTGGAAGGAATTATGAAAGGGTTCACTATTTGTCTGGCGGGTGCTCTCTTGTTTCCTTATATCGACAACATAGTGGAGGAGGACCAACTGAGTGCCATCTGCGGGATTTGGAGTGGAAAGAGGGTGGGACCCGCCGTCCTTGCCTACCTTACAGTGGCCTTACTGCCTCGAGCATGGGTAAGCCTCCTTTCGGTTGCGCACTTGTTCTGAATTGCTGGATTGATTTGCACTTCAAATTTGACCACCGTGAGGGGATGCCGACTGCTTCGAAGCTCTTCCAACAAAGCCCCCTTCATCACATAGCTGACGTGTTAGGCTTTGGTGGTACCATAGCGAACCATGTTCCTTGGCTGAGGAAGCGTGAAGACTGGCGGTCTCACTTTCGAACCATGACACAAAGCTTCTTCACTTGCGCGTCGGTATGTCTACTCTCACTTGAACTCCTCATGAGGTCTTCTCCCGAAGTTGAACTCCAACTGATCGGCGCGACTAAGTTTGTCCTTTACAACGCGCATCGGTGCTGCCTCCAGATCGGCATTCCACGCCACTCGTTCCCACTGCTAACCGGCATCGTTCCTTTGAAGAAGAGGGAGTTGGGTGCGGAAGCGGACGTGAAGGAAGCGAAGGCCATTAAAGCGCCCTGGAAGATAAGTGTTGCGGGAAAGGCCTTAGCGCATGTAGGGGAAGAATGTGAGCTGTGGAGAGCTTATGTAACTGAACTGGGAAAGTTAAGGCCTAGAGTGCCTAAGCCCCTGATGTAACTCACTCTACTTTCTGATGGAATAAAATCTGGAATTGGCATTTTGGACCATTGTTCCCCTTTGTTATCATTTTTATGATTTTTATTTCTTCTTCTTCTTTTTTTTATTTACTCATATTATGATCATATATATATATATATATTATATACATTTTTTTTATTTTTTAGTGGGGGCGTCCAGGGGCCTGGACGCCCCAATATTTTTGAATATTTTTTATTTTAAAAAATTTATGGGGGCGTCCAGGTTTTATGGGGGCGTTCAGGAAACTGGACGCCCCAATATTTTTGAATATTTTTTATTTTAAAAAATTTTATGGGGGCGTCCTGGCAACCGGACGCCCCAATATTTTTGAATATTTTTTATTTTTAAAAATTTTTATGGGGGCATCTAGGCGCCTGGACGCCCCAAGATTTTTGAATTTTTTTATTTAAAAAGTTTTTATGGGGGCGTCCAGGCTCGTGGACGCCCCAAGCTTTTTGAAATTTTTTTTAAAATTTTTTTTAAGTGGGCTTCAGGCGCCTGGACGCCGCCAAACCTTGATGAATTTCTATAAAAAGGGGGCTTCACCCCCTGTTCTCTTCTACTGTTCATTCTGACGACCCATTCTACTCTGGACTACCCATTCTCATTCTTAATGGAGCAAGGAGGCCCGAGCCAGGGTGGAGAGAAGCGGAAACGACTTGCTCGTCGTCCGAGGAGGTCGAGGGATCATGCAGAGGAGGCTGCCCGTGGAGGAGGAGGTTGCCGCGGAAGAGGAGGCACCTCCCTTGGCCGTGGAGGGTCCTGAGGGCCCTGGCGACGCGGGGAGGATGAGCACGACCCGGTAAGCCCCTTAGACTTCCACTCTGTTGGTTTATTAGGCTAAAAGGCGGGCGAGAGACGATGTGGCAGAAGGCGGGGGAGTGAGGGAAGGAGGCGTCCAGGGTTCTGGACGCCTCCATCCTTCTTTTTTTATTTTGTTTTATTATTATTTTTTGTTGGGTTAAGTAATTAAATAAAATCAAAAATTAAGAGGCGTCCACATAAGTGGACGCCTTCATGATTTTTTTATTTATTATTATTATTATTTTATAAAATGAAAAGATAAACAAGAATGTGTCCAGTGGGCTGAACGCCTTTAAAAAAACTATATATATATATGTATTTTTAAAATAGAAAATAAATAAATAAATAAATATTATGTACAGTGTTGTTGTTATTATTCATGACTCTGATGCGTTCCCCTTTTTTGTGTGTTTTGTGGTGTGCAGGGCATGATGAAGAGCCGGATCAGCTGGTCCCTGGTGGTAGCAGCGTATCGGGGGCTGCAGGACTTCCAGAGGGCGCGGGTGGACGCCATGGGTTTTGGAGCCTTCTTGAGGATCGAGCCATTCCGGCTTGACCTTCCTCTCATCCAGGTGTTGAGGGAGCGGTGGCATGCGCCGAGCTGGGCGTTCCTGATGCCCTGGGGGCACATGGTGCCGACACTGGAAGACGTAGCTCGGATCACCGGGCTACGAGTTGACGGAGAGGCAGTCATCGGGGTCACTTACCCCGATTACCGAGAGTGCCTTGGAGTTGCTGTGACTAGAGACGAGTGCGACTGATAGAGACAGCAGGGTAGTTGGCCGGGTAGAGATTATGGAGGCGCTCGGATTTGGTGACCCTCGCCAGCGGGTCAGCGAGACTGGAGCTGAGTTTCTGGCACGACTGGAGGGAGACGCCCGTGCAGCTTTCACCCAGGACCCGAGCGAGCGAGAGCTGGTGGATCTAGACCTCCGGCGGTTCCTTTTATTTTTCTTGGGCCGCCTTCTGCTAGGGACTAAGGGGGACGGCATCCACTGCCGCTTCCTCGGGATCTTGGCGAACCTGGACAGAGTGGGAAACTATGCGTGGGGAGCGGCTTTGCTTGCCCATTTGATCGCCGATCTCTCCCAGACTTCAGAGAGGGAGACGATAGTCAGCGGCTTTGCAACTTTTCTCCAGGTAAATATTTTATTTATGCATTTTACCGTAGTTAAATATGCAATTGTTCGTGCTAATGATGTATGATGGATGCAAGTGTGAAGCTACTACTACTTCCCGATGGGAAGAGCCAGACAGGGGAACAGGAGAGCCGTGCCCCTGGCACGACGGTGGAGGCCTGTCATGGTCGCGGCACCCCACGGCTACCAGCTGGCGTCGCTTCGTTGGGAGCTGAGCGAGTACCCCGAGGCTATGGTATGATGCGTATGATTTTTGTGTTTTTATGCATGTGACTTAATTGAGTAAAATGGCAACTAGCATGACGCATGTATGGTGATGCAGGTGGTGTGGAGGCCCTACCTAGGCATGGATGATGCTGGCCAGCCTTGGGTCGTAGCCGGCCGTCCTCGTTTCGGGCGGGACGTGTGGGTCCATTACCTGAACGAGATCGAGCTACTGCGGCTCAGGCTGGTCATGAGGACGTTGGGGCTGGCCCAGGAGTGGGTCGACGTAGATGAGCCGGTCCGTGTCGGGCGGAAGACCAAGGGGAAGGCAAAGATCGTGGACTGGCGTACGCGCTTCCCTGCACAGTACCAGGACTGGCAGCAGGGTGGGGTCCCAGTGATGTCCCATGTACAGGACATCACTGACTACTTGAGACGGTACCGGACCACGTACGGGGAGTGCCTCTTCCTCGGTGGTGCGGCAGCGGTAAGCGTGAAATGACAATGTTTTCCTTTTCTATATGTATACATATGTGACACTAACCTATATGCAATGCAGGATGCTCGTGATAACATGATTGCTGACCCGCGGGCCCAGCTGGCAGACGCCAAGCGGCAGTTGGTGGCCATCTGACAGGAGTTGGAGATCCTGGTGAGTCTATGCAATGCATTTTTTTTGTTTTGTGACATGGATTTCGATGCTTAGCCTCTGACTGTCGTTTGTTCCGTGTTTCAGCGGGCCCATCAGGCAGCGGTAGCCGGGATGGCTGGTGGAGCGGGTTCCAGTTCGTGGGGCCCTCCTCCGGAGGTTTCTGCCCTTCAGGAGCAGCTGGCGTACGCGGTGGCCCGGGCTGAGGAGGCCGAGCGTGACTGCGAGGCTCGAGTGAGTGTCTGCTTGACCCCAACTCTCTTTCCAGTTGCTCTTCTTCTTTCACTGTTCTCTTATGGGGTACGTGGCCCTTGGCAGGTGGCGGAGATTCGGGATGCCCTGGCCCGTGCGGTCCGTGCCGAGCAGGAGCGCGACGCCTGGGCGGCAGAGCGTGACGCCCGGATAGCGGAGCTCGAGGAGGAGCGACGACGGGAGGTTGAGGAGCTCCCTCGTGACGTGCTAGATCTGCGGATCGCCCTCGAGCTGTCGAGGAGAGAGGCGATAAGAGAGAGAGAGGAGAGGGAGAGGGATAGGGAGAGCATAGAAAGAGAGAGGGAGTACAGGAGGGCAGAGCGACATCGAGATTGGGACGAGAGGAGGGCTCTGGAGGCCCAGGTGATGGAGCTCCGACTGAGCCTTGGCACGGCGGAGGGGAGGCTTCGGGAGAGTGAGGAGCAGTATCAGAGGGCGAAGGAGCGCGGCGCGCGGCTTCGTCAGTCTGGTTCGTTCTCTATAGGCAGCTTCTTGGTCTCCTTGGCGGAGGAGCGGCGTCGCGCCTTTGAGGCCGGCATGGCACCACAGGGCGAGGCGAGCACCGCCTCTCAGAGTTCGCGGAGGCCCCCTAGGGACCCCCGTTAGAGGAGGGAGGAGAGAGATGATCAGGAGAGTGGTAGCGAGAGTTAGAGAGTTGCTTGTACACCCCACCCTCCTCACTTTATGATGTACAACTGACTATTTGCTTATGTGAAATGAATTGGTTCCTTCTGTTGTGTGCACTTTCCCTTTCTCACGCTTCTTTTCTTGCACCTGCTCTTTCGAGGCACGCTTCACGCGACCTTATCCTGAAAAGTAGGGACTTACGCCTTGCATGGAGGGATCCTATTTCTTTCTTCTTTTCTCTCTCTTTTTTGAGCGCGTCAAAGCGCGGGGACGCGTCTTAACTTTCAAATTCAGACTTAAAGTGCTAGGCGGCCCTTCTTCATCCGTGCCTTGCCCGCAAACGAGCCCGCCTCCCGTCGAGATTTGCTCGCCCATCTTCGTCTTCTTCCACTCTCGATCGATGGAGTTCGGTGGGCCAAATCGTGGTGAAGGGAGAGAGGGGCGAGGAACTCCTCGCCCGAGGAGGGACGCGCAAGAGCACGGAGAGGCGTCCATGAAGAGGAAGGGCCCCTTCGGTGCCTTGAGGGACCCGAGGGGCCTGATGGTACGGAGGGAGGTGAACACGGCCCGGTATGTCCTTCGATCTTCTCCTTTTGATCATTTTGAGTTTGAGCGAGCCACGCGAGAGGGAAAAGGGTTCGGCGAGTGTTGCACTCAAATGATGGACGCGTCCTTGACAGGAGACGCGTTCTCGTGTTTGACGTAAGACCCTTCTTTCTTGATGCAGGGCATGGCGAGGGCCCCGGGCTTGGCCGATGAATGGGCGAGTGCAGACGAGCCGAGCCGTGTCAGGAAGGAGAGTCGCGGCAAGGCGAAGCTCGAGGACTGGCGTATACGTCTCCCTGGAAGCAAGGGAGCGTATTGGTGCAGGACAGTGCCGACTTCCTGCGGCAGCAGAGAGAGAGTTATGTGGGACTTCCCCAAGCTGGGGATGCACGCGACATCAACGGCTTGCGTGCCCAACTGGCAGAGGCCAGGCGGCAGCTGGCCGTCACTCAACAGGAACTGTTGATCCTGGTAAGTTAAGTACTGTATTCCTTTTTTTAAATTTGGAGCTTAGCTGACAGCCATTGTTTGTTTGCTCCAGCGTGCCCAGCAGACAGTGACGGTGGGAATGGCCGGTGGCGCATCTTCCAGCTCGTCGGCCCCTTTTCTTGAGATTGCCTCCCTCCGGGAGCAACTCGCCGGTGCAGTGGCCCGTGCGGCCCGGGCGGAAGAGGAACGTGATGCCTAGGTAGCGACTGTAGCGGAGCTGCGGCGTCGTGGTGAGGAGAGGCCTTCTCCAGACATCCTGGAGTTAAGGGTCCTTCTCCAGGTGACGAGGAGAGAGGCAGAGAGAGAGAGAGAGGAGAGAAGGGCCGAGCGACAGCGAGATCAGGCCGAGAAGAAGGCCTTGGAGGCCTAGGTGAGGGAGCTCCAGCTAGGCCTTTAGGTCGTGGTGTAGAGGCTAGGAGCGATGGAGACGCGCTACGAGAGAGCGCGAGAGTTCGGGGAGCTACTCTGCCAGTCTGGCCGCTTTTCTGTTGGTGGTTTCTTTGCCACGCCAGGGGAGGAGCAGCGAGCCATTGCCGTAAAGCAGGTGCCACGAGGCGAGGCAGATGTTACTACACGGGGATCCAGAAGGCTTCTGAGGGACCCTCACCTCAGGGGAGAGGAGAGGGACACCTAGAGGGACGAGCGTGACGATAATGGCGAGAGTTGGCGAGCCAGTGGACCCGCCTCCTCTCTATGATTGTGGTGTCTATGACAGCTCATGTAGAATTATGAATGGAGTGATTTGATTTTCTGCTACTTGTTTGTTCTCTTGTGCGTTCCTTCTTCCCTACACTTCTTCTCCTTTGCACTGTTCCCATGTGATGTGTCTGCTGAAACCCCGCCCTAAAAAGGAGGATCGCGTTTTGCTGTGACTATTTTCCACGGGAATCTACCGTCAAAGTCAATAATGACGGCTCTAGTCCCTTTTCCCGGACGATGTTTCAAACTTTGCGGACAACTTCCAAAGCATGATAGGGCATCCCTAGATAACATAGGGAGCGGGTCGTCATATTACACCGTCTAAACAGTCACCCTGCGCGAGCGGTGAAGTGACACATAGGACCGCAGGGCAGGCACCCTATCGTGAGGGCTATCGTTAAAGGTGACGGAGGAAATCTTGGCCCGCACTTCTCCCATTTCTATAAATACCTGCCTCTTTCGTTACTCCAGGGACATCGAGAGCCAACTTGGAGAGTACAAATTCTTACAAAAGAGAAGGAACTCAGAGTTCTGAGATCGGGATGGAAGGCGAATCTTCCCATTCCTCGAAGAGGAGCAGGTCCAGTGGTAACAGTTCTAGGAAGCTTTCGGACCTTGAAGGGCACTTCAGTGAAAGGACCCAATCGCAACTCGTAAGCTGAGCTTCCCTGCCCCTTCTCATTCTTCTTCTTCCTTTCTTTCTTCCTTCTTCTTGACAAAACCCTTCTCCATTCCTTATGCATGCGCAGAGTGTGATGAAATCACACATTTCATGGGAGTTAGTAGTGGCAGCATACAGGGGTCTCCAGATTTTCAGAAGGCCAGGCTAGACGTGATGGGATTTGGTGCCTTTCTCCGGATCGAGCCGATCAAGCTCGACCTGGTCCTCATCCAAGCCTTGCGTGAAAGATGGGACCCAGTGAGTCGGGCATTCTTGATGCCCTGGGGGCACATGGTGCCCAGTCTGGAAGATGTGGTCCGAATCACGAGCTCAAGGTAGATGGTGAGGCAGTGACGGAGTCACCTACGCGGACTACCGAGAAGGTGCCCAGAAGCTACTGGGTTTGGACCTAGATGGTCGGAAGAACAGGTCAGTAGCCAGGACATCTATCATGGAGGCATTAGGACTCACTGATACTCGTCGACGGGACGATGAGTCCTCAGAAGAATTCATGGAAAGGATGGAAAGAGGATGTCATGCTGTGTATTACACAGACTTTGGCAATCGGGAGAGATCCAACATGGATTTGAGGAGATTTCTCCTCTTTTTACTGGGAAGATTGATACTGAGCTCGAAAGGGGACGGTATCCATTGTCGCTTCCTGAAGCTGCTATCAGACCTCGAAAGAGTAGGGCACTATGCCTGGGGAGCTGCCATGCTGGCGCATTTGTTTACAGGTCTATTCCAAGAGGCAGACCGTAAGATGACTGCGAGTGGTTTCACACCATTCATCCAGGTATTTTTTTTTAGTTTTGTTTTATTTTGTATTTTTTTTTGTAATAGTCCACTTAAGGTACTGATGGCATGTGCTAATGCAGCTGTGGAGCTATTATTACCTCCCGATGGGGAGAGCTCGACATTGGCGACCAGTGATGGTGCCGTTAGCCAGGCGGTGGGAACCCATCATGAGTGCGGCACCCCTAACCTACCAACTGATGGTGCTAAGGCGAGAGCTACAGGAGTTCCCTGCAGCGATGGTGGGGTTCTTTTTTTTTTTTTTTGGAATCATTTTCATTTTATTTTTGGCTTTGACCGGCTAAACGGGTATGTACAACCTAACCTAGGTAAATTGGAGACCCTACTCAGGCATGGTCGATGTCGACCAACCATGGGTTCTAACAAGTCGTGCCCAGTTCGGACGGGAAATGTGGATGCACTGCCTGAATGAAACCATGCCGTTAGCTACGATTGGTTATGAGGACTTTAGGACTGGCTCAGGAATGGGTGGATACGGCTGCGCCACCTCGCGTCGGGAGAAAGACATGGGGACCGGCAACCTGCATTGATTGGCGTGTGTGGTTCCTCGGGACAATATGAAGATTGGCAACGGGGTGGCACAATTGTGGAATCGCATGCGCTGGATAGCGAGGATTACCTGCGTTTGTATAAGACAATGTACACAGAGCGGCTCCAACCCCGGGGACTTGTGGAGGTAGATCTCCCCCTTTCCTCTTTTCCCTCTCTCTTTTGATTTTTGTTGTGGAAATGCTGACTCTTATGGCTGCAGGATGTCCGTGATACCATGATAGCGAACTTGCGATCTCGCCTGGCAGAGACGGAGCAACAATTGGGTGACACACGTGGAGCCTTGAGTGCCTCGGTAGGTGTATACAGTGCACGCTCCGAATCACGGCCCTAGATTCATGGTGTTCGGCCACTAATTATCATCTCATGATTACAGTGCGCCCAGATTGACGCGGCCTCATCGGCGATGGGGGCCGGTGGAGTCTCTTCCAGCTTATGGATCCCTACCTCAGAACTTGACTTGCTTCACGAGCAACTTGCTCGTGCCACGCAGCGTGCCGCGGAGGCAGAAGGAATGCTCTCTATACAGGTAAGAGTCTCAGTGATGAGTTCTCCTTGTTTATGTCTTGCCGCATATCTGAGATGGTATATCTGGCAGGAAAAAGAGACGCAAGAGTCACTTGCCCAAGCTACGCAGAGGGAGGCTAGAATAGTAGAGCTGGAGGAGGAACTGCGACGCCGTCCAGATGACGACTCTTCTAGGGATGCCATAGAGCTGAGGATCACTCTCCAGTTGGAGAGGGAAGACCGTGAGAGAGAACGGGCAGAGAGAGAAAGAGACAGAGAGAGAGAAAGAGCCGACAGATTGGCTGAAAGGGAGGAACGAAGGGCCATAGAGGCCCAGCTGTTCGAACTCCGAACCAGCCTTGGTCTCGCTGAACAATGGCTGAGAGATGGTGAGGAGCGCTACCGAAGAGCACGAGAGCGTGGCTTTCGTGTTAGTAGCTTTTTTGCTGCCCCCACGGATCAACGTCGGGGTGTGGGAATAGGAAGAGGAGTACAGAGCGGTAGGAGTACCGCTTTTCGTAGTTGGGTAGCACCCTTGAGAGCGTTTTGCCCGGAGAGTAGCGGGACGAGTAATGCAGAGAGAGAGGGTGGAACTTGATGTAATTTTTTATTTTTGGAATAGAATAAAAGGTTCGGTTTTGTTTGGTTTTCACCTTTGCTCTTGTTGCCTCGAATCCCTGCACACATCACTGAAACAAACAAATCAGAATTTCTGCTCTGACTTGGCCCCTTGCTCAATAAGCAGATGGTCACTTTGACTGTCCTTGATAACGGGTCAAGGGGCCAAGCCTTTATTAACGAAGGCAAGGGAAAGATGTGGTGATGATGAATGCGACAGACAAGCACACGAATGCAAGCGAGATTAAAAGTGAAATGCTGCATACAAATGTAATCATGCAAAATTGATTTATTTTTCTTTTTATATTTGGCATTTTTTTATTGTTTTGTTATATTCAAATTTTTTGTTTGCAAATATGTACATTTTCTCTTTTCTTTTTTTTTATTTTTATCATTTCATTTTTTTTGTTGCTAACGCCTGGCAAGCATCCAAATGTCACATAACCTACATGAGAATAGGGGTTTCTTACTAACCTCCCAGGTATCCTAAGTGCACATCTAGGTTGATTTGGGCCTCTAGACCCCTCGAATGATAATCCCGCCGGCTAAGACTTACCCTGATGACAATACCGTCATGCCATGCTTAGGCTCCCAGTCGCTTCCGACCACAGGGATTCACCCAAAAGGTTTTCGAGGTAAATGATTTGCCCGACCCGGGTCTATTTCCTCACAACCCTAGGTGGTATATGATGGAACACCCTGGAACCCTAACGACCAACCGCGGACGCTGACCCGGAATCAGACGCCGTCGCACCCATAGGTGACGCGCTTGCATTGGCCTAAGCCCAAGGTTAAATAAGAAGACATCAAGGTGGTAGACATGGGTCTTGACCGGCCAGAAACACAGAGACTCCTTCGCAGCGATAGCTTTTACTTTTCAAAGTAGGCAACCATATGTGTATATTAAAATAAGGTCGCAAACCTTGGCGGGTTTCGCCCTTTAGAAACTCCATCTAGCTTTCATCTTTAGAGGAGGAAGGAAGAGTGCATGGGGTAAACCTCCTGAGAGGACCGGCAAAACCGTTAACCCGGCGAGCCAATAAGGGCCCATTAACTCTCCTCTTTCGAACAACTTCGGACCAAATCTCGAGCATTTACATTCCATGGCCCTTTTGTGGATTCAGACTTTTGCTTTGAGGGGTTCCATTTATCGCATCAGGCACGGTCACGACCAGGCTTTTCTCTTGATTTTGATTTTGTGTTTCTTTTTGCGAGGGAGATATAGTCGTTTGACGTTGTGGGCTCCCTTTTGTATGCCTGCGGGGACACTGCCCTCTTCTCGTGCTCTGATCGATGCTCGAGGAAATGGATCCTACTCTTGCCTTAAGGGGTTTGAGTTTTGGTTTCTCATGCTCAGCGTTTTAAGGGCGCCGACTGTCTCATTTGGTCGAAGAGAAAAGAATAAAGATTACAGCTTCTGGAGATCTTCTGGGTGAGGCCCCACCGTAGGTGATGCTACCAACTTTTTTTGGATAAAATACGTAAGTGAGTACATGTTGGCTTCCTTTGAGCGTGCATTGGCCGATGTGGTCGGACAGGGATCTCCATGGTTCTGGCAGACCAAGACCCAGTGCCTACCAAGTCTTAATGGGCCCTATCCTAACATGGAGGTTGGATGTAATGACTTAACTATATGGTAACTCCCAGGCATCGGCATTTTGAAATTTTATATATTTTTAGTGATTTTCAATATTTTTATTATATTTTTTTTGATGTTTTCTTTCTTTTCATTTTTTTGCTATTTTTTTGACATTAAGCTAAGGGTAGTATTTTTTAAGATAAAGTCCATTCCAAGGGTGGGATAACTCGGTCCCTTCAGCATCGACTAGTCTGTAGGTGTTGCTAGGATGCACAGCCTGAATCACGTACGGTCCTTCCCAATTGGGTTGAAGTTTAGAACGCGGTCCGCCAGGTTTGACAAAAATTCTTTTTACGGCCATCTCGCCAATTTTGAATTTTCTCTCAACGACTTTCTTTTGGTAAAAGCGAGCGAGTCTATTTTGATACACACGCGCATGCTCGGCAGCGGCCAACCGCTTCTCGTCTAAGAGTTCCAACTGGGCAAGGAGTGAATTGCGACGTTCGTCGAGGGGAAATTCCTCATCCAATTGTACTCTGAGAGAAGGGATTAGAGTCTCGTACGGGACTACCGCTTCCGTCCCATAAGTAAGGGAAAACGGAGTCTGTCCGGTGAGGGTACGGATTGAAGTGCGATAGGCCCATAGAGCTTCGATAAGCTTTTCTGTCCAGTCTAAAAACTTACTAGGCTCGCATGTTTTCTTTATGATTTTGATCAATGTTTTATTGGTGGCATCCGCTTGGCCATTACCTTGTGGGTAATAAGGTGATGAATGATGCAATACAATTACGTACCTTTTGCAGAGGTCTTGAAGGTCCTGAGAAATGAACTGTGGCCCATTGTCGGTGACGATTGTGCTTGGGACGCCGAACTTGGCGAGGATGTTCTTCATGATGAACTTACAGATTGTTGATGCCTTGATTTCCGCATAAGCTTCGGCTTCGGCCCATTTGGTGAAGTATTCCGTCGCAGTAAGGATGAAAGATTTCTGCTTGGTGAGGGAATTGGGATCACCTAGGGGACCGATGATGTCGAATGCCCACATGGAGAAGGGCCATGGGGAGGATATTGGATGAAGTGAGGAGGATGGTGAATGAATTTTATCAGCGTGAAGCTGACACTTGACACACCTACGGACATAGATGGCACAATCCTCTTCCATAGTGGGCCAATAAAAGCCTTGCCTAATGATCTTCTTAGCGAGCATCTGACTATTCACATGGCCACCGCACACACCCGAGTGTGCTTCCTCTACGCATTTCCAAACCTCATTGTCGTCAAGACACCTTAACAGAACGCCAGTAAGGCTCCTCCTATAGAGTAGACCTCCAACCAATGTGTATTTCTGAGCCACCCTTCTTATGGCTTTCTTATCTTCTGTGGTGGCTCCTTCAGGATAAGAATGATCTTTGCAATATTTGACGATTTCATAAAACCATAGTTTCTCCTCGTCAGCCAGCTCTTCTTCGACTTCTGCCAGCATGATCTCCCTCTTCTCAAGGATTTCTCCCTTCTGGATCTTCTATAGGACTCGTTCCTTGATCTTTAAGAGGTAAGGGTCCTGAACGGCAGGGACAAGACGCTTATAGAGAATGATGGATCTAAACCATGCACCTAAAGGGAATTTGAAGGATGACACCAAGGAGGCGAGGGCGTTGGCCAGAATGTTCTGTTCGCGAGGAACATGGACAAAGATCAGTTTGGTGAATAATTTGGCATAGGCGGAGACCAGCTCCTGATAGGGTTTGAGCTTGGGATCGAGGGTGTGATATTTGGTAAGCACCTGGCGGAGAACAAGTTGACTATCACCCACGACTCGCAACTCAGTGATATAGAAAGAACGGGCTAGTTCCAGACCAGCTAGAAGAGCCTCGTATTCAGCGATGTTGTTGGTGACTGGGAGCGCGAGCTGAAATGCCTCTGGGATGGTAACGCCTTCAGGCGTTAGAAGGACAATGCCGATACCCTTCCCTTGGGAATTCAGAGCTCCATCAAAATATAACGTCCACATTGGCTCATCAGATTGGGTGATGGACATTAGTTCCTCATCTGGAAACTCTGATTGGACATGATCGAACTTGGGAAGAGGATGGTGGGCGAGATGCTCGGCTATGGCATAGCCTTTAATTACCTTTTGCTGGATGTAGGTGATGTCGAACTGAGAAAGAAAACTTTGTCAGCGCGCTAGCCTATCCGTAAGGATGGATTTCTCCAGAAGGAACTTGATAGGGTTCATGCGAGCAATCAAGTGGACCTCATGAGCCAAGAAGTAGTGCTTCAATTTATGCACTACCCAAACGAGGGCAGCACATGTTTTCTCCATGACTGTGTACTTCTGCTCACAGGGATTGAGAAGTTTGGACAAGTAATAGGTTACCCGTTCCTTGCCTTCTTCATCAGCTTGTGCGAGGACAGCTCTCACGGAGTCATCCAAGACTGAGATGTAGAGGATCAGAGGTTTTTCCTGTTTGGGTGGAATGAAAACAGGTGGACTAGCCAGATATTCCTTTAACCCTTCAAAAGCTTTCTGGCATTTAGAATCCCAGTGGAATTCTACTCCTGGCTTGGTCAACTCATAGAAAGGTCTACACCTTTGTGAGTGCTGAGACACAAACCGACGAATAAACTGCAACCTCCCGATTAAACCTCGGACTTCCCTCAAATTCTTGGGAGGCGGCATATCCCTGATGGCCTTAGCTTTGTCGAGATCTATCTCGATCCCTCTTTTACTCACAATGAAACCCAATAATTTACCCGATGATACGCCAAACACACACTTCTTCGGGTTCGTTTTCAATTGGAACTCCCTTGATCTCTGCAAGACCTTAGCCAAAACCCTTGGATGTTCCATCCTGGTCCTTGATTTCACCAATAAATCATCCACATACACCTCCAAATATATGTGCATCATGTCGTGAAATATGGCCATCATAGCTCTTTGGTAAGTAGCTCCAGCATTCTTTAACCCAAACGGCATGACCACGTAACAATATGTTCCCCAAGGTGTAGTGAATGATGTCTTCTCTTGATCCTCTTCTGCCAAACGGATTTGATTATATCCTGAAAATCCATCCATGAATGACAGGGTCTCATATCCTGCAGTGTTGTCGATTAACACATCAATGTGAGGCAAGGGAAAATCATCCTTTGGACACGCGCGGTTAAGGTCCCGGAAGTCGATGCAAATCCTGACTTTTCTATCTTTCTTCATGACCGGGACAATGTTTGCCACCCATTGAGGATAAAGGACGACTCTAATAAACCTGGCTTTATGGAGCTTGTCGACTTCTTCTTTCATTTTCAAAGCCATTTGAGGGTGGAAACGCCTTAACCTTTGTTTTACCGAGACGGACCCTGGTTTTAGGGTTAAACGGTGTTCGACCAGGGTTAAATCCAGCCCCGGCATATCCTCGTAGCTCCATGCAAACGTGTCCTTATATTCCTTGAGAACTTCAATTAATGCCTCTTCTTCAGAGGGTGGTAGATTATCACTTATGAGGATGATTCTAGGGTCTTCCTCAGTGCCCAAGTTGACTTCTTTGGTGGACTATTCTACGGCGGTTGACGACTCGTCGAATCTCCTTATTCCACTAGCATATGCGCCAGCCGCATCCTCATATTCTTCACCCTCATCTTCAGTAGGGTATTCTTCATCCGTGATCTCGTAGACTCCATACCCCTCATCAATTGCACAGTTGCCCTCACATTCTATTTCCGGTAGCTGGATGGGATTTTCTAGCAACTGAGGGATGGCAAGAAGGGCCTGACACCTAACGGCTAAATCCAGAAGGAATCAACGAGGGATCTGCCTACCCTTGGACTTCTTCCTAGGTACTACCTTTGACTTATTATTCCTAGATTGACTGACATTATTTACGGAAGAAGAAAAAGATGAAGAGGATGGTGAAGAATGTACAGGGGAAGACCCCTCAGAGGAGGGATAGAAAAAGTCGCTCGTCAGACCTTGGACGGGTGGTCCGCAGGGTGGGGCGCACCTGTGGGAGATGTAGGAGGTTTCCTCAACGATGATGTGTTGTTGGGGAGTTTGAAAATTGACGTTTTTTTTTTCGTTTTCATTTTTGATGATAAAATAATGAAAGGAGATCGGAGGAGAGAGAAAAGTGGTTATGGCTAGAGGATTGGGAGGCTCGTAGAGCAGATCATGATTGAAGACCTAGCGCGGGTTGAGAAACCCGCGCAGGTATGTAAGTAGAGAAGGGGATCTGGGAAGATCATCAGACAACCGTCTGGCCCAGGAAGACGACAGTAACAAAGGCTGTGACGAGTGAATGGAGAAGATGATGGCTAATGAGTCGTCGGTGGTGATGGTGATGGCGGATGAAGAACTTCTGGTGACAGGGTCCTTCTGGCGAGGACGAGAATAGTTTGGAACCTTGGCAACAGTAATGATATTCTCTGGCATTCCGGAGATCAATGGCGGTCCTTCAAGCTGTGGAGGTGAGAACATCCTTTCCAGTGCAACGGAAATCTCCCGTATATCAAACCACTTGTCCCATTCGCATTCCGGATCTTTGATCTTGCCTCTTTTGGTGACCCTCGGATATTTTTCAGCCGAATATACAACATGCGACCCCTCATGTGCTTCTTGCGGATAATCCCCCATCTGAATAACGGGCACTTTGTTGAAGTGGTTTGATAGGGTCCATGTGAGGGGCTTCCAATCCGCCTTGAATGGTCCTTTGAAGCCTAGGCCAAACCTGCGGTTCGGCCTAATCTCCTTTGGTGGTTTCAACCTACCTTGTAGCTATGCACCCAGACCTTTGCCCTGTTGATAGTCGATGTTTCTCATAATATCCCAACCTTTGGAGTGAAAAGGGAGATATGGCGTTGTTGCCTTGATCGGCTTCTTTGGTGCTAGCGGAATGTGAGATGAATCATACACGTCCAGCAATGACAATATGGGCTGATGAGACGGCCAAACAGAGGGCAGAGAGGTGTTGATAGCATCCACCGTGTGAAGGACATGTGTGCTGACTACTTTAATAATTCTCCCATTGTAAGGAAACTTCAAGCACTGATGGTTGGTGGAAGGCACAGCATCTATGGCTTCAATGTAAGGGCGACCCAGTATGGCCTTGAATGTGGGGTCCATGTCAAGGACATGGAATTCCGTGGGGACTGACATAGGGTCTAGCTCTGCCCTCATAATAATCATCCCTTGTGGCGGCCTTTTGCTATTGTCATAAGCCGTGACTGTGATTGAAGAAGGTCTTATCTGTTCTTGTTCGACCCCACACAACTGAAGGGTGCTCATGGAGATTACATTTATGGACGCACCCGTGTCTACAAGGCACGGGTTTATGGATACCTCATTAATTTTTATTGAAATGCACAACGCATATTTCCGAGCTTCCATGGGAGCGAGCTCATAGTTGTGGAACATGATGGCCGGTTGTGTGTCCGTTGGGGTCAGAACGGCCGAAATCTTCTCTACAGGGAGGTCCTCATTCACCATGACCTTTTGAAGATATTCCATTAAGGACGCTTGATGGGACGTGGACCTTTGAAGCAGCTCGAGGATGGAGATCCGAGCAGGCGTCTTGTCCAAGTGTTTCAACAGATCATACCGTGTTCCAGGGATAGATTTTTCTGGTTGTTCTCCATCGTCCTTCTCTGGCTGAGACTGTTCGGGATTCTGACTGTTCTGGGGGAAAACCCTGTGAAAAATTCTTCCACTCAGGAGCACCATTACCTGCGGTTTTTGTACCTCTATGGGGGTAGCAGTGGATTTTAACAGGGGTTTGAGGGGTAGTGGTGGAGGAATGGTAATGGAAGCAGGGGTTCTGATGAGGGGTTTGTTCGGTGGAGGCATGGTGGAGGTAGAGGGGATATCACATAGATTATGAAGGATAAAGGGTTTGGAAGGTGGAGGTGGGGACAAAGTGGAAGTGGGTAAGGCTTGAAGCGAGTAATGGTTTTGAGATGGATGGTGGGTGATGAGTGGTTTTGAAGGCATTGGTGGTGGTATGGTGGAGACATGCGGGGTTACGTACGGTTGACGGATGATAAGGGGCTTAGAAGGCATAGGGGCAAATGCAGTAGAGGTGGATGGTAAAGTGGGGGAGTAAGAGAAGATGAGAGGGTGTGAAGGCGTAGTGGGGGGTGTTGGCTGATAGGTCATCGAGGTGTGAATGAGAGGGCGTGATGGCAGTGGAAATGGTGAAGGCGATACTAACGCGGGTTGATGAGAGAGAGGTGCTACCCGGGCAAGGCGAGGGGGTTGCATGACGATAGGGTTGGCAGTAGAAAGAATAGAGGTACTTTCTGGGTGTCACACCTGCTCTCTCCCGACTTCCGGGAAGGAGGAGATGGGGTTGACTTGGTGATTGGGCTGTTGGTGAAGTCCCGAGTTTAAATGGCACCCAAGAGGGGGGTGAATTGGGTGTTAAAAAATTAATGAAGATATTTTTCTTTTTGTATAAAATATGTGATAGAATGCTATATGAGAGACAAGGTTAACAGAAACCAAAAGACAAGGCAAGATCTAAAAGGTGATAAACGGATTATTCAGGATAAACGAGAATAAAACTGAACTGAAAATCACACATGCAATTTGCACAGAATGGGGATAGAAGAAAAGGAACAAACCACACGGCGACAACGATTTTTAGGTGGTTCGGATGCCACAGCGGCAACCTACGTCCACCCCTCACGGACTGTGAGGATCCACACACTATCTTGTAAAAAGTTACAAGATCAACCACACACAACACTTACACACTGGGAAGAGGAGTTCCCGCGAAGGTGTAAGAACACCTTAATACACACACAGCTACACCGGAGGACACACACAAACACACACACGCGGATGTAGGAAGATCCACACACACCGAAATATTTTAACAACTACAAGATCCACATATGAAGCTTAAGAAGGCAAAAAGAATTTAGAACACAATAGAAGAATCTTGATTTGCTCCCCCTTAATAGATGGTTGGATGCTTTGGATGCAGCTTGAATCCTTGGGCTGATCTTCACTTGACTTGATGAAGAAGGATGAAGAACTTCTCTCGGAGCACTGTTCACGTCTACAGTGCAGGACCCCTTCTCTTCCTCTTGGCAGCCTCTCTTGATCTACCTTGAGCATTAGAGCTTTCCAAATCCTATTGTATATGTTATATAGGTTCTTGAATGGTCCAAGGCCTCCCCCAGACCAGATCCACAATATCTGGAGAGTTTGGTAGCTTAGGGATTAAACAATTCCCATGAGAGTGGCTTATCTCGAAAGGATAAAAAGTCAACAATTGTTGGCAGCTCGGGGCTGGCGGTCGACCTGTAGGGGCTGGCGGTCGACCGCCACTGAGAAACCTGCAGGTGGCTGGTCCCTGGGAAATTCGGTCGACCGGGATTTGAGGGGCGGTCGACCGCCACTGTGACAGACTGTAGAGAATTGCATTCTGTTATTTCAGGTCGACCGGGGTCATGTTGGAGGTCGACCGGACTATCAAAAAACCTGAAAAATAAGAGTTTAGCCCAGAGAACCATATCCATAAGATCGAGACATGAATTGGATGCATGTTTATGGGAAATGTCAAGTTCATTTGAGATCTTAGAAAGCCCATTCGGAAGGCTAAAACCTTAAGCAAAAGCATGAAAAAATCCGGCCTTGAAAACGTGTGAAAAACACTTGGGTCAAGGATTCCAAACAAGAGAGCCACCAAAGGTCCTTGGTTTTGTTATCATCAAAAACACTGAGATAGATATACAACAATCTCCCCCTTTTTGATGATGACAAAACGCTAGGCTTACACACCAAGGTTTATGTTGTAAAAATTCAGATTGAACGTTGTACTAGAAATGTCATTCACCAAACCAAACCAATAAACACGATGTAGCACAGATCACTAGATAGGCAACAAGAATATGAAATGAGACACCAAAGCCAACAAATGAATTCAAACACCAGTGCTTTCAATTCATCATAGTTTCATTACAAGGTACATTAGTGCGAGTGAATGCACGACTCTAAAACCAAAGTCTAAGCAAAAGACTAACACTACGGACAGCCCTCACATGACATGCAAGCAAGCAACCCAACCACACAACGACATACATAAGTAGATAATAAGCCTGCCCTACTACTTCTCCCCCTTTGTCAACAACAAAAAGGGATGGGATAGACGAAGGAGGGACTTAAGCAGCACTGGATCAAAAGAGAACATGCTAGAGGTGAAAGCAAAACAAAGCCTCAGGGAGCATCTTCAGGAGGGGGCTGATCGGCGGGAGGTGTAGGTGGAAGGCCAAGGTGCCGACGAATGTCGCTAAGTTGGTGGCCATGACTGTGAAGAAGATCAAGAATATGACCAATGGATACATCACGAGCCGCATCCTGGCGCCGCATGCCAATAAGGGAGAGCTGCAAGAGGGTAAAGGATTGGCCAGACTCAGCGAAATCTGCGCGGAGAGAAGTCATGTGGGTGGTGAGAGTGGCCATCTGAGTAGAGAGAGTCTCAAAAGCAGTAGAGAAGCTGTCCAAGCACCCTGATAGGGTGTCAAACGCAGTGCCCATATTGTCTCCAAGGGTAGAGAGACGATCCCTAAGGTTATCCACACGAGTCTCCAAGCTGGTAAGCCGCCCGTCAAGAGCCTCGTAGTCCACCGAAGGGCGCTGTCCGGCCCCCTGAGTGGAAGATTCCCCATGGTGAAACTGGGGTGGAGGAGGCATCCCAAGATCCGGGTGAAACGGGGACGAGGGAGGAGGCTGCTCCTCAGCTGGAACTGGAGGGGGGACATCCCTGTCGCCTTGCTGCTATGCTGGCTCATCATCTTCCTCACGGATCTCATCTTCCCCATAAACTGGAATGTCCCGCACAAGCTCGCCGTCGGGACCAAAGTAGTAGCCAAAATCTGTGAAAATTTTATGCTTATTGTACACATCATCCTGCCGAACATAGATGAATTGCTTATTTGCCACATTAATCCCGGCATGAATAAAGACTCCGGTCAACTGCGAAGCATAGGGAAGAGACCGCCGGAGGTAGGTACGACAGGTTCCAATCAGATCAGTCATGAGCCGACCCATATTGATTTGAATACCATTCATAACATGATAGAATAGAAATCGCTGAACCTCTGTAACCTCATCCCGACCGCCCACTTTGGGATAAATCAATGATGTAAACATGTGGTGCAGGACTCGCTGTATTGGAGGAAAATGATTGGCATTCAGCTTGATCAAATTGCTCACATCGTGTACATACTCACAGCTGGTCATAGCAGTAAATGTTGCTGGAACTTCACCAAAACCATATGCCCTATCTGCACCCATGGCGGATACTCCTAGGGCCTGCTGAAATAACTCCGGAGTGATATGAAGCTCCACACCCTCAACCATTTTGTATAACTGGTCATTTCTCACAGCTAAAAAGCCATAGAACTGCTGCACCAATCGAGGATAATACCTATTGTACCGGGTAACAAAATCTATCCAACCGTCCTGAACCTCAAAAAGAGCGCACAAATTCGGGAAGAGCTCATTCACCTCATCAAAGTCAACCAAGCGAGGGTCGATAATAGGACGTGGAGGTAAAGGTGCTCGAGGCAGAGGAGGAGCTTGCTGAGATGGAGGAGCCGGGGCCGCTTGCCGTTGACGGCTAGCTTCACCTTGGGTAGAACGCCGAGAACTCCGTCTTGGCGGCATCCCGAACTTGAAAAACCCACCAGGAAACTCTTGAGCAATCGATCTCAACCCCGGGAACGTGGATGAAGCACAAGGGACACTTCTACGGCTTGGAGGAACCTTTCCACAGAGAAGAAGTTGAGAGAGATCTCCACGAACGCACAACCGACAATATGGAAGAGGTCCCGAAGTGATGCCGGGACGACCGAATCAATGTGCAGATGGAGGAGGAAGGGTTGTGGAGGCTTGGATGGTGGAGATGAGGAGTGTTGGGGTTAGGGTTTGGTGGTAGAGAGTGAGTGGAAGTGAAGGAGAGAGAGAAAGGAAGAAAAAAGACCCATATATGAAGGGTCGGTTGACCCCTAAGTCGGGCCGGTCCGCCGCCGGCGGTCGACCGGCGCGGGCCTGGCGGTCGACCGCCAGGACCAAAATCCCAAAAACTAGAAATTCTTCCTTTTTTGTTTCTTTCTTTTTCTCTTTTTCTTTTTTTATTTTCTTTTTATTTTCTCCTTTTTTTTAAAAAAAAAGATTGGGGAATAGGCAACGGACTGCCTGAGAGGGGCCACTAATCAGGGCAAGGGAAGTGAAAAGAGCAAGATGCATAACTGAGAAGAGGTTCTGATTTTCCCTAGTAAGTACCTTTAGTACCAGCACACTGAGTCCACAGATGTTTGAGCAAGGAATATTAAGCCATAGAAGAATTATTCAAGAAGGGTTGGATATAAGTAGTTACAATCAGGCATACAAGGTGAGTAACAACACATAAGAAAGAGAAGAGGCAAAATGCATGTTTTCTACCCTCGGTGCACATGATTTTTCTACAAATGCAACCCTATACCTTAGATGCAAACCTATGCATGTATGCTCTCACCCTTGCACACCCCAAGTTCTCTTCTTATCTTATTAAACTGATCCTGGTTTAGATGTTTGGTGAAAATGTCAGCTAGCTGATTGTATGTGTCAATGAAGTTCAATTCAAAGACCCCTTTTCCTACATGATCTCTCAGAAAATGATGACGAATATCTATATGTTTGGTCCTGGAGTGCTGAACAAGGTTTTTAGACAAATTTATTGCACTGGTATTATCACACAGAATTGGAACAGTTTTCATTTCAACATCTAAATCAAGCAGTTGATTTTTGATCCAAAGTACTTGGGCTCCACAACTTTCGGCGGCTACATATTCAGCCTCGGCCGTTGAGAGAGCTACTGAATGTTGTTTCTTGGAGGCCCATGAGACTAGGCAATCACCAAGAAACTGACAGTATCCACTTGTACTTTTACGATCTACAATGCACCCAGCATAATCCGCATCGGTATAAGCAATTAAATCAATGGAACCACCGATAGGAAACCACAAGCCAAAGTTTAAGGATCCAATGAGATATCTAAAAATGCGTTTCACGGCTGATAAATGAGATTCCTTGGGGCATGACTGAAAACGGGCACAGAGACATACACTGAATTGAATGTCAGGGCGACATGTTGTAAGGTACAGTAGCGATCCGATCATACCTCGAAACAGTGTAGGATCTACTGTTTTACCATTTTCATCTTTATCCAGCTTTGTGGTGATAGCCATGGGAGTTGATATGGGTTTTGCTTCCGCCATCCCATATTTCTTCAACAGTTCCATAGTATATTTGGTTTGATTGATGAAGATTCCTACTAAAGTTTGTTTCACCTGTAATCCAAGAAAGAAGGTTAGCTCTCCCATTAAACTCATCTCGAATTCTCCTTGCATGATTTTTGTAAATTTATTACATAAGACATTGTTAGTAGCCCCAAAGATAATGTCATCTACATACACTTGAACCACCAAAATGTCTTTACCTGATCTCTTGGTGAAAAGTGTTTGGTCAACCTTACCTCTCTTGAAACTATTTTCAACCAAAAATGAGGTAAGCCGTTCATACCACGCCCTTGGTGCTTGCTTTAGTCCATATAGGGCCTTTTGGAGCTTGTACACATGTTGTGGATATTTAGAATCTTCAAAACCTGGAGGCTGCTCTACAAAGACATCCTCCTTGATATAGCAGTTAAGAAATGTAGATTTAACATCCATTTGAAATAACTTAAAGTTCAAAGAACAAGCATAGGACAATAAGATTCGAACAGCTTCAAGTCTGGCAACTGGTGCAAAAGACTCATCAAAATCAATACCCATCTCTTGGCTATACCCCTTGGCCACAAGCCGGGCCTTATTCCTAACCACCAATCCCGCATCATTTAACTTGTTTCTGAAAACCCAACGAGTTCCAATAGTGGGATGGTTCTTAGGATGCGGCACGAGAGTCCACACCTCGTTTCTTTCAAACTAGTGCAGTTCTTCATGCATAGCCTGAATCCAGGATTCATTTTGAAGAGCTTCACGAAAGTCCTTGGGTTCTTCTTGTGATAGCAAGGCTATCAATTCTTCCTCTTCAACTTGCCTTAGAGAGGACCTAGTTCTTACCCCATCCTCCAAATTGCCTATGATGTTCACAGCTGGATGATCCTTTAGACGGGTGGAGGAGCTGGGTAGATCAGGATGCTGCACTTGTGGTTCTTGTAGTGTCTCGAGTATAGGATCTTCATTTTTTTCACTATTGCTTGAGGTTGCTTCCAACGATTCATCCTTAGCCTTGACACTTATTGAGTTCTTAGGATCTTCATCTGCATCCAAGATAGAAGAAGTTTGGTCTATCAGTTTTGATTCGGATTCATCAAAGATGACATGAGGACTTTCTTCAACAACCAAAGTCCTTTTATTAAATAGACGGTAAGCTCTAGAATTGAGTGCATAACCTAGGAAGATTCCTTTATCACTATTTTCATCAAACTTACCCAGGTTGGACTTACCATTGTTCAAAATATAGCAGGGGCATCCAAATGGTTTAAGATAAGAGATGTTGGGTTTCTTACCCTTGTAGAGCTCATAAGGAGTTTTCATCAGAATGGGCCTTACCATTGCCCTGTTGATGATGTAGCAAGCTGTACTCACCACCTCAGCCCAAAAATACTTAGGCAGGGAATTCTCACTTAGCATGGTCCGGGCCATGTCTATTAATGTTCTATTCTTCCTTTCCACTACTCTATTTTGCTGGGGCGTCCTTGGTGATGAAAAATTATGTGTATACCCCTGCTCTTCACAGAAGATGCTGAAATCATGATTTTCAAATTCACCACCATGATCACTCTGGATGGTGGTGATGAGGTAACCTTTTCCATTTTAGATTTTTCTACAAAACACTTGAAACTCCATCAGAGCATCACTTTTATTAGCTAAAAATAACACCCATGTGAATCTGGAGAAATCATCAACAATCACAAAGCCGTAGGATTTTCCTCCTTGGCTAGATGTTCTAGTGGGACCAAAAAGATCAAGATGCAACAGTTCCAAAGGCTTAGCAGATGAAACAATGTTTTTATTTTTGAAAGAGGTTCGTGTTTGCTTGCCTTTAGTACAAGCTTCACATATCCTATCACTTTCAAATTTTAATTTTGGTAGTCCATTCACCAAGTCATGTCTAGACAGCTTAGAGATTACTCCAAAACTAGCATGACCTAATCTTCGGTGCCATAACCATGCATTTTCATGATTGTTCGCAACCAAGCAGAAGTTATCGCATGAAACATTATCAATATCAACAGTGTAGACATTGTTATTCCTTTTTCCAAGAAATTTGATCTCATTTGAATTTTTGTTTAAGACAATGCAGTGAGTTTCATCAAAAATAACTTTGAAACCCTTATCGCACAATTGGCTAATGCTTAGCAAGTTATGATTTAAACCTTTCACCAAAAGCACATCTTCAATAAGGATTTCAGAATTCTTGCCAATGTTGCCAGTTCCAATGATTTTACCTTTATCTTGACCTCCAAAGACAACTGACCCTCCATCCTTATCTTGCAGTGTAGAGAACAATTCCTTGTCCCCTGTCATATGCCTTGAACAGCCGCTATCCAAGTATCATTTGCTCCCCCTGGCTTCAAAACATATCTGCAAGAAAAAAATTTCTCATGCAATTGTTTTTGGTACCCAAACAAGTTTGGGTCTATAAGAGTTAGTCCAACTTCTTGTGGATATTTTCTTGGTCCATGGAACATGATATTTAGGTGTGCTTTGTCTAAACCAGCAGTTGGACATCACATGACCAAATCTACCACAATGAAAGTAATTAGCATGTGAGAATGTTCTTTGATTTTTGTGTGGTTTAGGCTGAACATGTTGGGATTGAGAATCAGAACATGAAGCATGGTTATAGTCCTTTTCATGAATAAAGGATGTGGTGATCTTATGCTCAAAAGATTTTTTGTTTTGAGGTGTGTACCCTAAGCCTTCCTTTTGGAAGTTGACTTTAACTCCCAGTAGGTTATCCAGGTTTTGTTTCCCCTTAACAAACCTAGTCAAGGTGAGCTGAAGTTCAGCAACTTCTTCACTCAAAGACCCATTTCTCCTTTCGAGTTCTGAATTGGTGGATTTCAAAATTTGTTCTTGAATTTGGATCCTTTCACATGCTTCCTCCATTTCAGTTATCTTGCATGATAGTTCCTTTTTGGTCTTATCACATTCTAAAATTGTTTGCAGTAGATTTTCCTTTTCTTCCGTAGCCTCAGACCATTCCTGTTCCAGTTTCTCAATTTTAGCAAAGATATCTTCGCGTGACAAGTCATCAAGTTTCTTTTTGAGAGTTTTATTTTCAGATCTGGTTTTCTTGTACTTAGTGTACAACTTTTCATATTCAGATTCTCATTGTTCATTCGAAATGAATTCATGGTCAGAATTTACCTCCGTGGATTCATCTTCATGTGCCATGAGGCACAAGCTTTCCACAAGTTCTTGAATCTCTTCATCAGATGGTTCATCTTCTTCGTCGCTCCAAGTGGCGACCATGGCTTTGGGTTTCTTAAAATTATCCTTCTTGAATTTCTTTTTTAGATCTGGACATTCACCTCTCATATGCCCAGGCTTCTTGCATTCGTAGCATATGATGCTACTTGGCTTGCTCGATTCGCCTTTGGCTTGCGTGGGCCTTCTTGGCCCCTTTCTAAAGCTTCCCTGAAAGTTTCTCTTCTTCCTTAGAAATTTCCTCACTTGGCGAGTTATCATCGCCAATTCTTCCTCTTCATTGCTTCCGTCACTTGATTCACCTTCTTGAAATTCATCATCGGATTGGTGAGCTTTCAGTCCAATGACCTTTTTCTTTTTGATGTCTTTGTCAGCTGTTCTCTTTATATTTATCTCATAGGTCATGAGTGATCCTATGAGTTCGTCCAAGGTGAGAGTTGACAAGTTCTTTGAGTTTTCAATTACCGTGGCCATTGTGTGCCAAGCTGACGGTAGGGACCTTAACACCTTCCTCACAAGTTCAGAATTTGAGTATTCCTTCCCGAGACCTTTGAGACCATTTGTGATATCTGTTAACCTTGCAAACATCTCGGAGATGGTTTCTTCAGGTTTCATTTTGAATAGCTCATAGTCAGTGACTAGGAGATTTGCCTTGGTTTCTTTGACCTCTGAAGTTCTCTCGTATATGAGTCGCAGCTTGTCCCACATTTCTTTGGCTGAGCTGCACATAGAAACACGAGAGAATTCACTAGGGTGTATTGCACATTGCATAATATTCATGGCATTAAAATTAGCAGTGCATTTCTTAATTTCCTCGAGTGTCCATTTTTCTTTATCAGCCCCGAGTTTATGAGGACCATTGTCCACAACTCTCCAAACTTCGTACTCTTGCGCCCTTAGAAAAATATGCATTCTATTTTTCCAGTAAGAGTAGTTTGAGCCGTCAAAAAATGGAGGACGGTTGATGAAGTGACCCTCGGGTATCATACCCTTGTTTGCCATTTAATCGGATCTTGCTCTAGATCGTTAGATCTGTGAAAGAAAGAGCCCTAGCTCTGATACCAATTGAAGTCCCGAGTTTAAATGGCACCCAAGAGGGGGGTGAATTGGGTGTTAAAAAATTAATGAAGATATTTTTCTTTTTGTATAAAATATGTGATAGAATGCTATATGAGAGACAAGGTTAACAGAAACCAAAAGACAAGGCAAGATCTAAAAGGTGATAAACGGATTATTCAGGATAAACGAGAATAAAACTGAATTGGAAATCACACATGCAATTTGCACAGAATGGGGATAGAAGAAAAGGAACAAACCACACGGCGACAATGATTTTTAGGTGGTTCGGATGCCACAGCGACAACCTACGCCCACCCCTCACGGACTGTGAGGATCCACACACTATCTTGTAAAAAGTTACAAGATCAACCACACACAACACTTACACACTGGGAAGAGGAGTTCCCGCGAAGGTGTAAGAACACCTTAATACACACACAGCTACACCGGAGGGCACACACAAACACACACACACGGATGTAGGAAGATCCACACACACCGAAATATTTTAACAACTACAAGATCCACATATGAAGCTTAAGAAGGCAAAAAGAATTTAGAACACAATAGAAGAATCTTGATTTGCTCCCCCTTAATAGATGGTTGGATGCTTTGGATGCAGCTTGAATCCTTGGGCTGATCTTCACTTGACTTGATGAAGAAGGATGAAGAACTTCTCTCGGAGCACTGTTCACGTCTACAGTGCAGGACCCCTTCTCTTCCTCTTGGCAGCCTCTCTTGATCCACCTTGAGCATTAGAACTTTCCAAACCCTATTGTATATGTTATATAGGTTCTTGAATGGTCCAAGGCCTCCCCCAGACCAGATCCACAATATCTGGAGAGTTTGGTAGCTTAGGGATTAAACAATTCCCATGAGAGTGGCTTATCTCGAAAGGATAAAAAGTCAACAATTGTTGGCAGCTCGGGGCTGGCGGTCGACCTGCAGGGGTTGGCGGTCGACCGCCACTGAGAAACCTGCAGGTGGCCGGTCCCCAGGAAATCCGGTCGACCCGGATTTGAGGGGCGGTCGACCGCCACTGTGACAGACTGTAGAGAATTGCATTCTGTTATTTCAGGTCGACCAGGGTCATGCTGGAGGTCGACCGGACTATCAAAAAACCTGAAAAATAAGAGTTTAGCCCAGAGAACCATATCTGTAACGACCCGAGAATCCGATTACCGGGAAGGCCCGATAACCCGAGACTCGCACCGCCGCCCACGAGCCAGGAGGGCTCGGAAGGGCTAAAAGGAGTGTGGAGGCACAAAGAAATAGGAAATAAGGCAGGACAACCAACAACAACAAGCTGAAAGAAAGAACAGCAACAGCTACAACAGAGTCCAGTCCAACCGAAAGTACAGTCTAAAGCAGTAAAACGTACCACGTGCCAAGTGAACACTCGGCCCGGCAAGCTGGCAACAGAGAACCTCCGCTCCGCACCCTCGAACCACGAGGAAGAACCGCCACACCTGAAAAGCAGGGAATGAGTCTCCAAAACAGAGACTCAGCAGGGATCCCGCGGAACCCCAACCGGAAACAACGGCGGTAGCGGAAAGGAGAGCTACAACTACAGCAGGAACAGCAAACCGGTGGCCGGTCAAAAACTCGGCACTACAGCTACTCCTACTGCACCGGAAGGTACACCTCGGTCACGCAGACGAAGCTACCGAACCACACTAGTACCACCTACCGAAGCAAGAACACACGGCAACCACGCCGTAGAGGCCTGTCCCTCGGACACAGCCGACCTGGACACGCTGTCCAAGGTGCGACCCCGACCATCCGATCGCGGGTACCGCACAACAAGACCCAACCTCGGTAAAGCCACTAGCATTAGACCCTTGGCGCGAAAACCAACACACGCGCCACGGCGAAACAACCGAACTCAACGGTCAACACGACCGAAAACCCGAAGGTCGAAATCACGGAAACTGATAGTCTGTCACTCCGTACTCGACAGGAGTACCACCCACTAGAAGCACAGCCGGTAGCGTCCCCTGACGTCTTACACCGCACCGCAAGTGAACTGCCTGACGTGGTGGCTCCTACCCGAGGCACGAACACCGTACAAGTAACTACAACAAGTGACTAGCTGGGGTCACGCCCGTCGACGTGGGTCCAACCGCCCCCAACCACGTGTGCACACACAGACCGCGCGTCCCTGGTCTGGTCCTCTGACCGGTTTTCCCCTCAGCCGGACTCTGGCTGCAAGACGTGGGGCCCGACGGCAACCGGTCCACAAACCGCCTCTAAGGGTAAGCCCGTACACCACTCCCTGGTGCGACTAGCACACGCGTACTAGTAGGCTACGACTAGTGGAGGGTCACTGAAGGAGTAGACTCTCAAGTCAACGGAAAACAACGTCCGCATCCGACAAAGTACGGGGACCATCCCACGTACTAGCACCGTCGCACGATGACCACAGTCGGAGAAGAAACGGGACTCACAGTCCACAGCCGCGCACACACCCTGCGCGAGAGTCGAGAAAACCCAAGTGACGCTAAGTCACTGGGCTCTGGACAGTCCTCTAGACACACTACACCCAACGGTCCTTGAGTCACAAGACTCGGGGTCAAGACCGTTGCACGCAACAGCACAAGGCCGTCAATCTAGTCCAAGCTCTAGGTCTAAAACCACTGTAGCACGAATACCGAGGCAGCTCACGAGCCGCCGAAACCATTCCCTTGGGAAGGGAACTCACAGGACTAAGGCCACACACACGGCCCACGCGGAAAGCACAGAAGCACGATTCCCAAGGCAACTTGCACACCACCAAGCTGTGGCCCAACTCAAGGAAAAGAGGGAAGCCTCCAGCTCCAGACTGGATAACTGGGCTCGCAGCCCAAGGCCTCACACAGGACCCACTCGGGGATCGCTTTTCGGAGAAACCGATGACACACGTCAACACACGGTGACACGAGTCGAGAACTCTACACCCGGGACTCCAACGTACCACGACACCTGGCCCCGACGACGTGCACAACATCCGTCAGGCCACCGGTCGGCACGTGGTTCGAGAACCACACACCCGGGACTCGAATCAGTCAAAACGGAAACACCGGGTTAGACTGGCACATGTGCGGTTCACCCTGGGCCGCTCAAGGGATGTGCGGCTAGGGCACAGCCGCTCAAAAATACATGCGGTCAGGCAGGAGCCGCACAAGGCTCTAATCGGACTAACCCCAAATGGAGGATGGACGGTTAGGGCTGGACCGCCCAAGGGGATGTGCGGCCAAGGATCGTCCGCACAACCTAACCGACCTACTCCAGTGCCGGTCAAAACGGTTTTGACCAAACCGCACAACCCAACCGACACAAAACTGTTGACCAAGGGTCAACTGGGATATGCGGTCAGCTCCTGGCCGCACAAGCCCACGGAAGGACAGACGGCTGGGTACCAACCGTCCATGGGGGAGACATGCGGTTCTCACCTGGCCGCACATCAAATGTGCGGTCTATCGTGCGACCGCACAACCCCAAACCAAGAGAAAATGAACGGGCCAAAGGCAACCGCCCTCGAGATGGACGGGCCCGGTTCGACCGCCCAACCATCACGGCGGGTAAACCCAGGGGGTCTCCCGATCGTAGCCTTTCCACGCCCCGTTCGTGCCGAAACGAAGGGGATACAACCACAACCACCCTGGCAATCACGTGGACTCCGACCGGAGTCAAAACGACGCACGAATCGCGAGAAACGAGCGATTCTACCGAAGTTACCCAAAAAGGGTTACCGAGCTTCTCGGAGCTCTACCGGTCCAACGGGACCACCAATCGAGACGAAATCAGGGGGAAAAGAACGCTCTCGCCCCAAGGAATCCGTTGACAGTAACCGATCTGGAAACCGTCGCCGTTTCCCGACCGACCCTACGAAACCCACAAAACCACAGTTTCGCTAGAACGGACCCAAACACAGCTGTTTCCGCGCCGAACGACGTGCAATGGCAGGGGAAACGAGCAGAACGCAGTGGTGTTCCGTCACCCTACCTCCACCGAAGAAACCGTGCGCCGAAGCGACTAATCCACGCCGAAAACCGCCCGGAACGCGAACGACGCCATCTCGGAATCCACCGAGGGATCGCGCCCGCCTCCGCCTCGATCCTCATCCATCCTTGCCCGCGCCTCGCCCGCGCCGTCCCCGCCTCGCCCGTACTCCGCCCCGTCGGCCGCCGGAGAGAGAGGGAGAGAGGAGAGAGCGTGAGAAGAGAGAGGGAGAGAAATGAGAAATGAGAGGGGAGAGAGAGAGAAAAGCTATTTATAGGGAAATCCGGAAAATCGGAAAAATCCAGAAAAATAGAAAATCACACCCTCGCGATCCTCGGAACGCACCGATCGCAACGGTACCACTCGCGCCCTGGTGAACGGCCCGGTTCACCCGCAACGAGGTTCCGAAGGGAAAGCCGAAACCCACGCCGGGAATCGGAAAAACACACGCGGAAAAAGCCGCGGAACGCCTCCGGGCCTCCGAAACAACTCCGGATCGCACCGATCCGAACACGAAAGATGTCCGAAACGAAATTTCAGACAAAACAGAGTTGGACAATCCGAGAAACCAGATCCGGAGCCCACGAAAAGGATCCGAAGAATCCGGGGCATTACAGCCCTCCCCCCTTAAAGGAATTTCGTCCTCGAAATTCAGGACCAAGCACGAAGTCCCAGGGGAAGAACACAGAATCACTGACACGCTGTCAGAGCCCCAGCACAGAAAACCTCGATTCTCACGAAAACACCGATCCTGAGGGACACAGCCAGACTTACGATCACAAGCAACACCTCGCTCCTCGCGCCGAGCACACAGGCCAACAGAGCAGGCATATACCAAAGGACACAGTCCGGCATCACCTCAGACAACGCGAGAATCCACCGTGGCGCCGCAGCCACGATCTCGCTCACCGAGGAAACACAACCCTCGACACGAGCAACAGCTACTGATCCACCCCAGGGTCAGCAGACAAAACACACATCAGCTTCACAACCAGCTGACAGGTCGCACACCCTCCTCAAGGGAGCAACCAACACAGAGCCTCCACCAGCTCAAGCAGCCAGCTCAACAGACCGCAACCAGCACATCGGCTCAACACCAAGAAACACCCCACACATGGCAAGCCGAAAGCCGGACACAACACCGTGCCAATTCTCGTCAGAAGACAACTTCGACAAAGTCCAGATCCCATCCGGAAAGGCACATCGCAGAAACGACCACCAAAGGTCTCGCTGGCACACGGCTCTCGCCACGCTCGAGCCCCAACAACCAGCATCTTCTGTCTCTGAAAAGACCATCCACTGGTCGCCAAATACACGTCAACGGGAAACCTCCACCGGCCCAACAGGCACGATCCAATTCACAGCAGGCCATCCGCTGACTCACACATAGACCGATGCCACATCTCGAGCTACACTCCTCTCGGACTCCGCATCCGAGCTCGATCATCGCGCCAACTCGACCCTCTCGGGGAGCACGACGAAACCAAATGACAGAACATGGCGTCTTCAGTCATCACCTCACGGGACTCAGACTTATAGGGAACCACCCCATGCTAATCACCAAACCAGGGATAACCTTGCGACACCAACGTCCTATCAAGGACCACCAACCGACGCTAATCTCACAGAAGGCCTCCGCCCACAAGCGTCACTCTTCCATCTGGTCTCATCACATCCTTCGATCAAACCAAGTGGACACCTGCCAATCCCGATTCCGCCCTTAACACAGAGCCACGGGACACCACCTGGACAGCGCTCGTGGGTCCCTAAGCAATAAACATCTCACCGTCACAATCCGACAAGACCGTAGAACCAACGGAAGCCCACAGCCTGCCAGAGATCACTTCTCCAAAAACGATCTTATCCGAGGACACGACTGGGAACACAAGTCGGGCACCAAGCCGCCGACTCTGACCAACACATCCTCGACCATCGTCAGGCGACATCCTCAACAACCCCATCCAGGTCCAATACCGACGCCTGACACGGCTTCCAACACAGGAACATGGTACTCATGCGGCGCACTAGCCAGCACTTTTCCCAACACTCCACCTACCAGTGCCAAGAACCATAACTTCTCGGGCAACGGCACGGCAACAACACGTTTCACACCGAGGAACCCATCCTCCGATGCTCAACGCAAACTCAGGAATCCGCCCGTAGCAACCAACGCTACGATCCTGAACTAGTGGGTCACAAGCCCACCACGCTTCCGCTGCGTACTCAGATCCGCGCACACAGCCGAGAAAGCAAACGCCGCCCAACCGGCACTCGTCCTTCCGGAACAGCGCCAGCACACCCTCACACGACAAGGGAATGGGCACAACTTCTCACAGACAACCACCTTGCCAAGATAAGGAGCACGTCTCGCACGGACTTCATGGCACACAAGGCCAACCAATCCGGGCACACAATGCAAGACGGCAAACCTTAACCCAACACAATCTCTCCAACCAAAGGAGAAACCAGCGCACTTCGACCAACGGAAGAACTCCACGCTCGACCTGACCTCGAACCTCGCGCACGCTGGAAACAGCACCATCCAGCACCAAGGAAAACCATCGCTTCCATCAGGTCAGCGCCTCCGACACACTCGACGAGTGTCACGTCGGACCACCATCACAGCATCTCTCGATGCACCACCGCTGCAATTCCTCGAACTGCAACACGGCATGCCAAGAGCCGCCACACGAGCCATAACCGACAACCGCCGATGCTCACCCTCGAGTCCCGAAACTCACCGCGGAGCCTTCACATCTCAAGCCAACTCCAGGGCGAACACAACCCAACCGCACAGAAGCGCAGGAGCAAGACTTAACGGGACATCTCTGCCAAATTCTGCCTCGAAATCAGCAGAACGATCAGGACCGACACGTCATTTCTGACGCAACAGAGCACGACAAAACATCAGGCTCGACGAAACAGCAGCTCACCGAGAAGACATTCCGCTCACCGGAGCACACTTCTCGATCAAAACACCTCAGGAGCTGGACAAACCTCAAGCTGGAGTGACCAAAAACCGACAGCAGCTCCCTCAGAGCACGCTCACGGCCACTTAACCAAGAACAGTCCGCACCAGCCACCTGACCACGCTGCAGGTTCCTCGAACGCAGCACCGCGGACTCACGCCTGCCAGCAACCTCTGCCCAACGCAGCACAACCAGGGCCACCACCGATGAGGGAGAAGGCTCTCGACCTCGATCCTTAGACCCCATGTTGGCACGAAAGCCGCGGGCAGCAACCACCTTCACAGCGCCGCACAGCGCACCCAAGCGAGAAACAAGGCGGGAAGCGAACACAAAACCCTAAGCCAGCTGCCGACTGTACTGGACCTTATGGACTCTGATCACTGCAATATCTCGAATTCCTATGTACGTCCACAACCACCGCTCTGATACCAGCTGTAACGACCCGAGAATCCGATTACCGGGAAGGCCCGATAACCCGAGACTCGCACCGCCGCCCACGAGCCAGGAGGGCTCGGAAGGGCTAAAAGGAGTGTGGAGGCACAAAGAAATAGGAAATAAGGCAGGACAACCAACAACAACAAGCTGAAAGAAAGAACAGCAACAGCTACAACAGAGTCCAGTCCAACCGAAAGTACAGTCTAAAGCAGTAAAACGTACCACGTGCCAAGTGAACACTCGGCCCGGCAAGCTGGCAACAGAGAACCTCCGCTCCGCACCCTCGAACCACGAGGAAGAACCGCCACACCTGAAAAGCAGGGAATGAGTCTCCAAAACAGAGACTCAGCAGGGATCCCGCGGAACCCCAACCGGAAACAACGGCGGTAGCGGAAAGGAGAGCTACAACTACAGCAGGAACAGCAAACCGGTGGCCGGTCAAAAACTCGGCACTACAGCTACTCCTACTGCACCGGAAGGTACACCTCGGTCACGCAGACGAAGCTACCGAACCACACTAGTACCACCTACCGAAGCAAGAACACACGGCAACCACGCCGTAGAGGCCTGTCCCTCGGACACAGCCGACCTGGACACGCTGTCCAAGGTGCGACCCCGACCATCCGATCGCGGGTACCGCACAACAAGACCCAACCTCGGTAAAGCCACTAGCATTAGACCCTTGGCGCGAAAACCAACACACGCGCCACGGCGAAACAACCGAACTCAACGGTCAACACGACCGAAAACCCGAAGGTCGAAATCACGGAAACTGATAGTCTGTCACTCCGTACTCGACAGGAGTACCACCCACTAGAAGCACAGCCGGTAGCGTCCCCTGACGTCTTACACCGCACCGCAAGTGAACTGCCTGACGTGGTGGCTCCTACCCGAGGCACGAACACCGTACAAGTAACTACAACAAGTGACTAGCTGGGGTCACGCCCGTCGACGTGGGTCCAACCGCCCCCAACCACGTGTGCACACACAGACCGCGCGTCCCTGGTCTGGTCCTCTGACCGGTTTTCCCCTCAGCCGGACTCTGGCTGCAAGACGTGGGGCCCGACGGCAACCGGTCCACAAACCGCCTCTAAGGGTAAGCCCGTACACCACTCCCTGGTGCGACTAGCACACGCGTACTAGTAGGCTACGACTAGTGGAGGGTCACTGAAGGAGTAGACTCTCAAGTCAACGGAAAACAACGTCCGCATCCGACAAAGTACGGGGACCATCCCACGTACTAGCACCGTCGCACGATGACCACAGTCGGAGAAGAAACGGGACTCACAGTCCACAGTCGCGCACACACCCTGCGCGAGAGTCGAGAAAACCCAAGTGACGCTAAGTCACTGGGCTCTGGACAGTCCTCTAGACACACTACACCCAACGGTCCTTGAGTCACAAGACTCGGGGTCAAGACCGTTGCACGCAACAGCACAAGGCCGTCAATCTAGTCCAAGCTCTAGGTCTAAAACCACTGTAGCACGAATACCGAGGCAGCTCACGAGCCGCCGAAACCATTCCCTTGGGAAGGGAACTCACAGGACTAAGGCCACACACACGGCCCACGCGGAAAGCACAGAAGCACGATTCCCAAGGCAACTTGCACACCACCAAGCTGTGGCCCAACTCAAGGAAAAGAGGGAAGCCTCCAGCTCCAGACTGGATAACTGGGCTCGCAGCCCAAGGCCTCACACAGGACCCACTCGGGGATCGCTTTTCGGAGAAACCGATGACACACGTCAACACACGGTGACACGAGTCGAGAACTCTACACCCGGGACTCCAACGTACCACGACACCTGGCCCCGACGACGTGCACAACATCCGTCAGGCCACCGGTCGGCACGTGGTTCGAGAACCACACACCCGGGACTCGAATCAGTCAAAACGGAAACACCGGGTTAGACTGGCACATGTGCGGTTCACCCTGGGCCGCTCAAGGGATGTGCGGCTAGGGCACAGCCGCTCAAAAATACATGCGGTCAGGCAGGAGCCGCACAAGGCTCTAATCGGACTAACCCCAAATGGAGGATGGACGGTTAGGGCTGGACCGCCCAAGGGGATGTGCGGCCAAGGATCGTCCGCACAACCTAACCGACCTACTCCAGTGCCGGTCAAAACGGTTTTGACCAAACCGCACAACCCAACCGACACAAAACTGTTGACCAAGGGTCAACTGGGATATGCGGTCAGCTCCTGGCCGCACAAGCCCACGGAAGGACAGACGGCTGGGTACCAACCGTCCATGGGGGAGACATGCGGTTCTCACCTGGCCGCACATCAAATGTGCGGTCTATCGTGCGACCGCACAACCCCAAACCAAGAGAAAATGAACGGGCCAAAGGCAACCGCCCTCGAGATGGACGGGCCCGGTTCGACCGCCCAACCATCACGGCGGGTAAACCCAGGGGGTCTCCCGATCGTAGCCTTTCCACGCCCCGTTCGTGCCGAAACGAAGGGGATACAACCACAACCACCCTGGCAATCACGTGGACTCCGACCGGAGTCAAAACGACGCACGAATCGCGAGAAACGAGCGATTCTACCGAAGTTACCCAAAAAGGGTTACCGAGCTTCTCGGAGCTCTACCGGTCCAACGGGACCACCAATCGAGATGAAATCAGGGGGAAAAGAACGCTCTCGCCCCAAGGAATCCGTTGACAGTAACCGATCTGGAAACCGTCGCCGTTTCCCGACCGACCCTACGAAACCCACAAAACCACAGTTTCGCTAGAACGGACCCAAACACAGCTGTTTCCGCGCCGAACGACGTGCAATGGCAGGGGAAACGAGCAGAACGCAGTGGTGTTCCGTCACCCTACCTCCACCGAAGAAACCGTGCGCCGAAGCGACTAATCCACGCCGAAAACCGCCCGGAACGCGAACGACGCCATCTCGGAATCCACCGAGGGATCGCGCCAGCCTCCGCCTCGATCCTCATCCATCCTTGCCCGCGCCTCGCCCGCGCCGTCCCCGCCTCGCCCGTACTCCGCCCCGTCGGCCGCCGGAGAGAGAGGGAGAGAGGAGAGAGCGTGAGAAGAGAGAGGGAGAGAAATGAGAAATGAGAGGGGAGAGAGAGAGAAAAGCTATTTATAGGGAAATCCGGAAAATCGGAAAAATCCAGAAAAATAGAAAATCACACCCTCGCGATCCTCGGAACGCACCGATCGCAACGGTACCACTCGCGCCCTGGTGAACGGCCCGGTTCACCCGCAACGAGGTTCCGAAGGGAAAGCCGAAACCCACGCCGGGAATCGGAAAAACACACGCGGAAAAAGCCGCGGAACGCCTCCGGGCCTCCGAAACAACTCCGGATCGCACCGATCCGAACACGAAAGATGTCCGAAACGAAATTTCAGACAAAACAGAGTTGGACAATCCGAGAAACCAGATCCGGAGCCCACGAAAAGGATCCGAAGAATCCGGGGCATTACAATATCCATAAGATCGAGACATGAATTGGATGCATGTTTATGGGAAATGTCAAGTTCATTTGAGATCTTAGAAAGCCCATTCGGAAGGCTAAAACCTTAAGCAAAAGTATGAAAAAATCTGGCCTTGAAAACATGTGAAAAACACTTGGGTCAAGGATTCCAAACAAGAGAGCCACCAAAGGTCCTTGGTTTTGTTATCATCAAAAACACTGAGATAGATATACAATAGTTGGTGCTCCGGTAATGGATTCTGGATTATGCCCATGTTGGGCTGTTGTGGTTGGGCCTGCTGAGGCTGTTGTTGTTGTTGTGGTTGTTGCTGTGGCTGCTGTTGTAACTACTATTGTTGTTGCTGGAACTGTTGCCTAGGAGGAGGTCTCCTAGCCTTGAGAGTGGCGACGTATCGTCTCATTTCATCCCAGTCAATCCCGCCTTCATCATTCGTATCGTGGATGTAATCTTTAAGCTGTAAGCAGTTGTCTAATGTGTGTCCTGGCTGCCTGTGATAGACGCATTATCTGGAGGTATCAACATTCGGGGGCCACACGGGCCTTTCCCTGGGTAGGATGAGTGTGTTTGAGGCCATGAGGGCATTGAAAATATCTACCAGAGTTTCTGGCAATGGTGGGTAATAGGCTCTCTTGGGACCAATCGGGCTCCTTTGTTGCTGTGGGAGGCCATAATTCCCTGGGGGTGGAACTTGGTTGTACTGAAGTGGTGGTTGTTGTTGCTGGGGTTGAAGTAGTTGAGGCATATTATCCTGGGGTGGATTGTTTTGGGGTGGAGGATGAGATGGGAATGGACCTTTTCGGAGGGGAAGTCGGGGCATTTGTGGAAGCCTTGGGTTGGCTGCAAAGTTGGCATTGTTGACCGCACTCACTTGCTCATTTGTTACGACCCCTTCTGTTGCTCCGCCTGGGACACCAGTGTCTGTCTTTCTGACCACCTTGGGCTTCGACGGCTCAAACATGTTCATAATGGGGGAGTCTTTTAACTGGGTCTAGATGTACCGAACTCTTTCATAGAGCTCTTCCATGGTGGTGAGCTTATTCATGGCCAAAACGTGCCTGAACTGTGGGGTGGCATTGGATACAATCATCTTCACTTGTTCAGGCTCTGAGAGGATATCTCTTATTCTTTCTGCCAGGGACCTCCATCTGTCGGCATAGCGGACAAAATCCTCGTCGGACTTCATCTTCCCGGCCACTAGGTCGGTAATGGAAAGAGAGGGACCGACCCTATCCCGATATTTTTGCAAGAACCTTCTCTGGACTGTTTCAAAATTCTCAGCCTCGCGGGACTCCAAAGAATAGAACCACTCTAGCGCAGGACCGTCCAATGATCTCCGAAAGAGGTATGCCAGGGATCTCTGGTCATTTTGTCAATAGGAGGACTCATACATGAAATCCTTGAGGTGAATGAAGGGGTTGCCAGTGCCATTGTACCTGCGGTACGTGGACATTTCGGAGGGAGGAAGATGGATGATCGGAAGGATTGGCAAAGCAACCTCCGGGGTGGATTTCACGTCCACCATTTTCTTCAAATTCTGAAACTGTTCGTCCATCCTATTGAACCTATTGAGGAGCGATTGGGCGAGCTCCTCGGGCGGTGAAGGTGGCACTTGCCACTGGGGAGGAAAATGTCTTCCGGAGACTTGAGGGGGGAACCCCGAATGAGAGGGAGCTGCCGGGCCGCCGATAGTTGGCCCCGGCTGAAGTGGTATGTGGGGAACAACAATAGTTTGAGATTGTGAAGGGAATTGGAATGAGGGAGGTTGTTGGCTCGCCTGCCCTTGAAGCGAGGGAGATTGGATGGCTTGCGCCAGTGAAGGAGATGGGATGGCCTGCACCGACTCTTGAAGAGGTGTGATGGCTGGAGTTGATTCCTGGGGAGTGGAGGAAACAGATTTCCCCTTCAGAATGGCCTGCAGGGCCCGGAGCTGTTCAGAGGTAAGCTCCGTGTTGGCGAGGATGCCCAGCAAAGAGGAGATGTCCTGTGGTGGGGACGTGTCCCCTGCAATAACTTGCACCTCATGCGAGGGCTCATAAGAAGGACCCGCATCCATAGCATGGACTCGCGGCTCGACTGACTCACCACGACCAGGGTGGTTTTCCTCAAAAGACTCGTGAGCCATGCTCACAGTTTTTCCAAAACGTAAAAACATATACTAGCAAGCAAATAGCAGAGATTATCAAACAAGTGGATGCCTTTGCGCCCTTTTTTTGTGTTTTGATTTTGATGATTTTTTATGTTTTTGACCAGATCCGAAGTTCACACAAAATAGGGACCCTAGTTCATTTTTGTTTCACCACCGTGTCAGCTAGGGGCTCTCGTCTCACCACGAATGGGTCGACTAACTCCGGGGAACTTCAATGGTACAACCGGTCTAGTGAACGAAGAGGAGATTCTTTGATGTCGGGGACTTACGGAGGTCCCAGTGGAGGAGATTCTAGTCCGTCGAGAGGAATTCCCGAACGGAGAGTCCTTCCTTCACCGAGAGAGGGTGATCCTTAGAAAAAAATAAAAAAGAATAGAAAAGAGGGGTGGATGTATGCAATGGAATGCTGACAGAGATATGGGGCACAAAAGAACAAGAAAACAACCAAGATATAACAACACACAAGAGATAGTAAAGCCAATCACAAGAAATTGCAAGGGTAACTGAAAAGAAAGCAACTGAAGTCCCACCATGATCGCCAATCTGTGAGCGACGTCACGCGGTTTGAGAAACGAAAATGCGGAGCGTGCGGGCTCATTTTGTTTGCTGCAACACAGAAATAAGAGAAAAGAGAAGGGGCCACCACGGGAGATTACTCCGGCGGGGCGAGCGGGACAAATGTAATATAGCAAGATATGGGGTTTAAACGGCCATAACAACCCTTCTTCTCGCCAAGATTTGCTCGCCTTGCTTCATCTTCTCCCACCCTTGATCTATGGAATACGGTGGGCCGAACCGTGGTGAAGGGAAACGGGGGCGAGGAGTTCCTCGCTTGAGGAGGGTTGTGCAGAAGCATGAAGAGGCGGCCGCGGAAGAGGAAGGGCCTCTTTTGGCTATTGAGGGGCCCGAGGGGCCCGATGGCGTGGAGGGAGGCGAGCACGGCCCGGTAGGCTCCTCGATCTCCACTTCCTTAATTTATTTTAGTTTTTGTAGCGAGCCGTGTGAGAGGGGAAGAGGGTTCGGTGAGTGTGGTTCTTGAATGATGAACGTGTCTTTGACAGGAGACGCATTTTTGCTTCTTTCTTTTTTTGTTTTGTTTTTATTTTTTTGATGTAGGACCCCCCCTTTTGCGATGTGCAGGGTATGACAAGGACCCTGGGCTTGGCCGATGCGTGGGCGAGTGCGGATGAGCCGAGCCGTGTTGGGGGAAAGAGCCGCGGCAAGGCAAAACTTGAAGACTGGCACACACGTTTCCCTGCTCAGTTTCATGACTGGCAGCAAAGTGTCGTGTCTGTGCAGGACAGTGCCGACTATATGAGGCAGTACAAGGAGATCCATGTAGAGCATCTCCAGTTCGGGAGACCAGCAAAGGTGAAAAAGGAGCTTCCCCCTTTTTTTGTTTTGTTTTGTTTTGTTTTTTTGTTGGTGCATAACTAAATGCCTATGAATGCAGGCAGCCCATGACGCCATTATCAACGGCTTGCGTGCCCAACTTGCGGATGCTAGGCAGCAACTGACTGTCATTCGACAGGAGATGGACATCCTGGTAAATTTATGTAACGTGTTTTTTTTTTGAAATCTTGGGGCTTAGCCGATGGCTGTTGTTTATTTTTTCTAGCGTGCCCAGTAGGCAGCGACGGCAGGGATGGCCGGTGGGGCGTCTTCCAGCTCCCAGGCTCATTTTTTGGAGATCACCTTCCTCCGGGAGTAACTTGCCAGTGTAATGGCTCACGCCGGTGAGGCGGAGCGCGAGCTCTCAACTCGAGTGAGTGCCTGCCTTGCTTGGGTGTTAAACATTTGCCACTCTTTCACTGACCTAGTGAGATGGTTTGGTTCTGGCAGGCGTTGGCCTCTCACCCTTTACCTCTCTGACGGAGTTTCTCTTCTTCTTCCTTCAACCCAGAACCCGTGAAGCTCACGAACGCTAGATCCTCTCTCTTTTTCCTTATGCTTTTTCTTCTCTCTGACCCTCTGTGTTTTTCTTCTCTCCGAGCTCTGATGGAGCATGCCTTACTTTTATATCCGTAGAGAAGGGGGAGATGCCTCCTGAAGCCAACTCCTCCTCTTCTTTCCTTCATCTCCTCCCGCTCGAAGGCGTCGAGTGGCCTGCGAATAGGGGCGGGGTAGAGTAGGGGCGTTACTCGCCCAGGATTGGCCGACGGCGAACGGTGGTGACGCGATGGTCGGTGTAGTGCTCGAAGACTCCCATTTTGGGGGGCTTGAGTGGTACAGATGGTTGTCCATTGGTCAGGCGCAGGAGACCTGGCCATTTCAGGTAATTTACATCAAATCTGTATGCAGGAAATAGGGGACCGGAGGTAGGATGGGACGGCACCCTTGGTTAAAACAGTGCGGGGGGTTAGTGCGCCGGATTAGCACCAAGAGGAGGGGCGCGCCGGCTTTAGTGGTATTGGAGGGGCGCGCCGATTTTGGTGGCCAATGGGTGCGCGCCGATTTAAGTGGCCCATGGGGGGCGCGCCGATTTAAGTGCCCCATGGGGGGGCGCCAGTTTAAGTATCATAGGGTTTCTTCCTGGCTTAGCGGTGATTCGGACGGATGCCTGCCCTTTGGTGGTACTTTGGTTGTGGCGCCAAGCCCCCAGGGTTTTTGTTCAGAGCCTCCGAGTCCCGGTTTAGGACTTTGAGTGATTTTCAGCGCGTGCCGAACATGTGTTTGCATTCCCGAGTTTCTCCTGATTCGGCCTTCGGCAATGCCGATTGGAGAGCCGGGGCCATCTCTTCTGCCCGAAGGGCTTCTCGTTGGGTGGCGGAGCGCCGAGTATATATATTCGTCCTGCTTGGAGGAGGTATGGGGTTTGTTCGGCCTTTCCATCTTCGACTTGCTCTCGGGGTGTAGAGACGTCTGTGCCGTAAGAACGTTCCTTTTATTCTCTTCTTTTTTTGACTTCCACAACCGCTTCACTAACCGCCAAAGAACCATTGTCTAGGGTCAACCATGCTTAGCGGTCTAGCAAGGGGCCGCCCAAGCAAGCTGAACGGTCTATCGTAAGACCGCTCAACTAACCCATGCCAATCACATGGCCACCCAAGGGCCGTCCGAAGGACGTAAACGGTCCTATAATGGACCGTGAAACACATAGAACGGTCTATCGCGCGACCGCGAAGACCCAAACCGACATACATAAAACGGTCACACATTGGACCGCGTAATGACCTAAAAGGTCACTGTAACGACCGTTCCAGTGTTACGGCGGGAAAACCATGGGATCGGCTGGATCTCGGCCTTTCCATGCCCCGTTCGCTTCGAAACGAAGGGGATACAACCATAATGACTATGCCGACCTTCCAGACTCCGGAAGGGGTCAAATCGACGCACAAACGGCTAGAAACGGGCAATTCTACCGAATTGACCCAAATGAAATCACATAGGTTCCCGGGCTTCTACCGGTCCCAAATGACCACCAATCACAACGAAATCAGTGAGAATGGAATGCTGATATTCCAGGAGTTCAAATGACACCAACTGATCTGAAAATCGTCGCCATTTTTCGACGAACTTGACGAACACCCCAAAAGCATAATTTTACCCAAACGAGATAAAACGCACTCGTTCTTGCACCGTTCGGCGTGAAACTGCGAGGGAACGTAGCAGAGAAGTAGAGCTTCCATCTCCCTACATCTACCGATGATGGCGCGCCGAAGCGACTAAATCGCATCGAAAACCGCCAAACCAACGAACCGCGCCGGCTTTGAATCCACCGAGGGATCGCACCACGCCACGCTCAATCCGCCACTCCATCACGCTCCAGGTTCACTCCATCACATTCCCGTCTCAGCCAGTTCACCACGGTAGCGCGCCCCGCGTCGAGAGGACCAGAGGGGAGAGAGAACGAGAGAGAGAACGTGAGGTGAGAAATGAGAGGGAGGAGAGAGGAAAGGAAAATAAAAAGGAAAGGAATTAAGAATTTTCCTAATTTTCAAAAATCTGATTTTTTGTGCCAAAAATCCACTAATTCAGAAAAATACGCAAAAATAGCCGAAGCGATCCTCTCAAAGAGTACATCGCAACCGTAACGTCATTGAGTCGATGAACTGAAAAATAAACTCACCACAGGGTTCCGTAACTTGTATGAGAGAAAAACCCACGTAAATCGTAAAATTCAACTCAGGACTCACAAAAGCGATCCGAAAGCACTCCGATAAGGATCCGAAAGATCTGTTAAGAATCCAGGGTATTACACGGCGTCCTGGGTATTTATTTGTGTGTATTTGTATTGTACGTATTTGTGTATTTTGTGTATTTTATTTTTATGGTGGTATTTATATTATTAAACTATCAAAGTCCAACTATTTTATTTTATTGTGTCAAAGTCAAAAGAGGTTGTTGGCTTTTGTTTTATTCGGCTAGGACATAAATGCTATTAGATGAAGATTAAGGGTATGATTGTTATAGCCTTTCCTATATATAAAGGGGGCTAGAGTGTATTGTTTTCATATGATGAATGAATGAGAGATTTGAAACCCGCGTAAGGTGCTTTCCCCTTATTGCCTCCCTTCCCTCCTTCTCCCTTGTGAGAATAGAGTGTTGCCTGGTGCGAGACCGTCCGGTGTGAGGTCGAGCTGCGCGAGACAGTCGTTATCCAGTCCTGCTCGTGTCCCAGAGTTGCCGTCGATCCTTCCTCCGACGCTGACCGCGTCACTCCGTGTTACTCGCAATGGGTGCGTGCGTGACTTTCCGCCCTCACATTTAGTGACCTCCCACTGGTCGTAGCCTTGTTACAACACGCGTGTGCTGACCCACCCGGGAGTGGTGGAGCAGCTTACTCGAGAGAGACGATTTTTAGGCTGGTTACCGTAGGGCCCCTTCACGCAGCCTGAGTCCGGGCTTTGGGGAAGAACCAGCTAGAGGATCTGACCTAGGGCGCATGGTCTGTATGTGCACATGTGGTTGGGGGCGTCGGAGCCACGCTGACGAGCACGACCCAGCTAGTCCTTGTTTCGTGTTTCTGGTTACTGTACGGTGTCTCAGTCTCTGCCTGGGGCGTTGTAGAGAGACACCTGAGGCTGTGGACTAAGTCGTCAGTGGACACATCCGGCCTTACTTCTAGTGGGCAGTGTTCCCGTCACTTGACGTGAGTTTCTCGTGAATCGAGTTTCCGTTTCCCGTCTGCAAGACGTGTTTTGCGTGTAGGTTCCGTGTGTTTCCCGAGGTAGAGGTCTAGGGTTCCGGTGGGCATTACTGAGGGTTTTCCTTAGACAGTGTAGGGTTCACGATGGCGAGGTCGTGATCATGTTTCCCAGACCGCGTGGTCTTGGGTTGGGCCTTTGTCTGTGTGTCGGGCCTCCACGACAGTGTTCTCGTGGTGTGTTTTCTGGCGGTGTAGTCAGAGATTTTTCTGTTAGTCTGGTGGTACCCCAACGGTGAGATCATGGTATGTTTTCGGTACAGTCGGAGTAGCTATAGTGCCGAGTTTTTACTGGCCACCAAGTTTGCTGTTCCTGCTGTTGTTATTACTTTCCGCTACCGCCGTTGTTTTCGGTTGGGGTTCCGTGGGACGCCTACTGAGCCAGTGAAGGAGGCTCACCCCTACTTTTCAGGTGTATCGGTTCTTCCTCGAGGTTCGAGGGTGCTACGCGGAGGTTCTTAGTTGCCAGCTCGTCGGGCCGAGTGTTCACTCGGTGTTAGGTATGCTTCTCTTCCATTGATTGTACTTCTGTTAGACTGGACTCTGCTGTAGTTGTTTATTTATTTCTGTTAATTGTTAAATTATCCTGCTTTATTTCCTATTTCTTTGTACCTCCACATGCCTTTTAGTCCTTCCGAGTCCTCCGACTCGTGGGCGGCGGGCCAGTATTCAAATGGTATCGGGTTCTTCCCGGTATCCAGATCTTGGGCCGCTACACATATGGCCGTCATAAGAAAATTAAATTAAATTAATATGTATTAAATTTTAACATGCAATACTCACCGTACATGTCGGGAGCCCAACTCGTATCAAAATCTCACCATATGTCGGTGGCTCAAATAACCCCTAATGCAGGGCTATATCTCTTCTGTCAGACATGTAGTCAATCCCAGTCGTACTGTGGAGGTACATGGCTATGCAATATGGATGACTGTTTGGACATTGTTTCACGGCTGATCAAATTGAGAATAAGTCGAGGCTCGATGCTACCTGGGTCCAGTGATTACTGTGGACAAGGCCAGACTGTTTCCAGGTGGTGGTGGCAGTTCCAGGGTGACTCAGCGGCGGTGAGGTGAGCGGGCAGCGATCGCAGGCGATGTGAGCGGCAGGGAAGACGGCCCCGTGGGGGGGGGTGGCTAGTCGACGGGAAAGCTGGCGCGCCGTCGCAGGGGAGACGACGGGGGAGCTAGCTCGCAGCGGGCGTTCACGGGGTAGCGGTGGCGGTCGCCACGGCGTCATGTAGAGCCGTTGTGCACGGCAGCGTCCCAGCCGTGGACGGCGACGACGGCGGTGCCGGTGGCGACGGGCCGGCGCGGTGCAGAGCCAGGCTGGTGGCAGCGGACGGCTGGTCTCCGCGGTGGACGGGGCTGCGCGTGCAGGTTGGCCGTCGCGGACGCACGGACGGAGGAGGGAGACGATGAAAAGTGTTCCGGGGGGGATAAAAAAATAATAACTAAAAGAATAGGGTGGCTTGTGATCATAGTGGGGGGAGAAATGTGATTAAGGTGAGGAGAGAAGGAACTTAGAGAGAGAGGAAGAAGGGGCGTGGGTAACACGGAGTAGAAAAAAAGGAAAGAAAGGGGAGAGGTGGGGTTTGGCCTCACGCCAGAAAGAAGGAAGAAGGGGATGGCATCTCACCAGAAGACGGCTTCACACTCAAATTTATGTTCTCTAATCACTGCCTCCTCTAATTAGGGTTGACACCTCTATTTATAATGCCCAATGAAAATTACATAATAATCTATAAATAATAATAATAATACATAATTTATGAAAATTAAATATTTATTAATTGACATAAAATAAAATTTTAATCTAATTAATTTTTGTCGAGCTTTTTGCTACGTCGTGATCCGTTGTCCCCATCAGAAAAGATATGAGGATGGAAAAGAGAAGAGAGGACTTGAAAAATAAGGGGAGTCGCCCTTCGACTTTTTGCCTTTCTTCCTTTTTTGACTGCTGATAAGTTGCTTGCAGGACCACCCCCCTTGTTATTGCGTTCTCGCTTGCAACTCCTTACTCGGTCAAATATATGGGCAGTCGTTTTGGTCCACGTCAAGAGAGACATTTTGTTTGCATTTTGTTTGTTCTTGTGCATGTTTACTATATACTATATAGGGATATATGCTTCACTCTTGACGTTGGAGTGAGTTTTTTTTTTTGGGGGGGGGGGGCGTACAAATAAATGTGGAAAGGAAAAATATGGAGCCAAAATGAATGTGGGGCCAGACACGGTTAAAGAAATAGTTTTAAAGTATACATGTATGTATATATATATATATATTCTCTTTTAAAGCGAAAGTATAGATGAAGCTGTTTTTTTTAGGAGAACAGTTTTGAAAGAAAAACTGTTCCCTGGGTATTGCCGTATAGCTAGGCATCGTGTCGGCCGAGACCCGTTGCCCAAAGCCCGATATCTAATCCGCCGGAGTGGTCTGTCAAACGGCCACAACGCGATTACGGGTCAGCTGGCGAGTTTCTGCAATGTGGTCAACCAGTCCACTCATTAAGCCTCGGGTTTTTAATACAGGTTCCCACGACCCGAACCGTGTGATGCGACCTCCCGGGTTTACTCACAATCGAAGGGATAAGGATCCCTAACTTGCATGTGGTTTGCTACCTGTAACCCCCCCCCCTTGTCTCATCCCCTTCAACTAAACAAAGGAAGAAGATTAAGTAATTTGCTGATCAATGTGTTGTGGGATTAGACAAAGGATCTGATTAATGTGTGGCCCGTTATTAATAAAGTGGTTAGAGTCGTATCTCAGCAGGTTAAATGCACTAGCTTGCCAATGATCACATGGGTTGGTCTGGATCACTCTCTCAGGTTTCCTAACAATTGGAAGAAACCCAACAAAAGTACAAAGCCCAGTGCAAAGAGGGCTGGCCTCTGCATGACATTTGGCATTCACATTTGGTCAACTTCATTGATGCATGCATGGAGGAGACAGCTCATCGCCCCATTGCTCGTCAAAGGGTATTATTACCCATCACTTGGATCCCTTGGGAACAGGGGCTAATTAATTAATGGCTTCACTTAAAAGTACCCCACAACAATCTGTTCAACAAAAATGTTATGGTACCACATTCCGCCGTGCATTTCTTTTAAAGTTTCTGTTGGATTTATTTTTACCACACTTTTGATATGGTATTTAATCAATACGGGTTGTTTGATCAAACAATTAGTCAGATTCTATTAAAAATATAAAAATATGTTAAGAAGTATGATATCGTAATATTCTTCAGTTGTCCGTATTACCACATCACACATCTCACATCTTCTCAATGTTGTCACATGCCAACCGTCGATATTACCGCAATCCTTGACCCAACCAAAAGGTTTATATTAACGGATTGGTTTAGCAACCGTCGATCAATGGATTTAAGAATTCGGCTCCCCCGTGAGGGCAATCGTTCCTTTGGCTAGTGACTGTGGTACTATGGTACATCATAAATATAAAGGATAAAAATATTTGAAAAAGTAATATTTAAATTAACACTATTTTTTTAAATAATGAAATTATTTTTCTTAAATTGTAAATAGATAAGACATCTAAATTTTAAATATAGTATTTTTATTTTTTTAATATATATATGTATATAAACAATTGATAGAAGAGAAATGATAAAAATATCGTTACTGCAAACATATTAGCACATGTGTCATCATTTTTAACGAAATATTTTTTTTAACTCAAAGGTAATACTTGCAAGGTGAGACGAGGATTCCCGTTCACCCCTTCATTGCGGAAGGGAATGGACGCTCCACCCCGACCACTAAGCAAGCGTTTTCATTAATTAAAGTAGAAAATGACAGATAAAGGATGGGGAGGGAAGGAAAGTACAAGGGACCCAAATTTATAGAGACGAGAGGCCGGGGCCACCAATACAAGAATAGAAAAACCTAGATAGCCGCGGAGATAAACCCCAAAAATAGAAGATGGGCTAAGACAGAATCAAGCGCGACCAAACCAAACCGAATAAACAGCCAGCAAGATCCATTAAAGGAAATACTTGAGGCCGTGGTACTTGCGCGCGGATCTTCTATTCCTCCTTCGAGCTAGCTGGAAGGGAGGATCAACGAACTCCAGGTCCTGCTCAACAACTGAACCATCAGAATTGCCAGGGACAACAGCGGGACCAGCACCGGGGGCAAGGCAAGCCATGGTAGGATCAGAGAACTCCGGGATCGGTGAAGCAGCCATGGACGGCTGGTTGGACACGTCACAAGCAAAGGGAGCCCCAGCTAGGGAAGAGGCATGGAGGGGGGGTGGAGCCTCATCGCGGGGCTCAACACTCAGGGGCAAGATCACATCGTGGGACTGCAACACTGGGGGGGACGGAGCCAAGACGACAACAGTAGCAGAGGGTCGAGCCCGGCTAGGAGCCCCAGGCCAAGAGAAGGCAGACAGAGCGTTCAATTCATCCCTCATTGCGCACAGGGCGGCGAAGCAGGCCAAACGGTCCGCCTCCTTTTGGAGGACGAAGGCACCCGGAGCAACAGCGGTAACCGAGGGGACAACAACGGCGGAAGGGGCAGTAGCCGGGGGCCGAGGAGCAACGGGAGGGAAGGCTGCAGGTGGACCATGCATCACGGCAGGAGCCACCTCGGCCAGCATCAATGGTTCACCAGCAGAGACGTGCCCAGGCTCCCCATCCTGGTAGAGGGCACCAAGCCTGGCAGGGGAAATCACGGGCAATGAAGTGACAACATTGAGCACCTTAGCCGTAGAAGCCCGGGGTGCTGGTTCGAAGCCCGGCACGGTGAGCACTTGAGAAATCACAGGAATAGATTGAGAGATCGTAGTTGAAGATGAGGATTGCTCATCCACAAGGGGTTGATCTCCAACTTCAGCAGGGCCATCAGCCACGGACACAAGGGGCAACAGACCCGCACCCGCAGAATTAAATAGGCCTCCACCAGAAACACGGAAGTGGTCACCTACAGCAGTGGGGACCTCAGAACCACCAATAACCTTCAAACCAGCATCAGCCTGAGCTTCATCACAAGCAGGAGGCTGCTGTACAGAAATCGGATCAAATGGAGGTGGAGCATTGGAAGGGGAAAAGCCATTCCCAGGAGACTTAGCTGGGCGCCAAACACGCTTAGGACCTGCTGGAGCAGTAGAGTGGGAAGGGCCGGCCTGAGCATCAGGTTGAGTAGCAACGTCCTAAGCAAGAGATTTGTTTGCAGGGCCAGCATAGTCGTCGGGCTTCTTTTTGCATTTGGACGACAGACGACCAAGCCGATTGCAGGTGGAACAGTACATGGGAGGGGCGGGATAATGAAGGGGCTGCCACGCACCACTAGACCCAATGCCAATCCAGACCCGATCAGGGAGCTTCTTGGAGACGTCCAGTTGGACACAAACACGAGCAGCAAGTGTGTGTGTCAAACACAGCGTATTTCTGTCCACTTGAAGAATTGGGCCGATGCTACCAGCAATGGAACGTATAATGGCTTCGCTATAGAAATTGGCAGGAATCCCCGGCATCTCCAGCCACACAGGAACATTAGGAGAATCTTCATCCGGTGAAAATGCCGTGATCCATTTAGAAAATCAGAATGGCTTGCCCTTGACATACAAAGACTCCTTGAGCAGGACTTGCAAGTAATCCTCTTGGTTCTGGAATCGCAGCAGCAAGTGGCGCCAATCCAAAGCGCTAAGGAGGAAGTCTTGCTTGAATTGAAAACGCTGGGCAAGGTGCAACCTGATGTCTTGGAAGGGCGGCCTGCCCAGAGGTGTCTTGGCAACAATAGCATGCTCCAACGGCTTGCAAGATAGGTTAATCTCGTCCAAGGTGAAGAAGGCAGCAAGCTCTCCCGAATCTATGGATGCAGGGCTATGGACAACAAGAGGGAGGGCCGGAGGAGGGACGGATTGGAGGAGCACCTAGGCGAAGGATGGAGGCGCAGCATGTGGCAGTCCAGCACACACATCCCCTGCAGCAGATGACGGAGGAGGCAGGACAGGACAGGGGCCGCACACAGCAACCCATGGGGACGTGGCCTGGGCACCAGGAGAAGGTCCAGTGCGAGCAGCATGCGCCGCGGTCTGGGCAAAGCCAACCGCAGCAGAACCAGCACGAGCACCTCCAGCAGCACGGGAAGAGGCCGTCGAGCTATGGCCACAGACGCCCCCTTGCACGCCAGTAGCAGGGGAGCCCGCGGCTGGAGCAGCAACAAGGGCGGCGTTAGTAGCCTGCAGAGCACCATCAGCTGCGCGGGGAGAAGATGCAGACTCGCGAGCGCCAGCAGATGAGATCGCGACCTGGCCAGCAACCAACACACCAGCAGGAGGAAGCACCTGCGATGCATTCGCAGCTGAAGAAGGTAACTGAGGGATCAACACGCCACCTTCCGTATAGACGTGGCTTGCAACGGGAGTCTCCGTGCTGGCGACGTTGATCGAGGCGACGGGAGCAGAAGGCAAGGACGGTGGAAGGGCACCACGACCAGGTCGGGACGGAGGCTGCTTGCCTCGCTCGGCACTGGCCATGGCCGGAGGTCACCCGCCCGTGGGCGGGAACGGGGAACCCAACGAGCGAGAACGGGAGCGCCTGTGGGCGGGAACTCTCACTCTCTCTATATTTTTTTTAAAATAATGAAATTATTTTCCTTAAATTGTAAATAGATAAGACATCTAAATTTTAAACATATTTTTAACGAAATATTACAAACATGTCATCACGTTTAACTTATGTAGATGAAAAGATGAATATTATACAAAGATTCTATTACATCTGTTAAACAATCATTTTACAATGAGAATATCATTTTCACACCCCCAAATTCCTCTTCCTTACAAGAGAGACATAAGGGAGAGACCCTAGCTATCCGGCCTCAATTATCAAATTAAAGCGACACAACTTGCTGGCTAGACTGCCATGACTAGTGACTCTACCCTAGCACCTCCCCTCCGACGTCATCAATTGGGTGGAAGGTTAGAGAGAGAGAGAGAGAGATGCTTTCTCTCCAACGATGGCAAATCTCCTCCTCCTTTCACTCACCCAGATGACATTTTTGTAGTATTTTGTAAAAAGTAATAATATAAGTGCTAATAATTTTTTAGGAAAGATAGTTTTGTCATTTAGCTTCTATGTCAACTATTTATATGTAAAAAAATCTTATTTTTTATTTATCAAACTAATTTCACATTAAATGAAGATAAAAGATAAAATGTGTAATTATTTATATTATTTCTACTCTTTATCTTACTATTTTTGAGTTAAACGTAGTTTTGCCGGTGAAGACATCACGCATACGTTTGTACGCCCCCCCCCCCCCCCCCCCCCCCCGAACCCCACTCCAAAGTCAAGAGCGCAGCATATATCCCTATGTAGTAAACATGCATAAGAACAAACAAAATGCAAACAAAATGTCTCTCTTGGCGTGGACCAAAACGACTGCCCATATATTTGACCAATTAAGGAGTTGCAAGCGGGAACGCAATAACAAGGGGGGGTGGTCCTGCAAGCAACTTATCAGCGGTCAAAAAAGGAAGAAAAGGCAAAAAGCTGAAGGGCGACTCCCCTTATTTTCCAAGTCCTCTCTTCTCTTTAATTCCACCCTCAGATCCTTTCTCATGGCTTCTTCTTCATATATATATATATATATGGACCGACCATTGTAATGTAGCAATAATTTATTTCTCTACACTGATGGACTCGAATAAATATTATTCGCAAATATCTTTTAATTAGGAAGGTGCTTCGATCATGAACACAGTGAGTAATTAGCAGAGATTGAAGTAAACACAGAGGTATTGAAAAGATAGAATTAGTTGTCCTTGCTCTTATTATAATAAGCTAGCTAGGTAATCCATAATGTTAATCATATATACCAAATTAACTAATACCTTTTGTCTTTTTTTTGTTATTTATGTTAATTTTGAAATTTAATCATTTGGGTGTTTTAAGTTTCAGTACTGTCCGACTTTTCGTAAGAGAAAAGGGATTACCCTCTAATTACTAGAGTTATCGCTCTTTAATATTAATTATTGATGGGATCTAATCCTAGCCGGCAGTTGCAGCATCTTCTTAATCTTCTTCCTTCTCCACCGGACGGAATAACACGGTAGCTGCTACAGTGATACGATATATAAACAGTGCGGAGTACTGTTTTTTGCAAAATTCTCGAACACTATTCATCACGTACGTAGTCACAACGGAAATAAAGGGTAGAACTATTCTTCTCGTCCTTCACCCGTCACCCTGTGGGCCAGGTTCAATCCCATGCGGCCAAATGGGATTTTCACCTTCGATTCTTTTAGAAAAAAAAAAATCTCCCCGGTGTTAGAAGATGCCGTACGGTGAAGGGATTTTGAAACATCACCTGATGGCCACCCCATTTTCAAACACGGCCTTGATTATGGGTGCAAGAATCCTTGATTTAAAATTTATGGCTCTACACCATGATTTGTCCGTGTGGTGGTAGGTGAAGAGTAAATAAGTATAATAGCATTCCTACTACTAAACTTCAAACTATTGAGTTTTAGGGTACATTTGGATGGGGTTGTGTGGTGTGATTTTTTTTCTTTCAAAATCCTCTAGAGAGAGAAAATCACTTTTTGGGGATTTTGGGTTTTCACTTTGTTTCCTCCCTATCTCTCGTTACTCACTAAAATCTCTAAATCTCTTCTCCAAAATCTGATAAGATTAATTAAGGGCGCATTTGGTTGGGATGAATTGGGGATCCTAATTATTAGAATCTCTTGCACAATCTCCATCTAAATTAAATAACTCAAAATTATCTTGACTTTTGTGCCGTGTGAATTTTTTAAAATAGAGAGAAAAAGACGTAAGAGGAGGAGAGTTAAATAATCTATAAAAACTCCTCTCATAGATCGAACTTTGGTCCATCTACCTATTAAATATTATTTAAAGCTCATCCACCATTTAAGCATCATGTTAAAACTTATTGTAAACTCCCACTCACCGTTTATCCATGGTTTAAAACCCCCTTCAATTCGTCACATTAAGCCCATCGAGAATTTTTTCCAATCAAAATCTCTGACACTATGTCTTTTAATACAAGAATTTTTCAGAAAAAAACTTACCCCAATAAACTTTAACAAATCGGCCCTAATAAGTTGCATTTGAAAAGTCTTTGCAGGAGTGCAGATGCCGAGGCCATAATCCCTCCCATAACTCTCGCCAAACTCAGTCTTTAAATCCATTGTGTGTGTCAGATTCCGAGCTACCAAAAGAAACATATTCTATGGCGAAAATCATTTGCCACCTTACACTCTGACCGTTTAAAAGTAACAATGATGACCGCGCACTCCAAAACTTGAACGAATCACCACGTACAATGTGAATACTTCCTTACAAAGCCAAGAACATGTCCTCTCTTTCTCTTCCGTTTTGTTTTCACCGGTGTTGACCCAGGCTTTCTCACTTTTCATGTCCTTGAACTCAAGAACGAGCATACGTACGTATTACATGTTGTTGAAGTTGACACCCACATGGAGGCAGAGAGACCAGATGTCCTTCCCCATACAAATACAGCCAACCGGTGTAGCCTTTGTTATACTTCAGCCTGCAGCATATTCCCCTCAAAGCACCTAAACTTCGCGGAAGCCAAACAGAGGGCCTCCTTCACGTTGCATCGCAAGCAAGGGGAGTGTGTGTCTTTTTTGTAACTGGTGGAAAAGAAACAACAACGTAGTCAGTATTAGTTTTTAGTTCTTGGGGGCCGGCTAAGCCTAAACGTGTTATCCCAGCTTCGGAGCAGGTCTTATTCCAAGTATGCATGAGAAGACTAATTAGGGGCTATTTGTTCTTGTCCTCACGTATAGAGAGTTCAAGTGTTACAAGTTTGCGCGTCACTTATCCAATTGCTACAATAATGTGAGGATACCTGCCCCCTTGTTTTCTTCCATCCATCGCGTTCTGGCGCATTTCTTTTCTATCTAGTACACATAACACGCGGGTTACTTAAGAAAGTGTCGCCTTAATTACATCATGCATTCCCTTATATTAATAACAACACCATGAAAGTAGTTCATGGTGACCTAGGTTTGTGCATAGGATTTACGTAAATTAAGCTGGAGTTCTGTGTTCAGTCGTTCTATTGCCTCAGTGTATGTGTGATTCTCTGAACTCTATCAAGTCAGTTCGACATCTTTTGACGTTGGGGTTTGGCTTTCAATTCATTACAGGTCGGACGTATTCTTGAGAACATTTATATATGGTGTCCGCGCGCAGAGCCACATGTTTAGCCATGTGTATGTCTTAATTTGTATCTTGCAGTCTTTGAGAAAACTGCCATTAGTTCAATCAAACCGGTGTACGTTATTTTATCAGCATTTTCCCTCCATATATATGCTGCTGACTTAATTTGTCTTTCCAATCTCCTCTCATTAGCGTTTCCTGCAGTCATCTGTACGTGGAAGATTAATTATGAAGCTGTGAGTTTGCTTGCAACGTGAAAGTTGCAGTCGCACGCTGCATGCATGCTGTTCAATTCGCATGGATATAACTAGCTAGCTAGCAACCAGATCTAGCGACTGCGGTCATGCCTTGCGGCCACTTGGAATTCATGGTAAAGGGACCTACAAATGTTGCAGTTTATGCCAGTCTCTGTGGGTGCTTAATTTGTGGAAGAAGCAATTATATAAACGAAGAAACGATAGCTGCATGGCTGTAAATCGCCTACAGATTATTTGAAGTTCTTGTTTCTTCATTTGCGAACCCTTCTTTGGCAGATCTAATTAATACCGTGTTTATGAAATTTGCTGTCCACCGAACTATTTATTAAACCTGAGAACATATCCATATATATGTACATACATACATACATACTTGATGTGTGGGGTCCATTGCATGTGAACGTAACACAGATATGTAAGGGCCTTCGTCACTTAATTTCTTATATGAATATTTGTTTTGACTACCCGATTCAACCGGAGGACAGTAAACAATTGCTAGAGGCATTCTTTATAATTAAGTGGACAACTACGTGAAGTAAGACACAGGAGATTTTCACACTGACCCCGTTTTTTTTTTTTACTTTAATCTGTTTGGAACAATCATCCCAATTTTTAAGAGAACTCATCTAATTAAGTTGTCTCCCCGGCCCACAAACGATCACTGCGGGTCCGCTGGGGGGAGGGAGAGAGAGAGAAAGAGATTGACTTTTTTAATTGAAATGATATTTTAACGAGGAGTTGGACTATCTGTTCAATTGTTTCCCATATATAAAGAAGAAGGGCCGGGACAAGGAGGAGGACATGCAGGAACCCGAAAGGTGTTTCAGGTTTTTGCGGTCGCAGCAGTTCACACTTCCGATGCCAACACTATTCTTCGTAGAGGTTTTGTTTCCGCCATCCATGCTATCGTCGTCGTCATCCCCCCTTCCCTGTCCCGTCTTCCCACAACACATCGTCACATCGATCCCACATCACACGAACAGCGAAGGGGAGTTGAAGACAACTACTAGACGTACGTATTAATTTGTTCGAGCTAGCTCATGGTTCCGTCTCCCGCGGGAAAAAGACCCCACCAATATATATGCCCGAATCTTGTACCCAATAGTATAACACGTTCTTCAGATTAAAAATACCATAAATGTTATAATAATTTCGGTGTTGAAAATGGGTTAATTAAGATAGAATGTGGTTATATTAGTGGAGTTATCTCCATTCAACATCTTAAAATTTTAATTAAGCAACGTTAAAAGTCGTGTTAGAATATTCTCACGTTAGGAACATATTAAAATAGAACGTGATTATATTAGTAGAGCAACTAAGCAACGACGAAGCATATCTTATACCATGGAACTTGATCCACCAGTAGTTGTCCTCGTTTTGACACTTATGTAAAAGGATAATACTTGCTATAAATTACAGTTTATAATTTCATTTAATCATCTATCTTGTAATTTTATTTGATGCTGACACGTACGCATAGACATGACTAATCACTGACCAACACGTACGATCATATCGGACTCACATAATGAATTTGATAAAAGAAAAGATCTAAATCTAATTTTTAGTACGTAGAGCGAATTATATATTTTCATTCTGAAAAAATATTTAATATATAGCAAATGACATACATATATATATATATATATATACATATTAGTATTTTTCTGAAAGATACTTACTTTTAAACTTGAGAAGGAAAAAATTTTCATTCTCAAAGCATGAAAGGATAGAAACTCCTCCTCACATACCCTATAGATCAACCACGGCCCCGTGCGAGCAGTCAAGCAGAGATTTCCACTTCTACGTAACAAGGAAGCCCAGCCTTTGCGGAACGAGAGCTGAGCGTGCCGGGAATTCTCACGGATCCAGAGTACTACTACTATTATTCTCTCGCAAGAGAACCAAGTCCAACTCCGTTTCACGTACGTAACTGATGAACTTTGTTGCAACAGCCACGAGGATTTCTCTCGTACGTACGTACGTGGCTCATCACCTTGTCGTTGTACTCCTCCACGTGAGAGGAAGCGGCACTCACAGATCTCTCGTGCAAACCTCCCGTCTCTTGAGAGTCCTCTTCTCCAATAATGAAATTATAAGGAGTATCACAAATAGATCATGTTATGAATTATAAACCCAAAGGACGTCTCTTTGCACTCAATATTCTCCTCTCTACCAATACATCATGGCCACACAGAAGATTGCACACTTGTATCATGATCCATCTCTCTCTCTCTCTCTCTCTCTCTCTCTGTCTGTCTCTCTCTCTCTCTCTCTCACACGCACACGCACACGCACACGCACACTCTGTCTCTCCACACACGTACACACACACCCCACTAGTCTCCTAATTAGGGTGCAACAACATGCGCTCATGAACATCCAACTGATGGATCACCAATGGAAATTTCCTAGGATGAAACTAGGTGTACGTGTGGGGAGCAGATGCCCAACCATCTGGAAAGGCGGTGGAGCATCGCGGAATAAAGGGTGGAATATGCGAGCGCAGTAAATAAAATTAAAGCGAGCCCGAAAGGGGGCCACAGCTGCAGATCCAGGAAGAAGGGTGGAAACGACGGCGGCGACGGCGCCGCCTGCCCCGGTGGCGGGGGTGAGCGAGGAGGCGGTAGCGGCTAAAAAATTTGGCATAGGCCCCTGATAAAAACCCCAAATCGAAACGCGAGTGGAAGCAGCGTTGACCGAGTTCCACGGCGGAATATTCCGTTGGCGTGTTAGCATCTTCGTCCGGGCTCTCCCTTCCCACTGCCACCTCTCCCGCTCTTTATATAAACACCCTCCTCTCCTCCTCTTCCATCCCGTCCCATTCCCCTCCATCTTCTCTTCTCTCTCTCTCTCTCTCTCTCACACGCACACATCTCTCTCTCTCTCTCTCTCTCTCTCTGGGGGATGCAGGTCGAGGACCTCGCTGATTGGAAGGTATGTTTTTGCGTCGAGCTGCTGACGCTTCATCTATCTATCCTCTTTTCTTCTTTTCTAGTGGCACAATATCAGGATACATCCTGTACCTTTTCTTCGATTGAGCAATGCAAAGGTCAAACATTCGTATGTCTTCCTTTATTTGTTGTATAGAAGGTGAAAGAAATTTGTCATTCCAGGATCCAATTTTGTCTGTGTTTCAGAGCTTTTTCATTAGATCTCTCTCTCTCTCTCTCTCTCTCTCTCTCTTGTTGTCTCGGTAAGACTGCAATCCGAGGACTAGCTACACCCTTTTCCTGTTGTATTAGAAATGGAATGCTACACCCTTTTCTACCTTGTATATTTTGGATGAAGTGGTTCTCCATTGGAAAGCTACTTTTCTTCTATCTAATTAGAAATCCCTCCAAGTGTCGAGCTCCCAATATATATATCCGATCGGAAGTTAGACTGAGAGAACTTCTTTCCCAACTTTTCTGATCAGTTTACATAAAACCAGTTAAAAACAACACGAACCATTCAAAAACCCAGAACTCTAACATGGCTTCTTTTTAATTTTCTTTTTGGATCTGATTGCTTTCGTTTAGTTTTAAAAAACGTTGGCATCCTCTTCTTTTCTTTTTCTTTTTTGACCATATAGGTTGTCCTCATCTTGAGGCCATTTCAGTCATTTCCTGGAGATTCTGGGGCCACCCAGTCATTGACCTGGCCAGTTGTTTTTCTTAACCCTTTTTTCCAAATTTAAAAACATCTCCTTCTGTTATTGTTTATGAAATTTTCACTGATATTTCCCTCGGGCATCATGTGATCTACTTCTTTTCTTCGTGCGGTGGGTACGCCCATCTGAACGAGTTTTGGTCTGAACTGAAGAACCACGTTCAGCCGGATGCCTCCGCGTTCCACTTTTAAGAGAAGTATCTCTCCCCCCTCCCCCCACTCTAATTAAAGCCTCTCCCTCTGAATGAGATTTGATCTGAACTGACCTAATCATTAAGAAGAAGTCTCCCAATTTTAGTAGGAATATTGTAGTTCTCCCATCTCTGAAAAGAAAAGGCCATATTGGTTAGTATTCACTCGAAGTTGAGTCACATCTTCCTCGTGCAGAGGTCTGGTATATATCTATTCAGGGTCGAGTCATGTCTTCTTTATTACGTGATAAGGTTTTGCAAATAAAAGTCAGCTTGGCACATGTTTTTTTTTTTAAAAAAAAAAATCTCCCTATTCCTCACGTCAAGAGTTTTGAATCAAACAGATTCCCATGCATCAAACTTGGGCCCACTCAAAACCATGTTGTTTGAATAGTCCACTAGATCGGAACTGAACAAGCCACACCACCACCCACTAGGATTCTTGTGGATCCATCGGAACTGACCTACCCGGCCAACGAGGACTTTTCTGCACATCTCCCGTTTCCCACTTTTAGGGGGGAATATCCCTCTCTCTCCCCCCCCTCTCTCTCTCTAACTCTAACTCCTCGCTGGCGAGATTCCTGCTCTGCTGTTACATTAACTTCACATCCCACCTTCCCTTCTGACCTTTTCCTCCCTGGCACTCTTTTAATTCCAATCCGTCATCTTATAGTTAACGCTGATTTAGCAGGACTATTCCTTCTTGTTCAGATATATTTCTTTTTGCGATTTTCTACAGGCTCTGTAATAAGAGTCCAAGGACCGAGAGAGCAGAGGAAGGAGGAGCCACGGGGGAGAAGCCATGGCGAGAGACCAGCTCCAGGTGCTGAACGCACTTGATGTTGCCAAGACACAATGGTACCACTTCACGGCCATCGTCATCGCCGGCATGGGCTTCTTCACCGACGCCTACGACCTCTTCTGCATCTCCCTCGTCACAAAGCTACTCGGACGCATCTACTACTACGAGAGAGGCTCCGCCAGGCCCGGCTCCCTCCCCCCCAACGTCGCCGCAGCCGTCAATGGCGTCGCCTTCTGCGGCACGCTCTTGGGGCAGCTCTTCTTCGGGTGGCTTGGCGACAAGATGGGCCGGAAGAGGGTGTATGGCATGACCCTCATGATCATGGTGATCTGCTCCGTCGCCTCCGGCCTCTCCTTCGGTCGCACCGCCAAGGGCACCATGGCCACCCTCTGCTTCTTTCGCTTCTGGCTCGGATTCGGCATCGGCGGGGACTACCCTCTCTCCGCCACCATCATGTCTGAGTACGCCAACAAGAAGACCCGGGGAGCCTTCATCGCTGCCGTCTTCGCCATGCAGGGCTTCGGTATCCTCGCCGGCGGCATGGTCGCCATCATCGTCTCTGCCGCCTTCAAGAACAAGTATCAGGCACAGCCCTACTCCGTCGATCCCGTCGGCTCCACTGTCCCCCAAGCAGACTACGTTTGGAGGATCATCCTCATGTTCGGCGCCCTCCCGGCGGCACTTACCTACTACTGGCGGATGAAGATGCCGGAGACAGCCCGCTTCACGGCCCTCGTCGCCAAGGATGCCAAGCAGGCAGCGGCTGACATGTCCAAGGTCCTCCAGGTGGAGATCCAGGAGGAGCAGGATAAGGTGGAGCGGATTGCCAAGGACCAGTCCAACAAGTACGGCCTCTTCTCCCGGCAGTTCATGCTCAGGCATGGCCTCCACCTGGTAGGCACCACCACCACCTGGTTCCTGCTCGACATTGCCTTCTATAGCCAGAACCTCTTCCAAAAGGACATCTTCTCCGCCATCGGATGGATCCCCAAGCCCGCCACCATGAATGCCATCGAGGAGGTGTTCAGGATCGCCAGGGCCCAGACCCTGATCGCCCTCTGCGGCACAGTACCCGGTTATTGGTTCACCGTGCTGCTCATCGACCACATCGGCCGGTTCACCATCCAACTGGTTGGCTTCTTCTTCATGACGGTGTTCATGCTGGCCCTCGCCATCCCCTACCACCACTGGACACAGCCCTCCCACCGCATTGGCTTCGTCTTCATGTACGGGCTCACCTTCTTCTTCGCCAACTTCGGACCCAACAGCACCACCTTCATCGTGCCGGCGGAGATCTTCCCGGCGAGGCTGCGGTCCACCTGCCACGGCATCTCGGCGGCGGCCGGCAAGGCCGGGGCCATCATCGGCTCCTTCGGGTTCCTGTACGCGGCGCAGAACCGGGACAAGTCATTGGCCGACCCGGGCTACCCGGCCGGCATCGGGGTCAGGAACTCGCTCTTTGTGCTCGCGGCCTGCAACTTGTTGGGTTTCCTGTTTACATTCTTGGTGCCGGAGTCAAAGGGGAAGTCCCTGGAGGAGTTGTCGGGAGAGAACGAGGAGGACGAGGTGGAAGAGGTTGGCGCCGGCTACACCAACAGGACGGTTCCTGCCTGAGAGGGGGTCATGTTTAATTAATTAGTTGATTTCCTGAGACCAAAAAAATATATATATATATATCTTGCACTATAATGTAATGTAATGTAATGTAAGGGGGTCCGGAAGGTTAGCACCTGTGGGCCGTGAACAACCTTTAGAAGAAGAAAAATTAATTAATATACTATGTTATTATTGTTGTGACCAATTTTAGCAAATCTTGCAGACTAAGAGGGAGTTTATATATAGGGAGTCGTTAGCTGGGATGAAGTCCGATCCCACAGGACCATGCTCGCTAATCTTTTTTAAAATAAAAAATAGTCCCATCCCATGAGATATGTATTTGTACTCTGATTAGATGATGACTAAAAAAATTAAAAAAAATAAAGATGGTACATCTTAATTAATACCAACCACTTCCAGTTTATTTAGGGGCACACGATTTTTAACAATCATATCGCCGATCGAATTGTACGTACATGATGAAGAGGGATCCATGTGACAATTTTTTTTTTGTTTTAAGAAGGAAAACTAGCTGCATGAGGGATTATATGGCAGTTAAGAAGGCGGAGATCAAGTCGAAGTCAGTCATAGAAGATCTCGCAATCGGTCGAACTCTGGGTCACATGTGACAAAAACCGATCTCACTCACCCACTAATTAGAAATTGGAACCAACAGTCTAAGGAAAGCACACTTTCTAAGTGGGCCTTCCAAGCCCGGCCCGAGGTTAATAGTAATTGGGCTCCTGGGTTTGGGCTCAATTTAGTAACATTTTCTTTCTTTCGTGTCATGTTCATTGGATTGTTTTGCCATGAGAATACGAGAGAGACGCAAGAAGACACGAATGATCGACCCAGTTTCAAGTCTCTGCGTTTTCTGCAACCCCATTGGGCCGCTATGGGCTGGTACAAAAGTAAGTGAGGACGCCGGTTCCCTACTCATGACATGTTTGGCAAATTTGCCTGTGCAGGGAGGAGTGACTCTTAGTTGGAATTAGTCAACTTGTAACATCCACTTTTCACTGAAAATTACGTATAAGTTGAAAATAATTATGCCTGATTTTGAGTGATTATGAAAGTCAAACATTCATTAATTAATAGCCCTATTTTTGCCTTATAGAGAGTTTTGCTTAGAAGTTAAAAATGGTTCCAAAGCTATATATAAATGGTTCCCATTATTGTCTATCATCATCATCTCCTGAAAACAACACGACCAAATTAAGTCTGTGGAAGTCCAAAACTGCTTTCAAATAATAAAAGTTACATAAAACATAGTGACACTCGACGATTTTGCTTATGCCTTTTTGTTTTTAGCATGAGAAAAAAAATGTTGAATAAGGATGGTCGCAATTCCAAAAGGCTTTGTAAGAGCTGTTTATCTTCAAAAATGGTCGTAGAGAACTGCAAAAAGAGGCTACGTGGATACAGGCATACTGAAACCTGGGTGTACCACTTCTTCCCCTTCCATGGACGTAGCCATAAACTTGCATGCACTCTTTTCTTCCCTTCTTCTTTCTTTTTTAACTCTCATTTTACTTGTTCTTTTTGCCTGTGGTTGATTCTTTTCCCAACACATACAGAAGAAATATTCACAGAAGATACAAATGTGGTAGCCAAGAATATCCAATAACCTATCCTTTTGTAGTCATGCAAGGCAAACTCGATCTCATATGCCTCTCGTGCAAACTGTAACATCGAAAATCCCACTATATACAAGCCTGTGACTGTATATCTCAATATAAATTGGACACATCGATGGTTATGGTACTGCAGTAAACTGTCATCACTTAAGAAAAATTAAAAGAAAACGCATTGAAGAGTCCCGTTCTCTGTCACAGATTACAATTTTTGTAGGCATGTAAGAAGATCATTCAGCCCCGCTTTGGTTCAAGATTAATTAAAGATAATACGGCTAAAGTTAAGTGAATTTACGTTATCCACTTTTACTCTTTTTTACTTTGGCATGGCACCGAATTAAGTTATCTCACCTGTGAAAGTGAGATAGGTTAATTCGACTTCAGTCAGATTAAGTCACTTTTAAACGGATTGTCTAAATTCGCTCCCGTCAAAATAAAATGACTTAAGTGTAAACTAAAGTGGAGATAATGTTGGGATAAACTCCGAACAAAGCGGGGCCAAAGTTTACCGTCATTCGCCTTTACTATAATATGACACGGCACTTGTTTTAGGGGGGAACAATATGACTCGTGGTCCACGAAGCCTTCTAAGAACTCCAAGTACTTGTATCCATCTCATTATAAATAAACCTTGTCCAATATATTTATAGTCTTAATTGTTAGATTCAAGAATTTCAGAATTGAACAAAATTTTCCAATCGTCTGATGCAAATATTCTACGTAATGGAATTATTCAACTACTTATCCCGACCTTAGACAAGAGAAACTTAGTTGAAATCTCCTCATAATTAATATTTGTTAGCCGTAGCTCAGCGCTTTCCTTCCTTTCTCTGATGCAAACATTCAATTCAACAGTCAGATGTTTTACACAAAGAGATCCCTTATTTTTATGGTGTGACCTTCGGTGTCCGTTGATATATGTCCCTTTCTGCAGAACATGTTCCAACGAACAAATCAATTGAGAGTAGCTTGTACCTGAACTTACCAGTGGCACACATTTTCTATGTAATGGGGAAGAGGAGGAGCCAAACATATGCCACTGTGTTGGAATTTGAGTATAGTCCCTAGACAATAGTCTCGTATTAATTAAATGAGTTGTGATTTGTGTGTTTATGATCCTGGACCTGTGTATCTCAACATTGTGATTTTATGTATCTCAACATTGAAAGACTCCGTACTGAGATAGATATAGATGAGTTGCCAAGAACATATAGAGGTAGGAGGGGGAGGAGTTTGGTCAGAACTAGTAATCCCACACATAAAGAAAGTTTGTGTAAGTTTGTCTTGAGAACCATATCATTTTTTTTCTTTTGAGCTGAGGTATTGCATGTTGTATATTTTAGGGTTTATATATACTTGGGTGAGAGTTATTCTTTATTGACAGCAGCAGGATGTGTTAGAGCGAACGTTTGCGGAAAGGTGCATGGCATTTCCTCTGTACATCTCATCTGGGAGAATATATATATATATATATATATATGCTTAGCTCAGTATGTGGACATGAGCAAACCAAGACTGGGGTACAGAAATTTGTGTGTTTTTTTCTTTCATTTCTTTTTCTCCGTTTTTTTTTAGTTTGAGCTACAAAACATTTCCATTTTCAAACCATGGCATGTACTATGTTCAATGGGATAGTGTCATTCTTACGTTCTTAAGGTACTCTTTATCATAAGGTAGAGCTGTTGATCTGTCTAGACCTTTCTCTAACATATAGAAAATTATATTTTAAGTTTCCCTTAAAATGGCCGTATCTATGACAATTTTCATAGACAAGGCATAAAATATCGCTGCCAACATTGAATTTTTGTTATTTCGCATTGTGCCGGTGAGTGCTCTACCCCAAATATTTATCGAAGCACATGAACATTACATTTGTATTACAAAAGTATTAGTAACACCCAGTACATGAAGTAGTGGATAGTTACTTCTTTGAGAAAAAAAATAATACATAAAAAGAAAGAATGAGTGAAATAAAGTGAGCCGAGATATGCTTGCAATAAGATAATATAACACTTTGCCGCATGCATGACTTTAGAAGATATAATTTCATGCCAAGAAAACCCACATCCGAACTTCACCAATTATCAAAAAAGCTACTGTACGCGCGGACAAGTTAAACTTGAGAGCTTTTGAGGGACTGATACCTGCACCAAATAAGATTAAATGGCTGTCGATGACTCACTGCCGCAGATGATATATATATATATATATATATATATATATATATATATATATATATATATATATATATATATACAGAGAGAGAGAGAGAGACTACACATACCAAAAGCATTTTAAAAGATTAAAAAAGATCAGTTGTCTAAGTAGTATATATATATATATATATATATATATTTCAATTGGAACAGTGCTATAGTACTACCACACTTTTTAATTTCAATTTAATTGTCAAATCATGAAAGTAGATAACTGAGATGAATAACTTAAGTTTGATGCTCTCACGTTGGAGAGCATCAAACTTAATTTCAAATTTTCTTACAAAAAGATGTGGTGAAAACTGGTGGTAAAAAGAGTGGCACAGTAATATTCGTCCTGTTATGAACTAATCATGCATGTTGAAACCAGGCTAATTAAGTAAGAAAAGAAATAGATAGATAGATAGATATACGTAGATAGATATGGGTCTTGCGCTTGCACATTTAATTGCGCATACACGCGCACACACAAAGCACAGAGAGAGAGAGAGAGACCAAATTACATGCCAAGCTTACTCTCTCTTATTTATTTACAAAGGCAGTGGTATCAGTGGTACCACTACATGATTTATCATCCATACTACGTACGGATACCTCTAAATCAACATGGTTTAGATGCATGGTATTTTAATAGCAGATGGGTGGCAGTTAAGCGCCTCACTCGCTAGTTCATTATTATGTTTCCTTGAACCATATCGTTTAATTGTTGTCTCCTCCTGCAGGCTTCTTTGGATTCATTTTTAGACAGGCATTAAAACACGCATTAAACGTATTCCTGTCCATACGGTGACGGATGCTGGCGTCGCTTGCCCTCTCGAGCTGAGCCCCTTCCTCAGGAACACCATTTTGCTGAGGAGCTGCAGCATCTGCGCCCGCCGCTGCCAAGCTCTTGCCGTCCGTTTCCTCCAGCAGCTTCCTGTGCGTGGCGAAACATGACTCCCCGGTGATCAGCACCAAGAACAGGGTGGCTACGGCCATCTTCATCTCCCCTTCTAATTCCACCTGCATAGATAAGTAAGCACGGGAAAACCGTAAATCACGTCCGTACACCGCAAATAAAGCTTAATATCCTTAATCTATACCCTAAAATGGAGGCTCACGAAGCAGTTGAAGGCGTTTCTTCATGTATGGGGTTAGCTTGCTGGGGGAAGAGGGTCTGTACGTATTTATAGAAGGAAATGGTAGTACTGCTAGCTGTGTGTGGCTGGAAATGCTGCATGGCTCTCACTGTGGATATTCCACCACCACAATGAGACAGCGGTCAGTGGGCGTGCACAGATGATGTACATGAATCCTACTCCAGAATGATATAGCCCATGGGGCATTTCTGACCCACATGGAGGTGTTACCTGTTGAAACGCTTGATGATGTAAAGGAGCATTACTTTGGGTGCTGTTCTGAGAGGAGGTAAGTTCCTTTGAACTGACAGAACACTGGGAAGTTCTTCTAATTGAGACGTATATGTATCTATATCTATATGACGGGTTAATTAATTAATTAAAGCGCGGGTGTGGATCGATGTTATCCTCTTGGGTTTTAACGTGTCATGTCTAGCTTGTTGGTGCTCCGAATTTTCTCCACCCGTGGAGGGGAGTACTGCAAGTGTATATATTAATTAGAGTCCGAATTTTAAGTAAGTTCCCACTTTTGGATTAACTTTACGGTCCTTTCTTTTTCTTGCCACGATATACAGACCCATTATTACTGTCTCAAGTGCGTGGAGATGTGAGGAAACTTCTCTTATTTTGGAGAGAAACCCTCTAATCAAATTACCATTTGGACTAGCTAGCTAGGTTAGTACGTACGTAGTGGTTATATGTCATGTCCTCGTGGAGTCACGGGTGAGGAAATTAAGCTGTAATTGTTAAAACCCAGTAAGGTTCCTGTCAACTTCGTTCTCACTATAATTTCAAGTCAATGTCGTGATATACTCTTGTGGTGGCAGATATTAGTTTGTGGACTGTTGAGATGTGCTACATATATATGCTTGGTTCATCAATGGGGAACATCGCTTTTGCCAAAGGTACGTTCTACCGTTTCGTATTTCTACTGTTAATTTCCAGTGGGTTGAGTAGATTTGTCGCTAGGCCTAACAATGATGTCCTCCGTTTAGGGCACAATCCCATGTATATAATTGCCGAATTAAGATCTTCTAGATAGAAATCGTTCTAGACAGAATTAATACAGCTAGCTAGAGCGGCGTTGGGTGGCTAGGATTGATACTGTTCACCCACCTCCATATTGAAAAACGAGTCGTCTCTACAAACTACAGATTTTTCCTGCTATTCATGGGAAACCACTGAGCATCTAATTTTCATCTACTGCATCAGCCATGACGTCTGATTTAGGAGCCCATTCCAAATACTAAGTAGTTTCAAATCAGCTTAATTAGTCCAAAATTACATAGATAAAGAGTTTAGATTTGGAGGGCTTTGAAATGTCGAATATACATTACAGTAAAAGTTAAAGAGGACATCAGTTATATATATTTATATGAAGAGGCGTAATCTCGCACTGGACTTGAGGCTGGGGGATGATCACCGAATAGTGAACTGCAATAAAGGGAAACGGATCAGGGGGCCCAGGGATGGTTCCTTCGGGTAAACCCTCCGATGCCTAAGTCAGTAGAGCAATGGTGGAAGCTATGAAGGGAGGAGGAAAAGAGAGGTGCGAGATCCCTCTACACCAAGATGGTGAAGTGGTTCATGCTCAGGGAATTTTAGGCATGTGTTGGGCCTTACTTTTCGCTGGAGGGAGTCCCAAGTTTAAATAGTACGTTGGCCTCATGAGTCCCGTAAGCTGAGGAGTTTCAGGTGGGAGTTACGTCCTCAACGTGGGCTCTTTACATCCCCATCGTGGGATCTTTATAGCCTTGAGGGGTCGTGGGTCCCTTATCCTCAAAAACTCCTGCTCATAAAGGGCTCTCAACGGCAGCGTGGATAAGCAATCGTCGGTTAAACCCAAGCATGAAGGGTGCCAACCCTGTCCGGGCGATAGGCATAGCTCGGATGAAGGTAGGTCGGAGTGGGTGCTGAGCGCTTGCCTCTATCCCGGTGAGGGGATAACTCGGGCATGGGTCTTCCTCCGTTCTGACCGACGTTCGGGCCTTCTGAGCCTAAGGGCCGCCGAGGAAGGGTTTGACCCCGAGTAATCTTATTGGGCTTTTTATCCTAAGTGGGCCATGCGGGGCTATCACTTGGATGAGCTGGGCCTTGTTTGGTCCTGACGGACCTAGTTCGGCTGCTCTTAGATGGGCTACAGAAATCCCCCTCTCCACTTGTCCCTCTCCTACTCCCGAGCTTTAGTAAGCTCAGAAGAGTAGCTGTTTAGGGTTTTGGACCAGCGTGGCTCGGGTGGGTGGAGATCTGGCGGTGTTTAAGAAGCCACGCGTCGTGGTCACCTGGGCTCGTAATAATGATGATCCTGACGGATTTGAACTGAAGGGGCCCCCTTTTCTCGGAGGTCAGAACGACGCGCCGCCTTCCACGTGGGAATATAAGCGTTGTGCGCTTATCGTCGCTCTAGACTTCCTCCGTCTTTAGGGTTTGGCTCTCCTTCGCGCTTGCTTTTGGGGCTCTTTGATGCGTCGTGAGAATAAGACGGAAGAGTAGAGGCTTGCAGTGGCGTTCGCAGAGTTGGCGGAGATAACTGCGGAGGCATTCTGACAGCTTCCTCTTCCTCCGGAGTCTTTGGGGTCCCGGGAGCATCTTTCTTCAAGTTCCTCTCTGGATTCCATGGCGGATCAGCGTCCGGAGGTCGAAGAGTGGGAGGACGAGCCTGCGGCGATGGTGACGGCTCCAAACTACAGTGAACTGGGGGAGACGGAGATGAAACGGCTAGAGCACCAGTTTCGTCTGCCCCACAAGTTTTTCTTCGCCACGACTGTCCCGCACGAGTCGAGCTTGGACGCCCGTACGGGCCACATCTGCACCTTCCTACTGTCGTGGAAGGGTGAGTTTCGCCTTCCCTTCGAACCCTTTGTTCTCAAACTTCTCAATTTCTTTCAGTTGGCGCCCGTACAGTTGGTAGCCAACTCTTATCTTCTTCTTTCTGCCTTTCGCATCCTATGCCGTCAATGCGGAGTTCCTCCTTCCTTGGACCTCTTCCATTATTTTTTTGAGTTGAAGGCGCATCTCTCGGCCGGAAGGGCTTCTATTTCATCCAGGGGAGCGGAATAGGAGCTTTATCTCCTTGGCCGCGAAGGATTCTTCGCACAAGGGGTGGAAAACCCAGTTCTTCTGGGTGGGGATCCTCTCGGTGGAGGAGACTTGGAGATGTCAAGTAATCCCCAACTTTCATCCGAACATTCCTCCGAGGCAGGATGAGTTTTCTCCGGACGTGGAGGAATACGCGATCATTTTGCTGAAGCGTCGTCAGTCCACGGTGGAGCTGGTTACTCCGGAGAACATCGAGCGATGTCTACTCGTGCGACTGCAGCCAATAGGTTCGGACGTCACAAATCAGTTTCTTCTTTGGATGGTGAGATCATTTTCTTTTCCTGACCATATCTTTCTTCTGTGAAGATACCAGACGGCCGGCTGTGGAGGAGGAGCCTGTGGGCGAGCGGTCGGTGATCGACCTCGGCGATGATTCGGCTGTCGAAGAGCCGATCGCTCCCGCGGGTCTCTCCCGAGCCAGAGATAAGGGCAAGGGGGTGGCCCGGGGTGAATCTTCCAGGCCACGGGGGTCCAAGCGTAAGGATCCCGTGGAGGGCATGATCCGGGATGCCGTGAAGGCCAGGAAGCGGGCCAAGAAGGCTAGGGTCATCCCCGCAGTCGAAGGCAACTCTGGTTTGGCTTGCCCCTCTGCTGAGCACGATGGGGCCGACCCAATTGGGCGGGCTCTCTCATCCACCGCGCAAGAGGGGGCCGAGGAGGTCAGGGTGTTCTGCGGTCGACGACGATGCTGGCTCGGCCCCTCCTTCGGCCGGAGCCAAGGGGGACGGGGCTGCTTCTGCGACTGGCAACAATGCTGGCCCGGCTCTCCCCTCGGTAGGAGCCGAGGGAGCCGTAGACGAGGCGGGTGACGCTGGGACCACGGCCGAGATTGGGGCGTTGACTGAGGCGGGTGACGCTCCAGGTGGCGGTGCAGGTGTCGAACCGGTCCAGGCTGGGGGTCGCAAGAAAAGGTGACACAGCCCCGACTGACCGAGGCACGAGGGGCAAACGAAGCCGTGGCTCGATTCGGGCCATCCGGCGGGACGCCGACCGAAGAGGGGGTCTCTATTCTGGCGGCCCTGGAGAGGCTCGGCATCCAAGGCCCTCTGTATCAAATATGTTGTGGTATAGCCGTGAATGTGAAGGGGGAGACAGGCAGGACTCCCCTTCCGTGGCCCTCGAGATAGTTATGGAGGGCGGCTTGGTCCTGGCCCAGATGGTGCCCACTCTGGCAGAAGCTTACGCTCGGTCGGAGTCAGAGCGGGCGAACCTGGCCTTGACCCTTGGCGGGTCTGACAGGAAGATGGCTCGGCTCGCCGAGGAGCGTGATGGGCTCCGGCGCAAGCTTTCCTCTGTTAGGGAGCTGGCGTGGGCGAGCCAGGTGGAGGCTCGGGCATTGACCGAGCAACTAGCTAGGGCCCGCGAATCGCTCTAGAGGAAGAGCAGGCTTCTTGAAGAGGAGCGTGTTGCTCGCACTGAGCTAGATGGCCGGTGGGAGGCCGAGCGTGCCGAGCTGGTGGACCGAGCGGAGGAAGCCGAGTGCCTTCGGCGGGAGGCCGAGGCTGATCGGGCCGAGGCGGAGAAGCAGGCGGCAGAGGCCGAGAAGCAGATGGCTGAGGTCGGATGGAGGTTAGCCGAGGCGGAGCGGGAGAAGGCCGAGCTCGCTGGTAGGGTGGGATCGGCCGGGGTGGAGGCGCTCGAGCAGTACAAACGCTCGAAGGCCTACCGGGTCGACCTGAAGGAGGTTGCCCTCCCCTACTACGAGTCGGGACTTCGCCGAGGCATCCGCAAGGGGTTCAAGCAAGGCTACGACCGGGCCGTCTCTTATGCCGAGGAGCAGGCGTCCGAGACAATCGATTTCCCGTCCGGGCAATGCTATGACTCGGACTTGTCATCCTCCGGTTCCTCTGCGTCGGAGGAAGAAGATCAGGGGGGCTCTTCGTCCGAGGGGTCGCCAACTCCGGATGCCTCGGGAGGGCGCGCAACCGAGGCAGTTCCCACTCCAGTGGGGTCAGTGCCAGGGTCGGCCGTCACCGAGGGTGCCGGGGGCAGACCGTCTGAGCCTTCCACTTCCGAGCTTCAGGGTGGGCCAGAGGCCTAATGTATCTACTTTGCTTTCTCTTTTGCATGTCTCTTCCTTTTCGAAGGAAAACTTTCCTTGTTGTGTAGGAAAAAAAGTAAGGCAGTAGCATTATGATGAAGACTTAACTGTTTTGTATCGCCATTGCCATGTTTTGTTCAGCGTATCTATAGTGGTTGGAAAGTGCCGATACTTTCTGCATGGATCTCGCCTGATGGTTGGGTGAACGTCTAACAGGGTGTCTTTCCGTTTCTCATACTTTGAATGTTTGGCCGCTTCGTGTGTCCCGCTGGGGCGGAAACGAGAAGTTTGAGGTGACCGTTAGTAGGAGAGGTCCCTTTGGCGTATTTTCGAGGGGAGAATCATTTAAGGCAAATAGCCTCCCTTTGCCTATAAAAGGTCTGAAGGGCGTCCCTTCCTCTCCACCGCTTAGGATTTTCCCAGACAGTCTTTCCTCATTCTTTCTTCACGTAGCATTGTGCCGTTATATTTGAAGCATGGAAGACGCTCGGAAGATGAAGTTGTCGATGACGGATGGTAAAGAGTCTTGCTACTTCGGGTTTAAAGGGGGTTCGACGGCCGACAGACAGGTTTAAAGAAGGTTCGACGTGCAGAGGCACGTCGTCTTCTTTTTATCAGTTCCGGTGGCGCTTGCGAGGGGGGCGAGATGGTGGATGGATGGGGGCATCAGGCATCCCTGCCGCCCGTCCCTTCCTGCTCGCTCCAAGGGGGGAGGAGGAAGCCAATTAAGCTCCCTCCTTTCCGGGCTTTCCCCTGCCTCCTCGTCCAGCTCTGCTGGTTTCTTTTCCCCCCTCGCAGCCTCTTTCTCCCTCTTCTGCTATTCTCATCATTTTTTTCACTCTTCGGAGGGTGCCTGCACTCTCTTCCTTCCAAAGAGTTGGCAGGTTGGCGGGGAGGATGCCTTCACATGCATTCCCTCTTCCCCTTTCTCTTCCAAGTTCAACTTGGAAGGTAGCCTTCTCCTTCCTAATCCCTCTGTCACCTTTGTCCCGAGCTGCCCGAGCCAACGGGTTCGACTACCCCTTATCCGAGCCAGTTTCTGCACGAGGCAGAGTTAGTGGCTGGACACAGGAAGGTCAACCGAGTCAGCCGAGCGATGGGCTCATACGGCGGCGCCAGATGGATTTTTTGCTTTTTTGACATGTATTTTCTTGGCTTCGGCCTTTCTGATGTACAAGTGAGTTGTTTGAATAGAAGAAAGGAAACTTTTATTTTATTTTATGTCGCTTACATAATGCTCGATGTTCAGAAGTAGAACTTGCGTAGTGTAGTCGCGTTCCAGGTCCGAGGGATGGGCTCTCCTTCCATTGTAGATAGCCAGTATGCTCCTTTCCCGAGTGTCTCTACCACTCGGTAGGGGCCTTCCCAGGTAGGGGATGGCTTGCCCGCCACCTCAAGTGGTAGAGAGACTTCGGTTTTTCTGAGGATGAAGTCTCCCGGTTGGAAGTGTCTATCTCGGACTTTGGCATTGTAGTATCGAGTGAGGCGGCGTTGATATTTCGTTGCTCGAATGATGGCAATCTCTCTGCCTTCATCTGCTAGGTCGAGGTTTTCGAGCAGTTTCTGGTTGTTTGCCTCGGGCGAGAAGCAGATGACTCGGAGGGAGGGATTGCCAATCTCCAACGGGATCACGGCCTTGGTGCCGTATACCAGCTGAAAGGGACTCTCACCGGTTGTCGTTCTGGGAGTCGTTTTGTGTGACCAAACTACGTTGGACAATTCCTCAGGCTAGCTGCCCTTGGCTTTATCGAGCCTCGTCTTGATGTCTTTTAAGATAGTCTTGTTGGCATTTTCGACCAGTCCGTTAGCCTGAGGGTGGGCGACCGAGGTGAAGTGATTGTGAATGTTTAGGTCGGCGCACCTGTCTCGAAAATAACAAGAATCAAATTGCCGACCATTATCGCTCACTATCACCCAGGGGATGCCGTAGCGACAGATGATTGACTTCCAGACGAAACTCCAGACGACTGTCTCGGTGATCCTTGCTGTGGCTTTGGCCTCGATCCATTTGGTGAAGTAGTCGATGGCGACGATGACGAACTTCTTCTGGGCTTGAGCCATGGGGAATGGCCCGAGGATGTTGATTCCCCATCGAGCGAAATGGTATGACTCGGCTAGGGTAACGAGCTCCGTTGCCGGCTGATGGACAAAGTGGTCAAATCGCTGGCATCGGTCGCAGTGCTGTACGTAGGTTGAGCAGTCGCGCTGTAGAGTGGGCCACCAATAACCTTGCCGTAACAAGATCATGGCGAGTGACCTTCCTCCCAAATGCGCTCTGCACAGGCCTTCGTGAACTTCTTGAATCGCTCGGTTGGCTTCGTTAGTACTTAGGCACTTTAGGAGAGGACCGGAGAAGGATCTTCGATAGAGAGTGCCGTCCAGAATAACGAATCGCCGAGCTTGGTACTTCAATCTTCGGGCTTCCCGGGGGTCGGGAGGCTCTTGAGAGTCTTTGAGCCACAACAAGTTGGGGGTGCGCCTGGTGAACAGCCAGGAGCTCCGAATCAATGCTCAGTCGCTCTAGCTCTTCGAGAAGGACTGATCGAGTTCCCTCGGGGTCAAGAGAGGAGGCCAGTCGAGAGAGGGCATCCGCTCAGGAGTTTTCTTCCCGAGCTATTCAGACTACCTCAAAGCTCTCGAACTGTTGTGCCACGGCTCTCACCAGTTGGAGGTATTTGACCATCGGTGCTTCTCGAGCTTCGTAATCACCGTTGACCTGGCTAGCAACTAGTTGGGAGTCAGTGTGAATTCTGACTCGCTCTGCCCCCAGCGTCGGGCCATGTGGCTCCCGAGATAATGGCTTCGTACTCGGAGGCGTTGTTGGACGCCTAGAAGTTGAACTTCAAGGCGTACTGGAGCTTTGCTCCTTTGGGAGACTTCAGGAGGATTCTAGCGCTGCCTCCGACTGAGTTGGAGGATCCGTCGACGAACAGTTCCCAGGTTGGCCCGGGCGCGGACGGAGATTTTTCTTCGGTCGGGATAGTGCTCTCGGCGATGAAGTCAGCAAGCGCCTGTCCTTTGATAGCCGAGCGAGGCCGGTATGATATATCATAGGCCCCGAGCATGATGGACCACTTGACGAGGCGTCCCAAGGCTTCCGGGTGAGCGAGGATCCTCTTCAAGGTTTGCCGGTCAGCACGGTGATGGAGTGCCCTTGGAAATAGGGTCAGAGGCGCTTGGCTGAGGTAACCAGCGCTAGCACGAGTTTCTCAGTTGTGGGGTACCTTCTTTCAGCGTCGTTGAGCACCTTGCTGGTGTAGTAGACCGGTCTCTCGACTCCCGAGTCATTTTTGACCAGGATCGAGCAAACTGTAGATGGAGTTACTGAGAGATAGAGAGGCAAGGCTTCACCTGGGACAGGCTTGGAATGCACCGGGGGCGAAGCCAGGAACTCCTTAAGCTCAGCAAACGCTCTTTGGCATTCCTTGTCCCATGCGAATGTAACAGATACCATTTTGGGCCCCCTCAACAGTTTGAAGAAGGGTAGGCATCGTTCGGCCGCACGGGACAGGAATCTACTGAGCGCAGCAATGCGCCCAGTAAGGCGTTGAACGTCTTTGATGTAGGTGGGTGGGCGCATGTCCAGGATGGCCTGGACCTTGTCGGGGTTGGCCTTGATCCCATGCTGGGTGACTAAGAAACCCAGGAATTTCCCGGATCTTACTCCGAAGGCGCACTTGGTGGGATTGAGCTTCATATTGTACCTCAGGAGGGTGTCGAAGGTCTCAGCTAAGTCGGCGAAGTGGTCCTCGGCCTTGGGGGTCTTGACGAGCATGTCGTCAATATAGGCCTCGAAGTTCCGACCGAGGTATCTTTCGAACATGTGATCGACTAGCCTCTGGTACGTGGCTCCAGCGTTCTTCAACCCAAAAGGCATCTGGGTGTAGCAGTACACACTGAAGTCGGTGATGAAGGCGGTCTTCTCGATGTCTTCTGGATCCATTCTGATCTGGTGGTAACCCGAATAGGCGTCCAGGAAACTGAGTATCTTGTTGCCTGAGGTTGAATCAACCAATTGGTCGATGCTCGGTAGTGGATATCAGTCCTTTGATGTAGCCTTGTTCAAGTCAGTGAAGTCCATGCACATTCGTCACTTTCTCGAAGCTTTTGGCACCAGGATGACGTTAGCCAGCCACGTTGGGTACAGGATCGGTCTAAAAAGACCAGTCTTTTGCCCCTTGGTGACTTGCTCCTTGATGATCGCCTGCTTCTCTGGCGCGTGCTCCTTCTGCGTTGTTGTACGGGCTTCACGGTCGGATCGAGGTTGAGCTTATGCACCACCGTTCTTCTGGTATTCCGGGGAGTTGATCATCAGACCATGCAAAGACTCGGGTATACGCGGAAAGAAACTCTTTGTATTGCTGCTGAATCTCAGACGGTAGGTCGGCTCCAATCTTTACTCCTAGGGTCGGGTCGTCGTTAGGAAAATCGTTAGCAGCTCGCCTCCAGGCTCGGAGGTTACGGGTTTTTCCTCGACTTCCCGGGGCCTTTGTTCTTCCCGTCCGGCCTTGTGACTTCAACCGAGATATTATAGCACCTTCTGGCCGTTGCCTGGTTACCTCGGACTTCCCCCACCCCGTTTTTGCTGGGGAACTTCATCTTTTGGTGATAGGTAGAGGGCACCGCTTTCGTTCGGCTAAGGATTCCTCGGCCTGAAGATTGCGTTGTATGCTATCATACCCTTGATCACTATGAAGTCCACCATGACCGTAATGGTTTTGGGTGGGGTGCCGAGGGTGACCGGCAGGCTTAGGGCTCCCTCGGGATAAGTGGCCTGGCCATTGAACCCACATAGGGGGGTTAGGATCGGGCAGAGTTTAGACGGATTCTCCCCCATCTTAAGGAAACATTCGTAAGATAATACATCAGGGGCACTCCCATTGTCAACTAGAATCCTGTCTACGTTACAATGGTTTATTGTGGCAGATATGACTAGGGCGTTGTCATGCGGGGTAGTCAGCCCTTCCAGGTCTTGGTCGGAGAAGACTATGACCTGGGGCTCAGTTGGCGGGGCCTTGGGAGGCTCGACGGCTCGGCTCGCCCGTTCAGCATGACGCTTCCTTCCTCGGCCACTGTCTCCTCCTGATGTAGCTCCTCTAGCGATGACGTTGATGTGGACCCCATGAGGGGCATTGTCGATTTCCTCTGGGGCACCTCGGTCTCCCTCACGCCCAGCCACGAACTGGGATAGGTGTCCCTGGCGGACGAGGCACTCGATCTCATCCTGGAGCTGGTAGCAATCACCGGTGTGATGCCCGTGGTCGTTGTGGAAAAGCCAATGCTTGCTGCGATTGCGGCTTTTCGATCTCATTGGCTTGGGTTGGCGGAGAAGGCCCGAGCCTTTGATGTCTTCATATATCTCGTATATCAGAGCGGTTAAGGGAGTGTACCGCTCGTACTTTCGGGACGGTTCTTTGTGTTCCCTGTCTCGGTTCCGCCTTTTTCCTTGGCCCGAGCTTGGCTCGGGTGCTCGCTTCTAGTCCCCCTCCCAACCCGAGCCGGTTGCGCCTCGGCATGCGCTGAGCACTTCTTCGCACTCAGCATGGCGCAAACCCAGAGTCACTAGCTCGGCAAGGGTCGAGGGAGGGTGGAGGACAAGTTTGCGGCGGAGGTTTTCGTCACGGGTGCCCCCGGTCAGCGTGGTTATGGCCGAGGCTACATCCAGGCAGGGGATTCTCAGGGCTTCCAATTTGAATCGGTTAATGTAAGCCCGGAGTTTCTCCCCTTGTGCCTATTTGAGAGCCAAAAGCCCTGCTACTGACCTCGGGGGACCGCTACCGGTGAAACTCTCCTTGAATACTCGCCCGAATTGCTTGAAATCCCGGATGGATCCGGGGGCGAGGGCCCGGAACCATGCTTGGGCACTTTGGACCTGGGTGGTCGTAAAGGCTCGGCACTTGATGGCGTCGGATGCTCCGTGAAGGGTCATCAGGGCGTCGAAGCTGTTGAAGTGGTCGGTCGGGTCACCTTGGCCGTCGTAGGACTTGAAGGTCGGAATGGAGGTTCTGGGAGATACCTATGCCTTCAAGATGTAATCAGAGAACGGGGATTTTTCCTCGTCCTCTGCCGGAGAGACATTTTGCAAGGTGCGTAGGGCACGCTCCTGCTCTGTGAAACGTCTCTCGAATTCTCGCAGTCGGAGGGATAACTCCGGCTGTCCCCGCGTTATGGGGCTAGGGGGACTTCCTTGGCGTTCTCTGGGAGCTTCGGTCTCTGGGTTTAGACGGCGTGCCGCAGGTCTTCCCCTTTTTGGCGTGGAGGAGGCCTCTTGCTCCGGGGGAGGGGCTTGTGAAGGTCCTCCTGACTTGTTACGGATAATCTGCCGACCTCGTAGGGTAAAGCGGCCTCCGGCAGTGTGCTGGGACGCGTTCTCGCGGGGAGGGCTCTCCGGAGGGACGCGTGACCTTCCATCCCTGGCCGCCTGGGTCCTCATGAGTTCCATGAGGATGTCCAATTTTACGTTGAGGGCTTGGAAAGCGTCAGCGCCACCGTTGAGTGGTGGCCCTACCACCGCGGGAGGAGGGGGTGGTTCGTCGGCTGGGGTGTTAGCGTTGGAGGGGGGGTTTTGTGAGGTCTGAGAGGGGCCTTCACCCGCCGCCACCATGGCCTTTCCCCTGTCGCCGGCGGACCTCCTCCCTGAACTTCTTCGCACCATACTGGCTCTTTGGTCGTTTCCCATAGACGGCGCCAGATGAAGAGGCATAATCTCGCGCTGGACCTGAGCTGGGGGATGATCACCGAATAGTGAACTGCAAGAAAGGGAAATGGATCAGGGGGCCCAGGGATGGTTCCCTGGGGTAAACCCACCGATACCTAAGTCAGTAGAGCAATGGTGGAAGCTATGAAGGGAGGAGGAAAAGAGAGGCGCGAGATCCCTCTACACCAAGATGGTGAAGTGGTTCCTGCTCAGAAAATTTTAGGCGTGTGTTGGGCCTTACCTTTCGCTGGAGGGAGTCCCAGGTTTAAATAGTACGCTGGCCTTATGAGTCCCGTAAGCTGAGGAGTTTCAGGCGAGAGTTACGTCCTCAACGTGGGCTCTTTACGTCCTCATCGTGGGATCTTTATAACCTTGAGGGGTCGTGGGTCCCTTATCCTCAAAAACTCATGCTCATAAAGGGCTCTCAACGGTAGCGTGGATAAGCAATCGTCGGCTAAACTCAAGCATGAAGGGTGCCAACCCTGTCCGGGTAATAGGCATAACTCGGATGAAGGTAGGTCGGAGTGGGCGCTGAGCGCTTGCCTCTATCCCGGTGAGGGGATAACTCGGGCATGGGTCTTCCTCCGTTCCGACCGATGTTCGGGCCTTCCGAGCCTAAGGGCCGCCGAGGAAGGGTTTGACCCCAAGTAATCTTATTGGACTTTTTATCCTAAGTGGGCCCTGCGTGGTATCACTTGGATGAGCTGGGCCTTGTTTGGTCCTGACGGACCTAGTTCGGCCGCTCTTAGATGGGCTACAGAAATCCCCATCTCCCTTATATTTATCTTTTATCATCGCTTTGGGACTATCCAAAGACTAGCTAATATCTCTATCCTAACCGGTGTCTTGATCTGCAAGTAAGCGGAGTTGGACTTAGGTATTATGAGGCAGTACTAACGAGGTTAAGAGATTGTTAGGAGTTTTCTATAGATACAACTACAATCCCAAGGGTGATGGGAGACAGAAGGTGCAGGGTGTTCTGTGTTCACCAAGGAGAAAATTTTGCTTAGATCAGAGGCAATCAGAGGCAGATTAACCGGGTGATCCAAGAGTCCATCTTTAGGTTTTGAGGTGCTCCGGACGTGTCGTTGGATGGTGTGGATTGGGAAAATTCTACATTGATTGAGAGGTTTGTGTGACGACCCGAAGATCCGGATACCGGTATACCGAAACCAAGAACTGGGAAAGCCACCCAAGAGGCTGATGAGGCCCCTGAAGGGTTACTACGTTCGCTGAGGAGGCGCACAATGAATTGGGATCACGAGCACACGCGATGAAAAAGACTATAACTTGAAGATTTAAGTGGAAGCAATTTACAAAGACAGAGTGATAGCCAAACTGTACACTAGTCCAGAGTCACAAAAGTATAAGTCCATTGCACAAAAGAAGTCGAAAGTACAACTACACGGGGCATACCCCGGTCAAAAGTACCCAAAAGGGACCATCGAACCATCGCTGGCACTCTATACACGATCCCCAAAGACGCGGGAACCGCCGACGGGAGGCTGCTGCTGCTCACCTGAAAGGAGAAGGAGTGAGTCACAGCCAGACTCAGTAGGGGTCACGTGGATCCCTACCTCACACTAACAAGCAGGCATGCAAATAGAAAGCAATTAGAGCATGCATTTATTGCAACAAACATGCATTGGCATAACAACACAGGTATAGCAAAGCTGTAAGGCCTAACTAAACAGTCTAAACAGCTGACTATATGCCAATACAAATGTATACATTAGCGACTGAAGCTAAATCTACCAGTAGAAAGAATCCCAACTACTCCAAGTGACAAGAGACCGCAGAAGGTGCCCACTAGAAAATAGAGACCAGAAGCGCCCACTAACGACTTACACTGCGTCTCAAGGAACTCGCAAGTCAGGCTGACAACAAGCGAGAGGCGTAACAGTACCGAACCAAGAACTAGTCAGAGTAACACTCGTCAGTGTCAGTCCAGGCCTCTGACCATGTGTGCACACACTGACTCCTGCCTAGAGCCAGGCCTCTAGCTAGTTCCCCCCCCGTAGGACGCTACGGTAAAGAGCCGGGGGCCCACGGTGACTAGCTTACAAACCGCTCAACGGGTACGCCCTTCCACCTTTGCCAGGCGGAGCGACACTGAAAGTCTCAGGGCTAAGTCTAGTGGTTCCATCACGAGGAAAGAGGAAGTACTCTACCGGGATCTAAAAGTGAGCCGTTGTTTATAAAATAACTTAAACATAGCGGTTATGCAACATGAAATGCATTAGAAGATGAACCGACCATCTTTTTGAATGCCAGAGGGTGTGACGGTCTAGCCTAGACCGTTACAGAGTGTGACGGTCTAGGGTAGGTGCGTTACGTCACTGTAATGCGCCTACCGGGGGCCGTCAGGCTCACCCGAAGCAACTTCCCCACACGCAGGGGACAGTAGTGCGTAACGCACCAGGGGTAGTGTGTTACATGACTGTAACGCACCCCCTTAGGTCCGTTAGAGGTACCCGAGGGCTATTTCACTAAAATACAGAAACACAGGGTGTGACGGTCTAAGGTAGGGGCGTTACACTGATGTAACGCACCATCCAAGGCCGTTACACCCACCCGAGGGATAAGCCACACGCAGGTATCGGGGAAATGTAACGCACCTAGGCTAGTGCATTACAACACCTTAACGGCCCTATCTAGGTCCGTTAGGTGGATCCCCCGCCCAGCTGCCCAGAAGCTGTGACGCACCCGGATGGGGCCGTCACACTCACGTAACGCACCGGGTCGGGTGCGTTACACGTGTGACGGTCGCTGGGATGATCGTCACACGAGCTGGGTTACGAGTATGTCCGGTTTGAAACCGGAACATTCCCCGATCGACCGAAATCGACGGGGCTTGCGCTAAAAACCTGTTCCCTGCTCAAACATACATCCATAACATCAATTAAACGCTAGGAAACATAAAAACAAAGCCCAAGGAGTGAATTTTCATGAAATTGAGCTAAATCACACTAACATGGGGATTTCACCGAAAATGGAGAAAACGGCCGTGCATGGCGGTGCAAGTGGTGTCCAGACGATCCTAGTCAGGTAAGGGTTCCATCCCCCTACCTCATTCAAGCCGAAAGTGGACGACCGGCCGCATGCAAGGGCGAAACCTTCACGCTCCTCCTCGCCCCGTCCCATCTCCTCGGGCCACGATCCGTGCCGAGGTGGGCGTCAACGCGCTCCACTCGTCGCCACGAGTCCAACGGCGCCCTCCACGCCGCGATCCGTCGCCGTCTCGCCCGCTTGCCCAGGGAGAGAGAGAGAGAGATCGTGAGGGAGAGGGGGAGAGGAAATGGGGAGAGAGGGATCGAGAGGGGTGGAGAGGGGGAGGTGAGGTGGTGATGTACGTGGGTGGGGAGAAAAAGGGGTGAAACATATATTTTTTTTTGAAAGAAAGCCACCTTTTGCAAAAAGACCCCCAACCCTCCAATATTATGAAAAAGCCCAATAGAATCCATAAACAATATAACTTAATCCGAATAAACACCAGTAAATGGCCTAAAAAATCCAGAAAAATGGCCGAAGTTCACGGAATAAATCCTAAACCCGAACCATCAAAGATCCGTTAAGACACGGGCCTTACAGTCCCTCCTCCTAATAAAAATTTTGACCCCAAAATTTAAGAAGGAGAACAAAGGGGAAACTGCAAAGGAATCATACCTCAAGCAAACAAGAAAGGAAAAAGCTGTCTCATCTCATCTTCACGCTCCCAAGTAGCTTCGTTGCCCGAGTGACGTTGACAGACGACCTTAACCAGGGGAATAACTTTATTTCTCAACCGTTGCTCACGACGGTCTTCAATTCTGATGGGATACTCCGGTGTAGATAGGTCGGCAGTCACTTCTGGCCAAACAGCATCATCGAGGACATGAGATGGATCATAGACATATTTCCTCAATTGGGAGACGTGGAACACATCAGGAATAGCCTGCATTGCTGCTGGTAGCTGAAGCCGATAAGCCACCTGGCCCACACACTCCACAATAGGAAACAGACCAATGTACCGCGGACTAAGCTTCCCACGCTTCCCAAATCTGGAAACTCCTTTCATCGGAGATATCTTCACAAACACTTTATCTCCAGGCTCAAACTGCAGTGGTCACCTACGCTGATCCGCGTAATTCTTCTGTCGACTCTGAGCTATAAACATTTTCTGCCTGATCAGGCGGACCACCTCAGCACACTGTTGCACCATGTCAGGTCCTGTCAAAAGTTGGTCACCGGCATCAAACCAGTTCAAAGGGGTACGACAAGGGTGACCATATAGTGCTTCATAAGGTGCCATGCCGATGCTGGAGTGAAAACTATTATTATAAGCAAACTCCATAAGTGGCAAATGCTGACCCCACGAACCCTGCCACTCAAGGCAACACAATCTTAGCATATCTTCAAGAGTCTGAATCGTCCTTTCTGACTGACCATCAGACTGTGGATGATAAGCTGAAGAAAAAGCCAACTCAGTGCCCAAGGCCTTCTGAAACTGCGCCAGAAGCCGGAGGTAAAACGTGGGTCACGATCTGACACAAGTGAGATAGGAACACCATGCAGTGGCACGATCTTTTTGATGTACATGTTGGCCAACCTCTGCACACTCCAAGTAACTTTAATCAGCAAAAGTCTAGCTGTCTTAGTCAATCTATCGACTAACAGCCAGATTCCATCAAAGCCCTGAGAAGTCCGAGGCAAACCCACCACGAAATCGGTTGTGACATGATCCCACTTCCATTGCGGAACTTCCAACGGCTGAAGCAATCCACCTGGCTTTTGGTGTTCGGCTTTCACCTGCTGACAAGTTAAGCACTTGGAAACAAACACAGCCACATCTCGCTTCATGCCTGGCCACCAGAACTGCCTTTTTAGATTCTGATACATCTTGGTAGTGCCGGGGTGAATAGCAAAATGGGATCCATGAGCCTCGCTCAGAATTGCATTTCTCAACTCTTCAACAGCTGGAACATATAACCGGCCACGAAAACTGACAACCAGCCCATCATCAAATTCAATGTCATGCATCGATATGACGCGGGTCAAATCAGAGTCAGCCTGTTGGGCCTCTCTAATCTGCTGATATAGAGTTGAAGACATGGCCAAACTAGCACACACAGCAGCCACTGGATCAGTTGGAATGTCCACGCTAACCACCTCACTAGGAAGTTGTTCCCACAATTTCCATTCCTGAAGCAATAGCTGACAGACTTGCACTTTCCTGCTCAGAGCATCAGCCACAACATTCATTTTACCTGGCTGATAGGAGAGTGTAAAGTCATAGTCCTTCATATATTCCATCCATCGGCGCTGTCTGAGATTGAGGTCCTTTTGAGAGAACACATACTGCAAACTCTGGTGATCTGTAAAGATCTCAAACTTTTCACCATACAGATAGTGCCTCTAGATTTTCAAAGCAAAGATCACTGCAGTAAGTTCTAAATCATGAGTCGGATAGTTCTCCTCATGCTGTTTCAACTGTCGGGATGCATAAGTAATAACTTTACCATGTTGCATCAACACTGCCCCAAGGCCAACCCGAGAAGCATCTGTGCAGACCACAAATCCACCCGAGCCAGAAGGTAACACCAGCACTGGAGAAGAAGTGAGTAGCCTTTTCAATTCATTAAAGCTCTGCTCACATTGATCTGACCAGAGAAAAGGAACATCTTTACGAGTCAGTCTAGTCATTGGTGCGGCAATCTTCGCAAAGTCCTGGATGAACCTGCGGTAATAACCTGCAAGACCCAGAAAACTTCTGATTTCTGTCACTGTCCTCGGTCTCTGCCATTGAAGAACAGCCTCAATCTTAGCTGGATCCACTGCGACTCCATCACCAGAAATCACGTGGCCTAGAAAATGAATTTCCGAAGCCAGAACTCACACTTACTGAATTTAGCAAAGAGCTCATGGTCTCGTAGAGTCTGCAACACGATCCTCAAATGTTGTGTATGTTCTTCCTCAGAAGCCGAATAGACAAGAATATCATCGACAAAGATGACAACAAATTGGTCCAAGTATGGCCGAAACACACGCTGCATTAAGTCCATAAAAGCTGCAGGAGCATTGGTCAACCCAAAAGGCATAACCAAAAACTCGAAATGACCATACCGCGTGCTGAAAGCAGTCTTTTGAACATCAGATTCCCTGATTCTCAACTGGTAATAACCAGAGCGGAGATCAATTCGAGAAAAGACAGAGGTAGACTGTAACTGATCAAACAAATCATCGAACCTGGGCAAAGGATACTTGTTTTTGATAGTCACTTGATTCAACTGCCTGTAGTCAATACATAACCTCAGGCTCCCATCTTTCTTCTTCACAAATAGAACAGGAGCACCCCAAGGAGAAAAATTGGGTCGGATATAACCCTTATCTAGCAACTCAAGCAACTGCGCCCGCAGTTCTTTCAATTCAACTGGAGCCATCCGGTACGGTGCCTTGGCCAAGGGTGCCGTACCCGGAATCAAATCAATTAACATCTCAATCTCTCGCTGTGGAGGTAAGCCCGCAACTCGTCAGGGAACACATCGGGGAACTCACACACCACAGGAATACTACTGACATCCTGCTGAGGTGACTCAACAGCAACCACTGAAGCTAAGAACCCCTGACAACCTGCATCAAGCAATCTACGGGCTCGAATAGCAGAAATAATCAAGCGAGAGGAACGGACCGAATACCTTGAAAATAGAATGCTGGTTTCCCAGGTGGCTGAAAGTAGACTTTCTTGGATCTGCAGTCAACCACGGCTCATATTGTTCCAACCAATCCATGCCCAGAATAACATCATACTCTGACAACTGCAAAGCATACAGTCTCGCCGGCAACCGACGGTCACTGACCACAACAGAGACTCCTCGAGACACAACGGGGTGAACATAAAATCTCCAGATGGCAACTCAACCAACAAATCACAAGTGACCTCAGTGGTGGGCTCCTCAATACATGCAAGAAAATCCTCAGAAATAAAGGAGTGAGAAACACCCGAATCAAATAATACGCGAGCTGCATGACCATAAAGCATGATCGTACCTTCCACCAGGTGAGATGCAACAGCCTCCGCGCGAGTAATGTGAGAAACCTTCCCTTTTTGCTTCCTGACTGCTGCAGAAGATTGTTGGGAAGACGCCGAGGCTTGAGGATAGAACTGCGGAGGTAGAGGTGGCGGAGGGAGTCTGAATTGAGACTGCTGAGGCTGAACAGATTGAGAGAATTGCACTGGCATTGACTTCATCGGGTAGTCTCGAACAATGTGACCTGGCTGGTCACAACGAAAACAAACCACCGGCAACGAGCACGGCTTGCCCGGGTGGTTACCGCCACACCTCCAGCACCGCTTAGGCTGACTGGGCGAGGAACCCTGGCGCTGAGGAAAAGAAGGAGCAAAAAGTTGAACAACACCAGAAGACGCCTGCTGATCGAATTTCTTCTTGGACTTCTTAAATTTGAACTTCTTGCCCTTGGATTTAGAGAAAGAAGCACCACCAGCAGCAGGAAACACAGGGGAAGCTCCTGGAACAGTCGGCTGGTACGACGGCTGAAACTGCACCGCCTGTTGACTATCCCAGTCTGAGAAAGCCCCCGAGTCCTTGCCAACTCCAATTCTAGAGCGACAGCTGCCTGGTATGCCGCATCCAAGTCGGTTACCCGAGTTGCAAACAATGACAAGCTCAACTCCGCTTTCAGCCCTCGTAGAAATTACTGAGTCTTCATCGGTTCATCAGCAAAGATGTGGGGCGCATACTGACCCAATTCAAAGAACTTCTCTCGATACTGCAGCACAGTCAGGTCACCTTGCGTCAGCTCCAGAAATTGATACATCTTAGCAAGCTTAAGACAGGCCGGAGTATAGGCACGCTCAAAAGCAGCAACAAACTCCGCCCAGGTGATATACTGGAGCGGACGGGAATGGAAAGTAATCTCCCACTCCGTAGTCCACCAGGTGCGCGCGGTACCTTGCAGCTGATAGGTCGCCAACATGACCCTTTCATCTTCCGGGCACTCCATCGACTGGAACGCGCTCACAGTGGCATCAAGCCACGCTCTCGTTGCCTCCGGGTCTAATTGACCCTCAAAAATAGGTGGGTGGAAAAGCAAGAATTCCTTCAACGCTCTGCCACGACCACCAGGCAATTCATCACGTGGGGCAGGACTTACAGGAGCCGGCGCAGCTAGGGTAGAAGAGGTGCCACTCTCCTCCCGAGGTGCCCGAGCTCTCCGCCAACCACGAGGCAACATCTTGAATCTGAGAAAACACAGAATAATAGGAAATCCATCAATAATCGCAAGAAACAACCTAAGCCAGCAATAGACGACACAATGGACTTGCTCTGGACCAGCACAGATTTCAATTCCTTGTACAAGTCCTCAAGACGGCTCTGATACCAACTGTGACGACCCGGAGATCAGATACCGGTATACCGATACCAAGAACTGGGGAAGCCACCCAAGAGACTGATGAGGCCCCTGAAGGGTTAGTACGTTCGCTGAGGAGGCGCACAATGAATTGGGATCACGAGCACACGCGATGAAAAAGACTATAACTTGAAGATTTAAGCGGAAGTAATTTACAAAGACAGAGTAATAGCCAAACTGTACACTAGTCCAGAGTAACAAAAGTACAAGTCCACTGCACAAAGGAAGTCAAAAGTACAACTACACGGGGCATACCCCGGTCAAAAGTACCCAAAAGGGACCGTCGAACTATCGCTGGCACTCTATACACGATCCCCAAAGACACGGGAACCGCCGACGGGAGGCTGCTGCTACTCACCTGAAAGGAGAACGAGTGAGTCACAGCCAGACTCAGTAGGGGTCACGTGGATCCCCACCTCACACTAACAAGCAGGCATGCAAATATAAAGCAATTAGAGCATGCATTTATTGCAACAAACATGCATTGGCATAACAACACAGGTATAGCAAAGCTATAAGGCCTAACTAAACAGTCTAAATAGCTGACTATATGCCAATACAAATGTATACATTAGCGACTGAAGCTAAATCTACCAGTAGAAAGAATCGCAACTACTCCAGGTGACAAGAGACCGCATAAGGTGCCCACTAGATAACAGAGACCAGAAGCGCCCACTAACGACTTACACTGCGTCTCAAGGAACTCGCAAGTCAGGCTGACAACAAGCGAGAGGCGTAACAGTACCGAGCCAAGAACTAGTCAGAGTAACACTCGTCAGTGTCAGTCCAGGCCTCTGACCACGTGTGCACACACTGACTCCTGCCTAGAGCCAGGCCTCTAGCTAGTTCCCCCCCCCCCCGTAGGACGCTACGATAAAGAGCTGGGGGCCCACGGTGACTAGCTTACAAACAGCTCAACGGGTACGCTCTTCCACCTTTGCCAGGTGGGGCGACACTGAAAGTCTCAGGGCTAAGTCTAGTGGTTCCATCACGAGGAAAGAGGAAGTACTCTACTGGGATCTAAAAGTGAGCCATTGTTTATAAAATAACTTAAACATAGCGGTTATGCAACATGAAATGCATTAGAAGATGAACCGACCATCTTTTGAATGCCAGAGGGTGTGACGGTCTAGCCTAGACCGTTACAGAGTGTGACGGTCTAGGGTAGGTGCGTTACGTCACTGTAACGCGCCTACCGGGGGCCGTCAGGCTCACCCGAGGCTACTTCCCCACACGCAGGGGACAACAGTGCGTAACGCACCAGGGGTAGTGCATTACATGACTGTAACGCACCCCCTTAGGTCCGTTAGAGGCACCCGAGGGCTATTTCACTGAAATACAGAAACACTGGGTGTGACGGTCTAAGGTAGGGGCGTTACACTGATGTAACGCACCATCCGAGGCCGTTACACCCACCCGAGGGATAAGCCACACGTAGGTATCAGGGAAATGTAACGCACCTAGGCTGGCGCATTACAACACCCTAACGGCCCTATCTATGTCCTTTAGGTGGATCCCCCGCCCAGCTGCCGAGAAGCTGTGACGCACCCGGATGGGGCCGTCACACTCACGTAACGCACCGGGTCGGGTGCATTACGCGTGTGACGGTCGCTGGGATGACCGTCACACGAGCTGGGTTGCGAGTATGTTAGGTTTGAAACCGGAACATCCCCCGATCGACCAAAATCGACGGGGCTCGCGCTAAAAACCTGTTCCTTGCTCAAACATACTTCTATAACATCAATTATATGCTAGGAAACATAAAAACAAAGCCAAAGCAGTGACTTTTTATGAAATTGAGATAAATCACACAAACATGGGGATTTCACTGAAAATGGAGAAAATGGTCGTGCATGGCGGTGCAAGTGGTGTCCAGACGATCCTAGTCAGGTAAGGATTCCATCCCCCTACCTCATTCAAGCCGAAAGGGGACGACCGGTCGCATGCAAGGGCGAAACCTTCACGCTCCTCCTCGCCCCGTCCCGTCTCCTCGGGCCACTATCCGTGCCGAGGTGGGCGTCAACGCGCTCCACTCGTCGTCACGAGTCCAACGGCGCCCTCCACGCCGCGATCCGTCTCCGTCTCGCCCGGTTGCCCAGGGAGAGAGAGAGATATCGTGAGGGAGAGGGGGAGAGGAAATGGGGAGAGAGGGATCGAGAGGGGTGGAGAGGGAGAGGTGAGGTGGTGATGTACGTGGGTGGGGAGAAAAAGGGGTGAAACATATATTTTTTTTTTGAAAGAAAGCCACCTTTTGCAAAAAGACCCCCAACCCTCCAATATTATGAAAAAGCCCAATAGAATCCATAAACAATATTACTTAATCCGAATAAATACCAGTAAATGACCTAAAAAGATCCAGAAAAATGGCCGAAGTTCGCGGAATAAATCCTAAACCCAAACCATCAAAGATCTGTTAAGACACGGGCCTTACAGTCGTGTAGGAGGGTGTGGAGATCGGCGGAGATCAGGGTGATCAGATAGATCAACGCCAATTAGGGAGTGTCAATGGAGGACACTGGAAGCACAAATCAGAAGATAGTAGAGAAGGTTACAAGGTTCTATGTGGAACCTTTCAACGGCTATAATAATTTTACGCTACAGTAACAATGTATGAAGAACGTCCTAATGCAAGAAGGACTGGTAAAAATTCTCAACGACATGACTTAGAAACCAGAGATACTATCCGTTGAGACATGGTAGGAGATGTAAGATTTGACAAATAGCATGATACAATTGTTCCTGACAGATAACACACTTCGGGAGGTGGTCGGCTTGGATGATCCGACAACGGTATGGAGAAAGTTAGAGAGTATGTGCAAGTCTAAGTCATTAATAAACTTGTTGTTTCTAAAAAAAACTATATGACTTGAAGATAGAGGAGGGAGCATGATTGGAGGCTCATCTGGACGAGTACAACAAGATTTTGATGGAGATGCTTGCCCTGGACGTGAAAATTGATGAAGATGATAGGGTGCTTGTAGTGTTCCCAGATTTCGGATTGTGTTTTTGTAGGTTTCAGAGCATGTCCGTGAATATTCAGATTTAAATAATGGATCTTCGGATCCCTAATGATAATTATTAAAATTATTTTAGAGCCGTGGTGGCACCGTGATGGGCACGTCAAGCATTTTTTGGAATTTTTGGGTTAAAATATATTTTTTAAAAATTAAAAAACTGAAAAATCTAAAACCTATTTAACTGCCCACCCCTCTCTCTCCCTCATCTCTCTCCTCTCCCTCCACCGTTCTCTTCCTCCTCTCCTTCCCTCCTCCGGTGGCCGACGGCAGGTGTGGAGGGATGAGGCAACTAGGCGACGGCGGTGGGGTGTGGCGAGATCGGGGGCGAGGCCATAGGGTGGTGCGGGTGTGTGTTCGTGCGCGGAGATGATGAATGAGTGCGAGATTCAATGTCTCCAGCGAGTTTCAACGAGGGAAAACTTTGTGAGAGGTAGGGGGATAGATCTCGCACCTTCATGTGTTAATTCCCCGTGATTGCTTACCGAGGTGAGGCTGTGAGAGGGTTCATTTCGAGTTTTGGGGGAAAAGCATGCTCAGGGTTGTGAGGCAGATTTCAACCGATCCGAGCTGTGATTCGTAGGTAGATTTCTTTTCTTTTGTGGTTTGGATGTCGGGGAGTGGTTCCCCATTGTTTTCTCCCTCGTAGGAGATAAGTGGGGTGTAATGCCCTGGGTCTTTCGGATCTATATCGAGAGTTTTTGGATCACTTTTGTGGGTCATGAGTTATGTTTTACGATCCATGCGAGTTTTTCTCTCGTATAAGTTACGGAATCCAGTGGAGAGTTTATTATTGAGTTCATCGACTCAAAGACGCTACAGTTGCGTTGTGCTCCTTCCGATGATCGCTTAGACTATTTTTTCGTATTTTTCTGAATTAGTGCATTTTCGGGCCAAAAATCGGATTTCACAAAAATTAGAAAACTCTTATTTTCCTTTTCTTTTAACCCTCTCTCTCTCCTTCCTCTCTCCTCACCGCCGTTCACTCTCTCCCTCTCGTCCTCTCGTCCTCTCTTCTCCTCTCTCCGCGGGGCACGCGACCATGGCGAGATGGGCGAGGCAAGAACGTCGTGGAGTTGTCGTGGAGCGTGATGGCGTGAAGGATGGAGTGTGGCGTTGGCGCGATCCTTTGGTGGATTCAAAGCCGACGTGTTTGGGTTCGTGTGATGGTTTTCAGCGTGGTTTAGTCACTTCGGTGCGCGAGAACTTCGGTGGAGGTAGGGGGACAGATGCTCTACTTCTCTTCTACGTTCCCTCGCGATTTGGAGCCGAACGGTGTGAGTACGAGTAGGTTTTGCTTCGTTTTGGGTAAAGCATATTTTGGGGGGTGTGAGACGAGTTCACCTCTTTCGGCAACAGTTTCTTGCTAGATTAGTTTCATTTGAACCCCTGGCATGTTAGCATTTTGTTCCCGCCAGTTTCGTTGTAATTGGTTGTCATTTGGAACTGATACGAGCCCGGGAACCCACGTGACTCATTTTGGGTCGATTCGGTAGAATCGCCCGTTTCTTGTCGTTTATGCATTGATTGGATCCCTTCCGGACTGTGGAAGGTTTATATGGTCATTAGGGGTGTTTCCCCTTCGTTTTAGGGGGAACGAGGCGTGGAAAGGCCAGGTTTTGGCCCTTCCTACGGGTTTCCCGTCGTAACGCCTTGGCGGTTTTACCGGTGACCGTTTTTATCTCTTAAGCGGTCCTGGGGTGACTGTTTTGGTTCTTTGTCGGTTTAAGTCGGTTAGGGTCTTAGTGGTCAAGCGATAGATCGTTTTCCTTTACTTGCGACCCATTGGAGGACCGCTAAGCTCTGTCAAGCGGTCCCTTGGAGACCGCTAGGCTGGGTGTGTATGTCGGTTTGGCTAAGTTGTCGTACGATAGACCGCAAGGCTGGCTGTGGCGGTCTGTGAGACGACAGCTAGGCTTCGTTTATGTCGGTTCAACGATTTTTAAGTCGGTTCGGGGGTTGACTGGGTTATGCGGCCATGTGAATGACCGCTACAGTCATCATACGGCCCTTCGATAGACCGCATGCCCCTTATATTTTTGTAGTTTTGTTCGTTCGGGTCTCTGAGTGTAGCGGTCATCCCCACAACCATTTCACTCAGATGGCGGCCCCTTGGTGGACCATTTTTTTATCTTGGTACAGCTCTTTCATGACCGCCCAATGTCTGTGTTCTCTATGTGAGGGTAGCAGCCCTTTGGCTGATCACTTGGTTTACCTAGCGGCCTGGCATGTGATCGTTTCCTTCCTAGAGTTCTGTTTTCCTGATGTTTTGGCCTCCAATTATATTGGCTTGACCTAGTGGTTTGCCCGTTGTCCCGTGGATGTCTTGGATATCCTATGAGGGCTATGACCAGGTAGTAGGGTGGCCAGGAGTGCCATTATATCGAGTGGTGTTCCGTATTGCTTTATAGTCATTATTGGTTTCTGGTCAACCCGGTGTGATCCACTAGTTGACATGTGATCTCGTGAATGTCTCGGTGGTTCGAGACATGGTTTTGGATGCCTTGAGGTATTGTCTTACCTCGGTTTATGTGTCCATGAGCTTTGAGGGTCTTGGTGATCCCTCAGGTCTCTGTGATTCGTGTTATGCGGATGTGTGGATTCGGCTGTCTTGTGCCATTTTTTTTATCGGTGTTTTACCATGACTTTGGCTTAGGGATTAGGCTGATTGGCGGCATGTTACCATTTTTGTGCGACGATCTTGACCCGAGTCGTGAGACTCAAGGATCATTGTGTCAGCATGTCTAGTTGTTTGTCCTAAGTCCAGTGGCAGTTTGGTGTTCTGCCTTGTGTCTTGTGCTCAGTGTTCCGTAGTACGTGCGATAGTGCATGCTTAGCCTGTCCGTACTTCAGCATTGATGTTTCGGAGTCTCTGTGTCTAGTGAGCCTCCACTAGTCGTAGCCTGACGACACTTTCCTGTGTGTCGGCGCACCTGGGAGTGGTGGCGGGGTGAGTTCCCGATATACGGTTTTTAAGCTAGTTTCCGTGGGCCCTCTTGCTTTGCGGTAGCGTCCTACTGGGGAGGAAAACTAGCTAGAGGCCTGGCTCAAGACATTGAGCTTGTGTGTGCACATGTGGTCAGGGGCGTTTGGATGAGCGCCAATGGGCGTGACCCTGACTAGTCACTCGTTACTATGGTACTGTTGTGCCTTGTGCTTAGTACTGTTGGTCCTTGTACTTGGTTCTTTATGAGTGTCTCAGTTACCACCATCCCAGGCATGTGGGAGATACTTGTGGCGCAGTGTAAGACGTCAGTGGACGCATCTGGCTGTTCTTCTAGTGAGGAGGTGCTTCTGTCACTTGACGCATAACTCTTGTGGCTTGTGTTTTCGTGACCGATTTTCGAGTAGCATGTGCGTTGCTTCACTCGAGGTCTAGTCTTGTGTAGCGTACACGACGGTGAGCTCGTGTATGTTCATGCCTTTGACTATGTAGGTCTTTGGTATGCTTTTGCCTATTTTGGTAGGCTTAGGCTTTTCACGATAGGGTTTCGTGATTTGACAATGGATCGGTAATGCCCGACTTTGTGAGATCGGGGTTCGCCTTTCTGTTGTAGTTTGGAGTAGTTTAGAGAGCCGTGGTTCGATCAGCTGCTGTGTTTTCTTGTTACGGCTTTACTCTTCCTTTAGCTATTACTTCTGCTTCTACTTTGTTACTACTTTACTTTAGCATAGCATTGCTGCTTTTGCGTTGTTTCCGATAGGGTTATGCGGGATCCCTACTGAGGTAGTGACAGGAGACTCACCCCTGACTTTTCAGGTGTAGCTGTGCTTCCTTGTGGTGTGAGTTCCGCTGTGCGGTAGTTCTGTTGCCAGCGTTGCCAGTGTCGGGCTTCCCTCGACTAGAGGGTATATTTCCCTTTCTTGTGGGACTACACTTGTCTTCCTTTGGACTGGACTCTATTAGTTTTAATTTGTTATAGAAAAAATAATTTTATTTATGCTACTTTAGCAATCCTGATCATTGAAATGTAATTGCTTATTGTTATATATGGAAGTTCAATGTACTCTCACACACCTTTCTATCCCTTTGAAGTTTTTCCGCTCTTGGGAGGCCTCGTAGGTTCCAAGTGGTATCGGGTTTACTTGGTATCCGGAGTCTGGGTCATCACAGTTGGTATCAGAGCGAGAGTTCAGTTTTGTTCAGAATTTTTCTGAGCTAGCTGAGCTTTTGTTTGTGAAGTACATGGGAATTCGAGATATTACAGTGTTCAGAGTCCTTAAGGTCCAGTATAGTCGACAGCTGGCATTGGTTTTACGATTGTTTATCGCTTTGTTTTCGCGTGTGGTCTTGTGCGTGCTGTGTTGGCACTTTGCGAGATAGTTTCGATCTTGTCAGGATGTGACGGAGTGCTCTTTTTGTCATGGTATTTGTCTCGGTTATGCTGTACTTGACAGATTTCACCGGCAGGCGTGAATCTGTGGTGCGGTGTTCGAGATATTTCTATGGTTTTATTCAGGTGGCTGGTGACTTTATCATTGGTGTGATGGCCGTGCGCATTTTTATGTTACTTTGGTCGTCCTAGTTTGAGATTTGTTCAGCCCCTGAGGTGTTAATTAGTTTGTGTTGAGGTTGTCGATTAGGGTAACGACGGCGTAAGTTGCCGAAGTGAACCAAGGGCCACCTCCCCCCCCCCCTCTGATCAGGCGCAAGGAGAGGATAGGGCTTGGCACCACCCCACGGGCAGAGTTCATGACGGGGACTGTTACGACGAAAACTCGACACCTGCTTCACATTAGAAGTAGGCAGAAAGGATTTTCAGACAGGTTAGGTCTTAGGGTCCTACCCACTTTTCTGAGCAAACTCCAAGTGTCACCGCCTGGGAGGAGCCAGCTGGGAAGATGCTATTAGGATCAAATACATGAGCCAGAACTCATCGATAGGGAGAGGGAAAGGCATTCATAATTCATGCGCATAAGTAAACATAACAAGGAGAAACACAAAGCATATGGGATGCCATAATATCACGGAAACAAGGCCAAATGACCCACTATTTCATTCATCGAGAGAAAGAATAACACATAAGATATGACCCTCCATCGGGCATAAAAAGAGAAAACAAATACAATCGACCCACCTAGTGGATTCGCTCAGAAACTCCTCTTCTCCCTCTCTTTCCCCCTTCTCCTTTTCGGATACTCTTCTTCTCTTCTTTTCCTCTCTTTCTTTCTACGTTCTCTCTTGATTGATCCCCCTTTCTTCTTTTTGGATCTCTTATTCCCCCTTCTTTTTCCTTTTTTTTTGCTTCAGCAGCTGCCCCTTTTTATAGGGGCGAAATGACCATTCAGGCGCCGTCTGGGACATTGATTCGGCGTGGGTTGGCCACTCACACCACAAGTGTGACCTGTGCCTTGAATCGGCGCAGCCAATCCGTTCTGGCACTGAAGTGACGCCGAATCATTCCGTCGATCACGCTTAATGGCACCGACTCAAGTATCTTTTGATATTTCGCCTTTCACCATGGGTAGAAACATGTCTTTTCTCGAGATGCATCGTTGGGCGTGCAACGTGGGCTTGTGAACTTGGGGTTCAATCGTCCTTCCTGGATGAGGGTTCACGTTATCCCGGCGTAACTCATCTGACGCCGGTTCAGGTTGCCTCGTATCTTTCTTGACGTTCTTAGTTTCATTGACGGGAAGAGCATGTCAACTCTTTCCCTTAGGCACATTATCAGGTATGCCGCACACACCCGCAATCGAGCTTCTTCGTCCTTTCTGGACGTAGGTTTAAGTTGGCCCGACATGCCGACTCCAATTCAATGGTTTCGTCAGTGGCCTGGGGGATTTTCCATATATACGATGTCATATTTTAGGTGCCAACAGTGCACGGTCTTTCAAATAATCCCATGGGTAGGGGAGCTGCATGCACTTCCTCACAACCGAGGTTTTGATGCCATTCGTTGTTGCTTTTGAGTCACATGTTGCACGTGGGACTGCACAGGAAGTTTAATCAGGGATTTTCTTTTAAATTAATAATTTTATTTTAATAGATAACTACTAAAAAATTCTTATTTTCAACATATTTATAAAATTATACCTTTTTATTATCACGTGATTCATCTTGTCACCTCCTCGTGTGTGTGTGTGTGATCTTGTGTAAATTGTACCATAATTATGTAAATATAATGTTATTTGTGTACCTGATAACTTAGACATATAAACGGGTACTTGTATTACAAGTATTTCTGTAAACTGCATTTTAATTGTGTAAGCTCTACCACAAATCTGTAAATATGATGTCATTTGTATAGCCAACAGTCTACATGTGTAAATAGTTTATAAAGTTACATTCTAATTCTATAAAATGTATGACAATTGTATAAGTACGATCTTATTCGTGTAATACAAAAACTATGTAGGTAAATAAGTTGTATTACACACATTTTTGTAAGTTTATATTTTAATTGTGTAAATTATATCGTAATTATGTAAATATAATTTTATTTGTATAACGAGCAACTTATATCTGTAAATACATTGCACATCACATTTGTATATTGTAATTGTGCAAACTTCAGAGCAATTGCCTGCTAATTGTGCCCCCTTATTCGTGCAAACATGCACGCACGATATATGTCGCATGCTTATCATTGGGATGAGATGAGCTATATATACAAAGAGATGAATTATATATATATATGTTAGATTAAAATCAATGCTCTATCATTTCTTTAAAAAGTACTGTTACCTCCTCCGTACGGTTAAATATTGCAAGTCCATAGCCAGAGCAGATGAGAGAGGCCATTCAAATGGGAGAAGAGAAAGCTGGACCCTTACCCGCTTGGGTTGAGCGCATGCAACGTTATTAATTAATAAATTAATTGATGCCATCTGTGGATGAATTAGACTACAATCAATTAATCAATTTTTGTCAATAAAAAATAATGAAACTTAATTAGACTACGATCAATTAATTAATCAGAGTTTTTTCTCTTTTCCTTTTTTTACGGAGAAGAAAACAATTGGTCTACTCCCTTAATCTGATCTTTCATTGTTATACGATGTGAATGCACATTTGAGTGAGTATTGCAAGTTTAGAATCAGCACCTTTGGTTTAATTAATCAACTATATATAGGCAAAATCATGGACTTAACTTCGGCCATTATATATATATATATATATATATATCATCTTTACTAGTACAATTGTAAAATCATTCCTAGAAACGTATTTAAACACATATCATTACTATTATTAAAATATTACAAAAATAGAACTCAGGTTAGCTCTCATCCAAATGGGGAGAGGACGTAGAGAGAGAGAGAGAGAGAGAGAGGTCTAATTGATATTGTTGCTTTGGGGGCTCGGTCCATTGTCTGGGTGCCTTCCCCCTCCCCCTATACTTCTTAATTTTTTTAATGAAAACGTTTGTCTGACTATCGGGGTGGAACGTTCATCTCTTTTCGCAACGAAAGAATGATCGATCTTCCTCGTACTCGCCTTGCAAGTATTACCTTTGAATTAAAAGATATACCTATTTTTCAAATAACGAGAAAGAAGACCAAAACATATGGCAATTCTGAAAGACTCTACTAATTGAGTAGAAGATGGGCTGCGAGGTATATAGGATGGGGAGTTGGTCCAAACTCGTGTCCTTCCGACAGATAAACAAAGTTTGGGTAATCAAGTTTCTCTGGGAACCATTTTTTCTTTTTGTGAGATGAAGCATTATTTGTTGTATATATAGGGTTTAGTGAGAGAGTTAATCTTTTAATTGGGATAAGACTACGACAACGATGACGATGATTATGATTATGATGATAAGTGTGAGAGTTATTCTTTATTGTGAGCAGCCGGATGCATTATGAGGGAGAAGGTTTGCGGAAAGCTGACATTTCATCTGCACATCTCGTTCAGAAGAATATCTGATCAGCTCGGCGTGGACAGGCGCACTCAAAGACTGAGCTATATATAAATTTGTGTTTTTTTTCCTTCCATTTTTTCTCCAGTTCCTCGAGTTGGAGCTCAAATTTTTTCCATTTTCAAACCATGTTAATTATAGATCTACCATGTTCAAAGGGATATATATATAGTGTCATTCTTGCTTTTTTCAGGTACCCTAGCTTCATCGGAAGGTAGAATTAATTGATGATCTGTCTAGAGCTTTCTCTATCAATAATTCTCTCGGTATAATGCCCAGAAAATATTTTAATTAAGGTGCCTTCATTTAAAAAGGCATATATAACAATTTTTCATGGACAATGCATGAATATCGCCGCCGATATTGAACTTTTTACCCCTCTTTTTTTGTCACTCTTATTAGTTCAGACGTCGTCGATCGGATCACGAGATTACATGATTGAAGTGAATAACTTTAGTTAATTCGGTGCGCTCAAATCTGAGAACATCGACCAAATTAACTTAAGTTTAAATTTTGTGAGAGAAAGATATGCCGATTAATTAAGAAAGATTACGTAATAATTAAAAAAGGTGGCACGTTAATTAACATTCCTCCATCTTCTTGTGAGCTAATTCATGATGCATGGTAGCTGAAACCAGGCTAGTCTTATATATATATATATAGCACGCTCTCTCCTTATTTATTTATACAAAGGCAGTGGTAGCACAACATCCATGATTTGTCATACCCATTAGTACAGATACCCCCGAACTTAGCTTAATTAGAAGTGGTCTTTTTTTTTCTAGCAGCTAGCTAGTTAATAATTAATTATGTTTATTTGCACCGCATCGATCGTTTATTAATTGTTGTCTCCTCCTGCAGGCTGCTTCGATTCTTGTTTAGACAGGCATTGTAACAGGCATTAAACGTACTCCTTGGTATAGTGTGATGGTCGTCGTCGTTTCCCCACTCGAGCTGGCCTCCATCAGAAGTGCCATTTTCTCCGGGCGGCCGCAGCATCTGCACCCGCCGCTGCCAAGCTCTGGCCATCCGTTTCCTCGGCCAACAGCTTCTTGTGGGTGGCGAAACATGACTCCGCCGTGATCAGCACCAAGAAAACGATGGCTACGGCCTTCGTCATCTTCCCTGGTATATAATTATTGCACCTGCATAAGTCATACGGCCGGAAAAACTTAAAATCGATCACATGCACGATATAATTATCAAAGCTAATTATATGAATGGATGAGAAACACCATATAATCACACCCTAAATCAATGGAGGCTCACGGGGGAGTTGAAGGCGCTTCTTCTATAATTAGCTTGCGGGGCAGAGGGTCTGTATTTATAGAAGGAAACGGTAGTGCTGTGGCATGTTCGTGTCCGGAAATGCATATGGCTCTTACTACTGTGGATCCACCACCACAATGTGCGTGACAACGGCCGGCGGGCGTCTGCAAAGATGTGTATCCACCGGAATGACAGCCAAGGGGACATTTCTGACCCACATGGAATATCTCGGCGTTACCTGTGGAAGCGCTTGATGATGTAAAGGAGCATTAGTATTATTACCTTGGGTACGTGTTGATCCTGGGAGTTGATCAGTTTCTTTGATCTGACAGAACGCTGGGAAGTTCGTCTCACAGCTGGGAGGTATATATTTGTGTGTGTATGTATACATGGCGTGTTAATTATTAAAGGGGGGTACTGTAGATCTCTGCATCCTAGCTAGCCGGCCTCGATCTCGGGTTTTAGCATGTCACCTCATGTTGGTGCTCCGAATTTTCTCCACCCTTGAAGAGAGTGCGAGCGTACATGGTCTGAAAATTCCCCGGCCATTCATGATTTTACGGTCCTTTCTTTCCTAGCCACGAGAGACACGTTACTGTCACAAGTGGATGGAGATGTGATCGAGAGGAAACTTCGTTAATTCTCTTTTATGGGAAAGAAAACCTATTATCAAATTATCTCGCAACCTATATATATATATTCGGACTAGCTAGCTAGGTTAGTAGTGGTTATCATGTCCCCATGGAGTCGCATGCAACAGAGGAAAAACAGCTGTAATATTCGTTAAAACCCACCAAGTGATCATCTCCGATATATCAACTTCATTCTCACGATAATTAATTTGTGTCAAAATTATCATTATGTACTCTTGTGGTGGAAGATGTTAATTCGTGCTTCACTTTGACTGTTGAGATATTCTATATATGCTTGGTTCTTTAAGGTAAAATTCGGGTGGGATAATCTGTTCGACCTCAGAAGATCGAATACGGTGCCCGACCCCGATTAAAGAGAATGTGTGTGAGGGAAGAGTGTGGGCCCTCATAATTCTCTTTTATCGGGTTAAATATTCACCCCCGATATTCGATAATAAAGTGACCCTAATGGGGTACATCGTACAGGGACACTCTTTTGCCAAAGGTTCTCTGTTTCGTATTAAAATTATCCTATATGAAGTTGAAGAAGACACTACAGAACATTTATGTTTCTCTTTTATCTTGGCTCCTGACTTGACGCGGGCTCTCCGAATGACCCATCAAATCTAATGGCGTGGCACATTTTCGTCATTTCAAGCGTCTCCCGCCTATTTTTCTAATTTCAACTGCTTTAATGACAACATCACCAATATTAGTAGGACAGATGTGTGCAGTAGAAAAACTGATGGACCGACTCCCCCTCTTGTCACACCTCCCTACACACCGTCTTGGTGCACGTCCCACGTTGCTCTACAACCATCATCTACTGTCACCTCGCAGGCATGCTCATCACGACAGTAAGACCGACACCCATGGCACTTTTTCTCTGTGACTATAAAGGTATGACTCTGTGGCCACCATGAGATATGAAGGGTATGCTAGCGCCACCCCCGGCAATGTACCCTAAGACTTGTGCAATGCTATGCTAGTCTCACCCTGACACCTACTCCCTTCTCTTCTCTCGCCAACCTTTGATATTAGAGACCATTCCTTCTGTACATATAGAAGGGTTCTCTCGAGACACCTTACTCCCAAATAATGATTTCTCTTTTTCTGAGTAAGAAATCTCAGCTCTAGGTCTCACTTTGATATATGGTTAGTCCCGGGTTAGTCATAGTTTAGCCTAGGTTTAACTATTTTTGAAGTCTAAATTATTTTGATACTTAAACCTGGACTAAACTGGGAGGATGAGTATTAAACACGGAGTAACCTTGGACTTCGAAATCTACCTCCAGATGTGGATTTAGAAGGGTTAACCCAACAATAAATGCGCAATAAATACACCCTCTCTCTCTCTCTCAATATTTTACTTATAAATATTATTGGGTTAACCCACTAACTACCAAATCACAATAGATTCAAACTAGGTTAGTCCATCTACTTATTTCCGAGTTAATACTCTTACTATCAAATCAAAAATAAGTTAACTATGAACTAACCTAAGTAGTTTAATTTAACCCAAATCTCCTATCAAACTGAGGCTAGATGATCAACTCTTCGTCAGGATGACCTAACTCGCCCCCGTTTAGCATTGATAAGGAAGCCTCGCCGACAATTGCCATCGGTCGCCCTTCCGCCTCAAGCGCCAAGGGGGAGAAGTTCGTTGGCGCTTGGCCCTGAGACATATACGGTCGAATCAATCTGCAGAGCACAAATCGATCCTGCACATGGTCTTCTTGCTCGGTCCGCATTACAAATTCAAGTGTACCCAACAAGACTATTCAAAGACTAATATCTCTATCCTAACAACACAATTTGTTATGCATAATGGTTTCTCTTGCTTATGCTTATTTACATTTAGCTTTTACTAAAAATCTTGGATTTGTACCCGAGTGCAGTAGATATGAAGAATAATGCGATCTGATTTCGGTTCCTCTGCATGCCGGTCTTTAAAATGAAACAGGAAAACTGAGTTCATGGTGAATTGGCAGCCCAATAGCTGTGCTGCGTCATTCACAGAGTTTCTTTTACCATTTTTGCCCGGACGTCTCTGATGCTCCCATCTTCTACTTCTGAACTACTATTATTGGAATTTGGAGCCCAAACCTGCATTTGTTGAATACAACTTAGAGAAAAGATCAATCCACGAGGAGAGAGTCGCTAATTTCCCTATGCCGGAATACAATGTGGTTAATTACCAGTTCATTGCATACACACCCTCTGTGTGTGTGTGTGTGTGGACGGTCTTTCAATAATTAATCCTGTGGGTACGGGAGGTCAGGAGCTGTATGCAATTCCTAACTACAGGGGATTGCCATCGCTGTCGCTTCTGAGTCGTATATTGCATTTGTGGGACTGCAAAGGTATTTCTAATTATAACTGAGCAGTTTTAAAGTATTTCTTATGGAAGGTGAAATTTAAAAGTTTGAGGCTGGGAGCTATTATCTAAAGAAATTTGAATTTTAGACAATCATGAGTTAAGAGTATAGAAGATAATTTTGGCACGCACCGCATCATCCTCAATTTTAAAGCGCACACCATTATAAAAACTCAAGGATTAGAATGATTAGGATTAAAATCTAATGAGTTTGAGTGCTAAATATGTGTATTATTCCTATATGTCTTTGGACGCATTTCATCTTCAGAATATTTGGCCGGTAGAAAATTTTGAAGTTGTATTCTCGAATGCAATTACCTCATATTCAAGTAACTAGATATCCAAATTAAGAATCAAATTTATTACAATGTAATTTCCAAACTTGTTTCGAACGCAGATGGAAGTGTACGCTCTCCTATCCGCTTCTAATTATCTAATTATGATAATGCACTTTTCATAATATGCATATATTAGATAATTTGTTTATAAAAATCCTGAAAATCATCATAGAATACACTGCCCTCCTACTGGATAGATGAATTAACGATAGAAAAGTAAAATATTGAATTAACGATAGAAAAATTCTATCTTTAATCTCTTTTTAATTTGTCATTAAAGATTTTAACGACGAATTAGAGAAAGATTAGCAACCGTCGCTAATTGACTATAGATTATTAACTATTAATAAAAATTCTGTCGCTAATTCGTCTCTAAATCACGATCAATTAGAGAGGAATTTTTTTTCGGTCGCGAATCAGAGATGAATTAGCGATGAAATTTTTATTTGTCATTGATAATTTATTATCAATTAGCGACGTTCGTTAATCAATCACTAAATTTTTTAACGATGAATTAGAGATAAAAAAATTTCATCGTTAATCCCGTATTTTCTTTTTGTGTGTTAATATAACTAACAACCTAATTTAGCCCTAAAGTGTTGTAATTAGCAAATCTAACCACTCGAATAAAATTGTCAAATCCTCTTTTAACCTAACTATCAAGAAATCGTACGTCTATTTTCCAACCACCCCACTGGGAGACTGCTAAGTCTTCAAATAAGTTAACTTCGACAGAAAATTTTCAATGTATCACGCCAGTTGATGCCGAAGTTTGAGGGTGCTGATTGATGATGCGACATCAAAGTTTTATTATTTTAGAAAAAAATATATGGTGAGAAAAACAAAAGTAAAACTCTTGCAAATTATGCAAACACCATTTTTGTTAATTAGCTAGGGTAATCTTTTAGAATGTAAAATGTTAAAGTAGTGTTTTCGTAGGTACTATTATAGTCGGTAATTAGGGTTGAAATAAATATCTAAAAATGATTAAAATGATAATATTTAATACTTTGAAAAATAATCTAAATCAATTCAATTTGATAAGATTCTTTTGGTACGACTGAAGTTGTTATAAAGATCGTGATCACGGCTGACGGTTGGTGATAGTGGCAAACGACAATTAATATATCGTAATAGATAGTAGGAGCCGTACGTAGGATGTCAAAGGTATCACGGTGAATTAAGAGAAAATTTGTAACGTTCAAAAATAAAAACTACTTATTAATTTATAACTTAAAATTAAAAGCAATTTTCAAACATTTTAAAATTTCAAATATTTATTAAAACATTTTATCAACCAACCTGAAAATAAAAATGAATCTGTTTCAAGTATTAAATGCTAAATACGCATTATCAAATATATAGAACGAAAAAAAATTGTTCAAGAACGTGCGGTTGAAAAGTTTAACTTTAGTGTGGCATCTGCAATTCTTATATGAGAAATGCTAGCTATCCTTCTAGAGGGGTATAAAAATTATCCGTCTAATACACTATTACTCCATATCATTAGTACATGGGTCTCACTCATTAAATTTTTTAAATATTTTTTTAAATATTTGCGTACACTTTCGTCTATTTGTCACACTTATTCATATATTTGTCACTTTTAGATAATTATTTTATAGTTATTTATCATCCTTAAATAGTATTAAAAGTCTAATTCGTCTCCTCGATAATGCGTAAAAATTGACAGGAGTGAGTTATTTGTCATCCTTACATAGTTAGTTGTCACCCTTATATTGTTATTTTTCACCCTCAGATAGTTATTTGTCATCCTTAAATAACATTAGAAGTCTCATTCGTTGTCTCGGGAATATGTGAGAACTGAGCTATTTGTTATCCTTACATAGCTATTCGTCACTCTTAGATATCTATTTTCACCTTTTAATAGTTATTTGCCACCCTTAAATAACATTGGAAGTCTCATTCGTCATCTTAAAAATGTGCAAAAATTGACAGGAGTTGACTATTTATCACTCTTACATATCTATTTGTCACTCTAAGATAGTCATTTTTCACATTTAAATAACTATTTGTCACTCTTATAGCATTAAAAATCTCATGAGAAATATATGTAAAATTGACAAAGAGTAGAATCACACACTTCATATGTGGCCCAATGAGAGATATGACAAATAATAAACTTACCCTCCTACACGGATAATAAGTATTTCTCTTCTTATATAACGTCGGGGGAAATTAAAGAAAGATCTTCGCTACGTGTGACATATCATTTATGTGAAAATCTAGGGCATGTTTTGTTTCTACGTCAAACACCTCCATCAATACCAACTTTGATATTAATTTAATATTGATAGGTGCTGTTTGGTTATATTTTATCAATTTGAATACTATTAGGTTAAAAGCGTATAGTTATATCAAATTTAATGCATACCCAAATCTGTATTAAAGTTAATATAATTTTAATTTTGAGAGTTCAAAAATGACATCAACTTATTTTTCTCCACTTTTAATTTTATTATTCTTCTTTAATTGGTCATCCTTGACACGCCTCGCATATCAATATCAATATTATATGTTCTAAAAATACTCATAACAAAACTAATACTATACTATTCCAAAATTAATACTTCAAATAAACATGTCATAAGATAATGCAAAATTGTATAGGCTCAAAAGTGTTCTCCTTTTATCTCGTACCACACCTTTGAGATTTATTTGTTGAGGAAGAACAATCGGTCACCCGAGGAAACCTGCAATCACTAGAGGACAACGGCAGAAGGAGTCCTAGGAGTGATCCCAGAGGGCAACCCTCCGATACTTAAGTCAACGTCTTAGAGAAGTAAAAAGGGAGAAGAGCTGAAGTAAGAGGAGAGTCGAAGAGAGCATAATGGAGGAGCCTGAGCATAGGAGCTAGTGCTCGGGGAGTGCTCGAAAGGTTAAGAGAGTGCTCAGGGAGGTAGGGGAGAAGAACCCTAAGGGAACCTCTTCGGACCTACTTCTCATATGGAGTTTCCTTTTACCGCTGTGAAGGGGAGCCTCTCTCTTCTCTCAGTGTAGAGCTTTGCTAGCACTAGGGTGTCTCACTTCTGTTTCTGTATGCGTGGGAGTGTCTGGAGATGAATTCGGTTGTTCCTCTGTGAGTATATCGATCTATAGGTGTATATATGCGTCTTCACTCGGGGTCCGGCTGGGGACCTATTTATATGGACTGCCAAAGCGTTGACCGTTCTCCAACTAGGAAATAGCGTAAATCGTGGAGTAACGTATCTTTAATCGTGGGGGTTGTCTATTGCATGCTCGTCTGCTCCCGGAAGGGAGGATGCTACATGGCAGGGATCTCGGCGGCGTGGGTGTGACTCAGTCCACGTCAGGAAAAGTCATGTGATGGCGGTGGCAATGTTCGTCCATTGACGAGTTCTGCGACATTTGGATCCAACGCGCGCAGTAATTCCACCCATGAACTGATGGAGTTTCCTTGAGCTTCAATTGAGCCGAATAGAATGGGCCATAGACTAGCGGGGTGATCCGTTACGGGACTCAGCTGAACTAGGCCATAACGGGTCTGACGATATTAAGTCACGTTGGATCCGACGAACATTCCCCTCCTCAAAAATGTTTAAAGCTCTAAAGGTCAAGACGAAAATCTCATGTAGATGTAGAAGTTAGTAATGTGACATTTAAATGATGTTTCATCCTGAAATATCTCATCTAATAAACCTCATCTATGGACAGTTAAAAACTATATATTCCCGGACACTGTTGATTCATCGAAGCAACAGACATCGATCTCGGACTTCTGTATCTCTCAGTTTAGAACTTCAGACCAGCAGAAGGGTCTGCACCAGCCTATTCACATCTCAAGAGCAGAGAAAAGTGCGGGGACACGCAAATCGTCTGAATGAGATCTCCATGGCCACCATTTGCATCCCGTAATTGATCAGAAAGATTAATGGTTAAGATCAAGAATAGATGCAAATCTTACGACGTCTCCGACATAGCATATGTGGTGAGGACACGCGCCGCATCACTCGACAGAGCACACGGAGCACGCCAGCATCTCTTTGGCTAGGCGACCACGGCATCTACTAGAGGATCTTTCTTCTCATTTGGGGCCATGTTGGGCCTTGGTTTAGTCCCTGTGTGGACACTTTTATTAGTTGTGTGGACCTTTGTAGGCCAATTGGGGCCGATTAGGCTTTACTTGAGTCTTTTATGCTTATTAGGTAGTAGATGGGGTTATTGGGCCACTTTCTTGGTTCAAGCCTTGGCCCATTGGGCATGGCTGCCCAACCATGGCTTGGCCCACCTGGAGATTTGCGCCCCCCTCCCTAGGGTTAGGGTTTGGGCGCCCCCCTCCCCTCTTTCCCTCCTCTTGGAAGGTGGCAGCCGCCCCTCTCCTAGATTTTAGGAAGAGGGGTGCGCCCCCCCCCCCCCTTTCCTTCCCCATTCGATCACCCCCCTCCCTCCTTTGGCCGCCCTCATCCCCAATCCACTCCTAGATTCTAGGAGTGGTGCGCACCCCCCCTTTCCCCCCTAGCCCATTGCGCATTCCCCCTTTCCCTTGTGGCTAGGGTTTCAACCCTAGCATTCCCCCTCCCCATATATAAACTTTGTATTTTCTTTGGAGAGAAATTATTGAATGAATTGAAACGAAAATTGGCTGAAGGTGGCTGCGCCCCCCTCCTCTGTTCCTCCTTGCTCCTGCGACGGGAGCAAGCTCGGGGTGTGACTCCCCATCCCTCGGTGCGACGCCGAGGGCCACTTTCTCTTCTATCCCTTCTCAAGTTTAAGTTCGGTGAGTCCGGATCTCTCCTCCAAGGGCAACGACGGCCACCCCCTGCTCGTGGAGACTTTGGGCTACCAACCCATTTCTTGGTGATTCTTCTGCGAGTCGCCAACGCGTGCGAGGTGGTCTCGCCTCGTTTGGAGATCGGCACCGCCCGTGGCATTTTTCTTCGTGAGCTCGCGCAGGACACCCTCTCTCTGCGAGCCAGGTTCTGTCCGCCCCCTTGAGAAAATTCCACGGGGCTGACAGCTGCGAGTTTGGACGTGGGATCTTCACCGGTCGTACCTCTCTTCGTCCTCTTTCCAACGCCGCCGACCTCGCCTCGTTCCGACGTCCGAGCTGTTCGTGGCATCCGTTCCCGTGAGGTCGCGCTGGTCTGCCCTGTCCACCCGGCGCCAGGATCACCTGCGGATTCCTGAGCTTGCTGCTCTCAGCCACGACCAGATCTGACCGAGGACTTCGGTCGGGATCTGCTGCCGGCTGTCCTCAACGTCCTCCCACAAGCAGGACCTCCTTCGCCTTCCGGAGCAGCATTTTCTTCATTTTCTCCCTCAGCTGCGCAGTTCTGCGTGCAGCGACCCTGTCACAGGTTGCAGATCCTCCACCGGCGTCCACAAGTGGTTCCAGCGCGCGCCCTTTGGCCGGGACGTTCCCCCACCTGTCGGCTTCGCACCCTCACTGACGGCGCGTCATTTGGAGTCCGGATGAGATCGTGGGACCCGTTACCGCGGACTTACGCGTTGCTGCGATCCTGCCGACGCTACCCGGGACCTCCTCGCGGCCAACCTTCACCGAGTGCTGCCCGTCAGCCCGTGTCCCGGCAGCCCCGAATTTGTTGCATGTAGCCTGTTATCTCCCTGCGAGGAGTGGGCACTTTATTGGGTTGTAAATTCATTCTTCGTGTATCGGGGTTGTTGGTCTCGGTCAGGGTTTCTTCCCCACGCCTAGGCGTGGAGGTACGTGCGACGCTCCCCCTTGTTGGCACTTGCTTTACTAGTATGCTTTCCATTATGCCGCGTGAGTGTTTAGGATCCTAGCTAGCTTTTTACTCACCGTGTGACTGTGAGTTGAGAGCCCCATTCCGTGGCCCTAGTCGAGCGCCGAGCTCGGACTAGATACCCATAGGCGCACGGCGGTTCCTTAGCCGCTGAGACCCCTACGCTTCCCTCATAGGGACGACTGTGGGCTTGGATTTCTTGTTGGTAGACGCCTCCACCCAGAGGAACGCTACGGAGGTCAGCCGCCCGGCTTGCCTTTTGTAACGACCTGAGAATCCGATTACCGGGAAGACCCGATAACCCGAGACTCGCACCGCCGCCCACGAGCCGGGAGGGCTCGGAAGGGCTAAAAGGAGTGTGGAGGCACAAAGAAATAGGAAATAAAGCAGGACAATTCAACAATTAACAGAAATAAATAAATAACTACAACAGAGTCCAGTCCAACAGAAAGTACAGTCTAAAGCAGTAAAACGTACCACATGCCAAGTGAACACTCGGCCCGACAAGCTGGCAACTGAGAACCTCCGCTCCGCACCCTCGAACCACGAGGAAGAACCGCTGCACCTGAAAAGCAGGGAATGAGTCTCCAAAACAGAGACTCAGCAGGGATCCCGCGGAACCCCAACCGGAAACAACGGCGGTAGCGGAAAGGAGAGTTACAACTACAGCAGGAACAGCAAATCGGTGGCCGGTCAAAACTCGGCACTACAGCTACTCCTACTGCCAGAAGGCAGACCTCGATCACGAAGTCGAAGCTACCAAACCACGCTAGTACCACCTACCGAAGTAAGAACACACGGTAATCACGCCGTAAAGGCCTGTCCCTCGGACAGAGCCGACCTGGACACGCTGTCCAAGGTGCAACCCCGACCATCCGATCGCGGGTACCGCACAACAAGACGCAACCTCGGTAAACCACTAGCACAAGTCTCACGGTGCGAAAATCGACACACGTGCCACGGTGAGACGACCATGCTCAACGGTCAACACGACCGAAAACCCGACGGTCAAGACACAGAAATTGACAGTCTGTCACTCCGTACTCGACAGGAGTACCACCCACTAGAAGCACAGCCGGTAGCGTCCCCTGACGTCTTACACCGCACCGCAGGTGAACCGCCTGACGTGGTAGGTCCTACCCGAGGCGCGAACACCGTACAAGTAACCATAAACAAGTGACTAGCTGGGGTCACGCCCGTCGACGTGTGTCCACCGTCCCCAACCACGTGTGCACACACAGACCTTGCGTCACTAGGTCTGGTCCTCTGACCGGTTTTCCCCCATAGCCGGACTCTGGCTACCGACGAGGGGCCTACGGTAACCGGTCCACAAACCGTCTCAAAGGTAAGCCCGTACACCACTCCCTGGTGCGACCAGCACCGCGTACGGGTAGGCTACGACTAGTGGAGGCTCACTGAAGGAGTAGACTCTCAACTCAACGGAAAACAACGTCCGAATCCGACGACGTACGGGGACCACCCCACGTACCGGCCCCGTCGCACGGTGACCACAGTCGGAGAAGAAACGGGACTCACAGTCCACGGCCACGCACGCACCGTGCGCGAGAGTCGAGAAAACTCGAGTGGCACTTAAGCCACTAGACTCTGGACAGTCCTCTAGACACACTACAGTCAACGGTCCTTGAGTCACAAGACTCGGGGTCAAGACCGTTGTACGCAACAGCACAAGGCCGTCAATCTAGTCCAATCTCTAGGTTTAAAACCATGATAGCACGAGTACCGAGACAACACACGAGTCGCCAAGACCATTCCCTTGGGAAGGGAACGCAAGGGACAAAGGCCACTCACACAGGCCACACGGAAAACACAGAAGCACGATTCCCAAGGCAGCACATAAGCCGCCACGACGATTTCCCATCTTGAAGCAAGCAGGAAACCTCCAGCCCCAGGCCGGACAACTGGACTCACAGTCCAAGGCCAAACACATGGCCCACACGGGAATCGCCTTCCAAAGGAACCCACGATATGCGGGGGAGACCCCACCGCACACACACCGACACACGGTGACTCGATCAAGCGTAACACAAGAGCCCGGAACACGTGGGGTCAACCGGACCCACCACACCTACGGGCACACTAATCGAGGTAACACGGTCCCTCCTGACACCCCAAAAAAACACAGACACAGAACCCATGGGGTGTCCGGGATACTCACAAGGCCGGAGGTCGACCACTGGGTCCCAACCGGGTCGACCGGAGACCAACACAATGCGAACGGACGCTAAGAGGTCACTCGGACCCTTAAACGCACGGGCACGTAAAACGAGGTAAGTAGAACCTCTAGACACCCCAAAACACGGTCACGGAACTCCACTGGGTGTCCAAGGCACACACGGCCCACGAGGAGCACGATCAGCCGCAGACCGCCCGCCCCGGGCAGCCCGGCTGGTCCCTCCAAGAACGCGCTGTAGGTCCATAGCGCGTTCAAGCAGAACGCGCTATGCACCTATAGCGCGACACGACAGATCGCGCTATAGCCCTATAGCGCGACTGCACAGATCGCGCTAGGATCACCTAGCGCGACAAGGCAGAACGCGCTAGGGACCCCTAGCGCGATAGGGTAGAACGCGCTAGGACCCCATAGCGCGACAAGAACCGCCTTACTGTTCATGTTCTCCGATGAACGCGCTCGGTCGGGGCAGCGCGACGAACAAGAACGTGCTACTGAAGTATAGCGCGTTCTCAGTCCGCGCCCGGAAACGGTAGAAACCGCGGGAAAAGCCATGCCACGCCCCGTTCACCCCCAGGTGAAGGGGAAACAAAAGGGGAAACCTCCCCCAAGCCCCTAGGCATGCATCTAAACCCCTGGATCGCCCAAAAACACCATAAAACGGGAGATCCGGCTCACACCCAAAAAATATGCATTTTGCCCAAAACGCCCCGTTTAGCCCGCTCGGCTCACCACGGCCTACGAAACTCGCGGGAAAGGAAGTACACGGGCTGAGGGTCCATCACCCTACCTCCACCGAAGATTTCACGCACCGTGGACGCCGATCCACGAAGAAAACGCCGTGAAACCCTCGCCGGCTCGCGATCGCGCCACCAAGCTTCCACGCGCCTCCTCCGCCTCGATCCTCACCTGTCCTCGCCCGCATCCTCGCCCGCGCCACCTCCACCTCGCCCCCGCCTCGCTCCGTCGGCCGCCGGAGAAGAGAGGGGAGAAAGAGGGCGTGAGAGAAGAGAGAGGGGGGAAGAGATAAATGAGAGGGGGAGAGAGAAAAGGGTTAGTATATATAGGAAAACCCGAAATTTTGATAAATCCAGAAAAATAGAAAATCACACCCTCGCGATCCTCGGAGCGCACCGATCGCAACGGTACCACTCGCGCCCAGGTGAACGGCCCGGTTCACCCGCAACGAGGTTCCGAAGGGAAAGCCGAAACCCACGCCGGGAATCGGAAAACACACGCGGAAAAAGCCGCGGAACGCCTCCGGGCCTCCGAAACGACTCCGGATCGCGCCGATCCGAACACGAAAGATGTCCGAAACGAAATTTCAGACACAACGGAGCTGGACACTCCGAGAGACCAGATCCGGGACCCACGAACGAGGATCCGAAAAATTCGGGGCATTACAGCCCTCCCCCCTTAAAGGAATTTCGTCCTCGAAATTCAGGACCAAGCACGAAGTCACAGGGGAAGAACACTGAACTAACTGACACGCTGTCAGAGCCCCAGCACAGAAAACCTCGATTCTCACGAAAAAAAACCGATCCTGAGGGACACCGCCAGACTTACAATCACAAGCAACACCTCGCTCCTCACGCCGAGCACACAGGCCAACAGAGCAGGCATATACCAAGGGACACAGTCCGGCATCACCTCAGACAATGCGAGAATCCATCATGGCACCGCAGCCACAATCTCGCTCACCGAGGAAACACAACCCTCGACACGAGCAACAGCTACTGATCCACCCAATGGTCAGCAGACAAATCGCACAACAGCTTCGCAACCAGCTGACAGGTCGCACACCCTCCTCAAGGGAGCAACCAAAACAGAGCCTCCACCAGCTCAAGCAGTCTTCTCCGCAGACCGCAACCAGAACATCGGCTCAGCACCAAGAAACACCCCACACATGGCAAGCCGAAAGCCGGACGTAACACTGTGCCAACTCTCGTCAGAAGACAAACTCCGACAAAGTTCAGATCCCACCCGGAAAGGCACATCACAGAAACGACCACCAAAGGTCTTGTTGGCACACGGCTCTCGCCACGCTCGAGCCCCAACAACCAGCATCTTCTGTCTCTGAAAAGACCATCCACTGGTCACCAACTGCTCGCCAACTCGACCCTCTCAGGGAGCACGACGAAACCAAATGACAGAACATGGCGTCTTCAGTCATCACCTCACGGGACTCAGACTTATAGGGAACCACCCCATGCTAGTCACCAAACCAGGGATAACCTTACGACACCAATGTCCTATCAGGGACCACCAAGCCGACGCCAACCTCACAGGAGGCCTCCGCCCTAATGCGTCACTCTTCCATCTGGTCTCATCAAATCCTTCGATCAATCCAAGTGGACACCTGCCAATCCCGATTCCGCCCTTACCACAGAGCCACGGGACACCACCTGGACAGTGCTCACGGGTCCCTAAGCAACGAACATTCCACCGTCACAATCCGACAAGACCGTAGAACCAACAGGAACCCACAGCCTGCCAGAGATCACTTCCTCAAAAGACGATCTCATCCGAGGACACGACTGGGAACACAAGTCGGACACCAAGCCACCGACTCCGACCATCACGTCCTCGACCACCGTCAGGCGACATTCTCAACAACCCCATTCAGGTCCAACACCGACGCCTGACACGGCTTCCAACACAGGAACAGGGTACTCATGCGGCGCACTAGCCACCACTTTTCCCAACACTCCACCTGCCAGTGCCAACAACCATAATACCTCGAGCAATGACACGGCAACACACGTTTCACACCGAGGAACCAATCCTCCGATGCTCAACGCACACTCAGGAATCTGCCCGTAGCAACCAACGCTACGATCCTGAACCAATGGGTTACAAGCCCACCACGCTTCCACTACGCACTCTGATCCGCGCGCACAGCCGAGAAAGCGAACACCGCGCAACCAGCACTCGTCCTTCCGGAAAAGCGCCAGCACACCCTCACACAACAAGGGAATGGGCACGGCTTCTCACAGGCAACCGCCCTGCCAAGACGAGGAACACGTCTCGCACGGACTTCATGGCATACAAGGCCAATCAATCCGAACACACAATGCAAGACGACGAATCTTAACCCAACACAATCTCTCCAACCAAAGGAGAAACTAGCGCACTTCCGACCAACGGAAGAACTCCACGCTCGACCTGACCTCAAACCTCGCGCATGCCGGAAACAGTACCATCCAGCCCCAAGAAAAACCATCGCTTCCATCAGGTCAGCGCCTCCGACACACTCGACGAGTGTCACGTCGGACCACCATTACAGCACCTCTCGATGCACCACCGCTGCAATTCCTCGAACTGCAACACGGCATGCCAAGAGCCGCAACATGAGCCATAACAACAACCGCCGATGCTCATCCTCGAGTCCCGAAACTCGCCGCGGAACCATCACATCTCAAGCCAACTCCAAGGCGAACACAACCCAATCCTGCCTCGAAATCCGCAAAACAACCGGGACCGACACGTCATTTCTGACGCCACAGAGCACGACAAGATCATCAGGCTCGATGAAACAGCAGCTCATCGAGAAGATCCTCTGCTCACCCAAGCACACTTCTCGATCAGAACGCCTCAGGAGCTGGACAAACCTCAAGCTGGAGTGGCCAAAACCGACAGCAGCTCCCTCGAAGCACGCTCACGGCCACTTACCACGAACAGTCCTCTCCAGCCACCTGACCACACCGTAGATTCCTCGAACGCAGCACCGCGAGCTCACGCCTGCCAGCAACCTCTGCCCAACGCAGCACAACCAGGGCCACCACCGATGAGGGAGAAGACTCTCGACCTCGATCCTTAGACCCTACGCTGGCACGAAAGCTGCGGACAGCAACCACCTTCACAGCGCCGCACAGCGCACTCAAGCTCTCAAGCGAGAAACAAGGCGGAAAGCGAACACAAAACCCTAAGCCAGCTGCCGACTGTACTGGACCTTATGGACTCTGATCACTGCAATATTTCGAATTCCTATGTACGTCCACAACCTGGCTCTGATACCAGCTGTAACGACCCGAGAATCCGATTACTGGGAAGACCCGATAACCCGAGACTCGCACCGCCGCCCACGAGCCGGGAGGGCTCGGAAGGGCTAAAAGGAGTGTGGAGGCACAAAGAAATAGGAAATAAAGCAGGACAATTCAACAATTAACAGAAATAAATAAATAACTACAACAGAGTCCAGTCCAACAGAAAGTACAGTCTAAAGCAGTAAAACGTATCACATGCCAAGTGAACACTCGGCCCGGCAAGCTGGCAACTGAGAACCTCCGCTCCGCACCCTCGAACCACGAGGAAGAACCGCTGCACCTGAAAAGCAGGGAATGAGTCTCCAAAACAGAGACTCAGCAGGGATCCCGCGGAACCCCAACCGGAAACAACGGCGGTAGCGGAAAGGAGAGTTACAACTACAGCAGGAACATCAAATCGGTGGCCGGTCAAAACTCGGCACTACAGCTACTCCTACTGCCAGAAGGCAGACCTCGATCACGCAGTCGAAGCTACCAAACCACGTTAGTACCACCTACCGAAGTAAGAACACACGGTAATCACGCCGTAAAGGCCTGTCCCTCGGACAGAGCCGACCTGGACACGCTGTCCAAGGTGCAACCCCGACCATCCGATCGCGGGTACCGCACAACAAGACGCAACCTCGGTAAACCACTAGCACAAGTCTCACGGTGCGAAAATCGACACACGTGCCACGGTGAGACGACCATGCTCAACGGTCAACACGACCGAAAACCCGACGGTCAAGACACAGAAATTGACAGTCTGTCACTCCGTACTCGACAGGAGTACCACCCACTAGAAGCACAGCCGGTAGCGTCCCCTGACGTCTTACACCGCACCGCAGGTGAACCGCCTGACGTGGTAGGTCCTACCCGAGGCGCGAACACCGTACAAGTAACCACAAACAAGTGACTAGCTGGGGTCACGCCCGTCGACGTGTGTCCACCGTCCCCAACCACGTGTGCACACACAGACCTTGCGTCACTAGGTCTGGTCCTCTGACCGGTTTTCCCCCGTAGCCGGACTCTGGCTACCGACGAGGGGCCTACGGTAACCGGTCCACAAACCGTCTCAAAGGTAAGCCCGTACACCACTCCCTGGTGCGACCAGCACCGCGTACTGGTAGGCTACGACTAGTGGAGGGTCACTGAAGGAGTAGACTCTCAACTCAACGAAAAATAACGTCCGAATCCGACGACGTACGGGGACTACCCCACGTACCGGCCCCGTCACACGGTGACCACAGTCGGAGAAGAAACGGGACTCACAGTCCACGGCCACGCACGCACCGTGCGCGAGAGTCGAGAAAACTCGAGTGGCACTTAAGCCACTAGACTCTGGACAGTCCTCTAGACACACTACAGCCAACGGTCCTTGAGTCACAAGACTCGGGGTCAAGACCGTTGTACGCAACAGCACAAGGCCGTCAATCTAGTCCAATCTCTAGGTTTAAAACCACGATAGCACGAGTACCGAGACAACACACGAGTCGCCAAGACCATTCCCTTGGGAAGGGAACGCAAGGGACAAAGGCCACTCACACGGGCCACACGGAAAACACAGAAGCACGATTCCCAAGGCAGCACACAAGCCGCCACGACGATTTCCCATCTTGAAGCAAGCGGGAAACCTCCAGCCCCAGGCCGGACAACTGGACTCACAGTCCAAGGCCAAACACATGGCCCACACGGGAATTGCCTTCCAAAGGAACCCACGATATGCGGGGGAGACCCCACCGCACACACACCGACACACGGTGACTCGATCAAGCGTAACACAAGAGCCCGGAACACGTGGGGTCAACCGGACCCACCACACCTACGGGCACACTAATCGAGGTAACACGGTCCCTCCTGACACCCCAAAAAAACACAGACACAGAACCCATGGGGTGTCCGGGATACTCACAAGGCCGGAGGTCAACCACTGGGTCCCAACCAGGTCGACCGGAGACCAACACAATGCGAACGGACGCTAAGAGGTCACCCGGACCCTTAAGCGCACGGGCACGTAAAACGAGGTAAGTAGAACCTCTAGACACCCCAAAACACGGTCACGGAACTCCACTGGGTGTCCAAGGCACACACGGCCCACGAGGAGCACGATCAGTCGCAGACCGCCCGCCCCGGGCAGCCCGGCTGGTCCCTCCAAGAACGCGCTGTAGGTCCATAGCGCGTTCAAGCAGAACGCGCTATGCACCTATAGCGTGACACGACAGATCGCGCTATAGCCCTATAGCGCGACTGCACAGATCGCGATAGGATCACCTAGCGCGACAAGGCAGAACGCGCTAGGGACCCCTAGCGCGACAAGGCAGAACGCGCTAGGACCCCATAGCGCGACAAGAACCGCCTTACTGTTCATCTTCTCCGATGAACGCGCTCGGTCGAGGCAGCGCGACGAACAAGAACGTGCTACTGAAGTATAGCGCGTTCTCAGTCCGCGCCCGGAAACGGTAGAAACCGCGGGAAAAGCCATGCCACGCCCCGTTCACCCCCAGGTGAAGGGGAAACAAAAGGGGAAACCTCCCCCAAGCCCCTAGGCATGCATCTAAACCCCTGGATCGCCCAAAAACACCATAAAACGGGAGATCCGGCTCACACACCAAAAACATGCATTTTGCCCAAAACGCCCCGTTTAGCCCGCTCGGCTCACCACGGCCTACGAAACTCGCGGGAAAGGAAGTACACGGGCTGAGGGTCCATCACCCTACCTCCACCGAAGATTTCGCGCACCGTGGACGCCGATCCACGAAGAAAACGCCGTGAAACCCTCGCCGGCTCGCGATCGCACCACCAAGCTTCCACGCGCCTCCTCCTCCTCGATCCTCACCTGTCCTCGCCCGCATCCTCGCCCGCGCCACCTCCACCTCGCCCCCGCCTCGCTCCGTCGGCCGCCGGAGAAGAGAGGGGAGAAAGAGGGCGTGAGAGAAGAGAGAGGGGGGAAGAGAGAAATGAGAGGGGGAGAGAGAAAAGGGTTAGTATATATAGGAAAACCCGAAATTTTGATAAATCCAGAAAAATAGAAAATCACACCCTCGCGATCCTCGGAGCGCACCGATCGCAACGGTACCACTCGCGCCCAGGTGAACGGCCCGGTTCACCCGCAACGAGGTTCCGAAGGGAAAGCCGAAACCCATGCCGGGAATCGGAAAACATACGCGGAAAAAGCCGCGGAACGCCTCCGGGCCTCCGAAACGACTCCGGATCGCGCCGATCCGAACACGAAAGATGTCCGAAACGAAATTTCAGACACAACGGAGCTGGACACTCCGAGAGACCAGATCCGGGACCCACGAACGAGGATCCGAAAAATCCGGGGCATTACACCTTTGGCGTGCGAGTGCTGGCCGCACTTCATTGCATTCGTAGGTCCTAGCCCGTTTCGGTCCCGTCCCGCATCAAAGTGGTATCAGAGCATATAGGTTTGCGTCTAGGGTTCAGTCTTGCATTCCATTTAGCATATGTCCACCCATATAGGTCTAGTGTGTCCCCCTTAGCTCCTTTAGGTCCCTTTGCATGCCCACTCGGGGTGGCACCCACTACCATCACCCGGACACTATGGGCGACCCCCGTGGTACCACCCAGGGAGGCCCCTCTCTAGAGGATTTCATGGCCGAAGTCATGGAGCGCTTGGCTAGTTCTGAACAAGCCATTAAGGACCAGACCGACCGTCTGGAGGGCCGACTCAAGGCCATAGAGGACCGCGCTGAGGTTTCTGACCGATCTATCCAGGGTCTGATCGAGCGGATAGGGAGGATAGAGGAAGTGCCCCGTCATGACCCCCCTAGAGTTGATCGTGCCCCACAGGCGGCAGCTGCCCAGCCCCCCCCCCCCATATCGGGCTGAGGAGCGACGGCCGCGAGCCCCCGACTTTGAGGATTACGGATCCGACAATGATTATGAGGGGAATGGCCGACGCCACCGTGGTCACCGACCACAGAGGGATGATGAGGACGATCGGGCCCTTAGGACCGTTCGCGCGGACTCTCCCACTTTTGACGGGTCCCTGGACCCGAAGATCTATCTAGACTGGGAGGCTAGCATGGACCGGTATTTTGAGTGGGTCGAGATGTCTGACCACCGGCAAGTTAAGTTTGCCAAGATGAAGTTACTGGGGCAAGCACAAACTTATTGGAGGAATCTGGAGAGTCTGCTATTTCAGCGTCAGGACCCCCAGGTTGAGTCTTGGAGTGAGATGAAGGTCAAACTCCGAGACAAGTATCTACCTCCCTCATATCGCCAGAGGCTCATTGACAGATGGCAGAGTCTCAGCCAGGGAGATCGGACCGTGTCCGAGTACATCGCAGAGTTCGACGAGTATTTCTTGCGATGTGGAGTTAGTGAGGAGAGCGCCATGCCCATCGCTCGTTTCCGTCGTGGTCTACGGCCCCATTACCAGTATGAGTTATTTCGCCGTAATGTGAACACCTTAGAGCTCGCGTATTAGGTTGCTATGGAGCTAGAGCAGTTTGAGGCGGAGTTCACTCCTACTCAACGTCAGGGGACCACCAGTCAGCGGGGGTTCGACCCACGCACCGCACCTAGTTCCTATGGTCGGTTTCCGGCAGCTCGGCCCTCGGAATCCCCTCGCCAGGACCCCACTGTTCCTAGGCCTCGCCCTCCCCTGCCGAGGGACACTCTCCCTCCCCCTCGCCAGCAGCCACCTTACCCCACTTCACGCCCTCAGCCTCCCGCGTTCCCTACCCGACCCCAGCTACCACCACCCCCGGCCCGTCATGATGACAAGGGGAAGGGGCCAATGACCGGTGGAGCATCTCCTAGCACAGGGGCACGAAACAACTGTTATAGGTGTGGTGGAGTCGGCCATTATGAGATCAAGTGCCCCACTAAAGAGTCGCTTGTTGTGACAGACCCCTCGCCCACTGACCCCACGGCTGAGCTTGTGCCAGTCAGCTATGAGGCCGACCAGAAGTTAGCGGAGGAGTTCTTCGATGAGTTGCTTGAGGGAGAGCAGGACGGTGTCCCTGGCACTCAGTATCAGGGCGAGGCACAGTTAGGGGTAGTCCGGTGTATCCTTACTCAGCCCCTGGTGAGTGACGACTGGCGTCGTACCACCATTTTTCACACCTTTTGTAGGCTTGGAGGGAAGGCCTGCAAGGTGATCATTGACAGTGGGAGCTGCATTAATGCCATATCCACCGGTACGGTTACTCGTCTTGGGTTGACACCCGTGGATCACCTTGCTCCATATCGAGTATCTTGGGTAGATTCTACCTCCATCCCTGTCAGGCTTCGATGTCTAGTGCCATTGCAGTTTCAGACCTACCATGATGAGATTTGGTGCGATGTGCTACCTATGGAGGTGGGTAGTATCATTCTAGGTAGGCCTTGGCTCTTCGATAGGGATGCCACCCTCCATGGCCGGTCAAACACTTGCACCTTTGACCATGGCGGCCATAGGATCACTCTCCACCCCACCCAATATCCTGCCGTCCGCGGGCCAGCCGGCCCCAGTGCCACGAACACCCCTCGTCAGGGGAAGGCCGACCCTCCTACCCCACCCTTGGTGCCAGCCACTACCTCCTCCACTACCCTCACCCTAGGAGAGCCTTCCACTAGGAGGTTGATGGTGATTAGTCCCCGTGAGATGGAGAGGGAGTTCACCAGTGGTAGTCCCCTCTTTGCTGTTGTTGTTCGAGAGGTGAGTGATGTCATCCCAGGATCCGAGGGTGAGCTAAACCCCGAGTTGGCTGCGATTTTACACGAGTTTTCTGATATCTTCCCGGAGGACCTCCCTGGAGGCCTTCCACCTATGCGTGACATCCAGCATGAGATCGACCTTGTCCCGGGCTCTTCGTTGCCTAACCTCCCTCACTATAGGATGAGCCCCGCGGACCATGCCGAGTTGCAGAGACAGGTCGAGGAGTTGATGAGTAGGGGATCCCTCAGGGACAGCAAGAGCCCTTGCGTTGTCCCCGCTTTGCTAGCCCCGAAGAAAGATGGCACATGGAGGATGTGCATCGATAGCCGTGCGATCAATAAGATCACGGTGAAATATCGTTTTCCTATTCCCCGACTGGATGATTTGCTAGATATGATGTCGGGAGCCACTATTTTTTCTAAAATTGATCTTCGAAGTGGCTATCACCAGGTTAGGATCAGGCCTGGGGATGAGTGGAAAACTGCATTCAAGACCAAGGATGGTCTGTATGAGTGGTTAGTTATGCCTTTTGGGCTATCTAATGCCCCTAGTACATTCATGCGGTTGATGACCCAGGTCTTGCGCCCTATGATAGGGGTCTTTTTGGTCGTCTACTTCGATGACATCCTTATTTATAGCCGCACTAGGGAGCACCACTTAGACCACCTCAGGCAGGTCTGCATTGTTTTGAGGCGAGAGAGCTTATTCGCCAACCCGAAGAAGTGTGCTTTCATGACCGATCAGGTTTCCTTCCTTGGGTTCATAGTGTCTCGCGATGGGGTCTTCGCTGATCCGGAGAAGATACGCGCCATTCAGGAGTGGCCCGAGCCTCGCACCCTCCACGATGTTCGGAGCTTCCATGGCCTGGCGACGTTCTATCGTCGCTTCATTCGTGGCTTCAGTTCCATCACTGCCCCGATCACGGATTGTATTAGGAAGGGGGTATTCACATGGACTAAGGCCGCGGCCACGGCCTTTCAGAACATCAAGGAGCGCATGACCCAGGCACCTGTTCTTACCTTACCAGATTTTTCTAAGGTGTTTGAGGTCACCTGTGACGCCTCTGGAGTAGGTATAGGGGGAGTTTTGAGTCAAGAGTCTCACCCCATTGCCTTTTTCAGCGAGAAGCTGAACGATGCCAAACTGCGGTATTCCACGTATGACAAGGAGTTTTATGCAGTCGTCCAGGCATTGAGATACTGGAGGCACTATCTCCTACACCAGGAGTTTGTGCTCTTTTCTGATCACGAGGCTTTGAGGTTTCTCCATACCCAGAAGAAGCTGAATGCGCGTCATAGTCGGTGGGTGGAGTACCTTCAGGAGTATACCTTTGTGCTTAGGCACAAGGCAGGGGCCGAGAACAAGGTGGCCGACGCGCTGAGTCGGCGAATGATGATGTTGTCCACCATGAGTGTCGAGGTGGTGGGATTGGAGAGGCTGAAGGAGGCTTATGCTGACTGCCCGGACTTCGGTCTGATCTATGCTGCCCTTCAGTCAGGTCCCTCCCGTGATTATAGTGACTTTGTCCTTCAGGAGGGTCATTTATTCCGAGGTGGCAGGTTGTGCATCCCACGGACGTCTGTTCGTGATTTTCTCACTTGGGAGTTGCATGTAGGGGGTCTTGCTGGCCACTTCGGCCGGAACAAGACCATTGAGGCCGTTGAGCATAGGTTCTATTGGCCTAGTTTGAAGAGGGATGTTGCTCGCATCGTGGCTCAGTGCCGCACTTGCGCTATGGCCAAGCAGAGGAAGCAGAACACCGGCCTTTATACTCCCCTCCCTGTCCCGGACAGTCCATGGCAGGACATTAGCATGGACTTCGTGTTAGGTTGGCCTCGTACCCTCCGTCGGCATGACTCCATTTTTGTGGTGGTAGACAGGTTCTCTAAAATGGCTTTGTTCATTCCCTGTTCCAAGACTTCAGACGCCTCTAGAGTTGCCCGTCTATTCTTTACTCACTGTGTCTCCAGGTTTGGGCTTCCACGTACTATAGTGTCTGATAGGGATGTGCGCTTTACTAGCTATTTATGGAAAACCCTATGGCACATGATGGGCACCCAGTTGAAATTCTCTACCGCCTATCACCCCCAGACCGATGGTCAGACGGAGGTAGTCAATAGGAGTTTAGGGGATCTTCTTAGGTGCTTAGTGCGTGATCGTGTCGGGGATTGGGACTTGGTTCTACCTCTAGCAGAGTTTGCATATAATGACTCGGTCAATAGGTCTACAGGTCTGAGTCCCTTTGAGATTGTTACTGGCCGTAGACCTAGGAAGCCGATAGACTTGGTTCCATCTCCCATCCAGGCCCGTGTTTCTGAGTCAGCTGAGTCCTTTGCAGAGCATATTAGACAGTTGCATGAGCATGTACGTCATCATATAGAGGCCAGCAACGCACGTTATAAGGAGTTAGCTGATGCGCATCGACGCGCCCGTGAGTTCCGAGAGGGAGAGTACGTCATGATCAGGGTCAGACCTGAACGGTTTCCTTCGGGGGCCGTGAAGAAACTCCAGGCCCGCGGTGCTGGACCCTTTCGAGTCTTGAAGCGAATTGGGTCGAATGCGTATGAGATTGAGCTGCCAGACGACTATGGGATCTGTTCGACGATCAATGTCTCAGATCTGGTGGCATATCGGGATCCCGCGGTGATTCCCAGTGAGCTTTTTGGGCCCTCCCCTCCTGTTGAGAGTATTACACCTTCTGAGCGTCCACCTCTTCCAGCCCCATTACAGAAACGCGAGCATATAGATTGTATACTGGATGAGCAGGTGACCACGACCAGGAGCGGAGCCTACCAACGCTTCCTAGTGCATTGGAGAGGGCGCCCTGCGACAGACGACGCCTGGATCACACGTGGAGAGCTGAAGAGGATCGACCCGGACCTGCTGGAGCGCTACTTGAGCGACCGTGACCCTTACTCGACGGGGTCGAGTTCTTCCCACCCGGGGAGAATTGGTGAGGACACGCGCCGCATCACTCGACAGAGCACACGGAGCACGCCAGCATCTCTTTGGCTAGGCGACTACGGCATCTACTAGAGGATCTTTCTTCTCATTTGGGGCCATGTTGGGCCTTGGTTTAGTCCCTGCGTGGACACTTTTATTAGTTGTGTGAACCTTTGTAGGCCAATTGGGGCCAATTAGGCTTTACTTGAGTCTTTTATGCTTATTAGGTAGTAGATGGGGTTATTGGGCCACTTTCTTGGTTCAAGCCTTGGCCCATTGGGCATGGCTGCCCAACCATGGCTTGGCCCACCTGGAGATTTGCGCCCCCCTCCCTAGGGTTAGGGTTTGGGCGCCCCCCTCCCCTCTTTCCCTCCTCTTGGAAGGTGGCAGCCGCCCCTCTCCTAGATTTTAGGAAGAGGGGTGCGGCCCCCCCCCTTTCCTTCCCCATTCGATCACCCCCCTCCCTCCTTTGGCCGCCCCCATCCCCAATCCACTTTTAGATTCTAGGAGTGGTGCGCACCCCCCCTTTCCCCCCTAGCCCATTGCGCATTCCCCCTTTCCCTTGTGGCTAGGGTTTCAACCCTAGCATTCCCCCTCCCCATATATAAACTTTGTATTTTCTTTGGAGAGAAATTATTGAATGAATTGAAACGAAAATTGGCTGAAGGTGGCTGCGCCCCCCTCCTCTGTTCCTCCTTGCTCCTGCGACGGGAGCAAGCTCGGGGTGTGACTCCCCATCCCTCGGTGCGACGCCGAGGGCCACTTTCTCATCTATCCCTTCTCAAGTTCAAGTTCGGTGAGTCCGGATCTCTCCTCCAAGGGCAACGACGGCCACCCCCTGCTTGTGGAGACTTTGGGCGACCAACCCATTTCTTGGTGATTCTTCTGCGAGTCGCCAACGCGTGCGAGGTGGTCTCGCCTCGTTTGGAGATCGGCACCGCCCGTGGCATTTTTCTTCGTGAGCTCGCGCAGGACACCCTCTCTCTGCGAGCCAGGTTCTGTCCGCCCCCTTGAGAAAATTCCACGGGACTGACAGCTGCGAGTTTGGACGTGGGATCTTCACCGGTCGTACCTCTCTTCGTCCTCTTTCCAACGCCGCCGACCTCGCCTCGTTCCGACGTCCGAGCTGTTCGTGGCATCCGTTCCCGTGAGGTCGCGCTGGTCTGCCCTGTCCACCCGGCGCCAGGATCACCTGCGGATTCCCGAGCTTGCTGCTCTCAGCCACGACCAGATCTGACCGAGCCCTTCGGTCGGGATCTGCTGCCGGTTGTCCTCGACGTCCTCCCACAAGCGGGACCTCCTTCGCCTTCCGGAGCAGCGTTTTCTTCATTTTCTCCCTCAGCTGCGCAGTTCTGCGTGCAGCGACCCTGTCACAGGTTGCAGATCCTCCACCGGCGTCCACAAGCGGTTCCAGCGCGCGCCTTTTGGCCGGGACGTTCCCCCACCTGTCGGCTTCGCACCCTCACTGACGGCGCGTCATTTGGAGTCCGGATGAGATCGTGGGACCCGTTACCGCAGACTTACGCGTTGCTGCGATCCTGCCGACGCTACCCGGGACCTCCTCGTGGCCAACCTTCACCGAGTGATGCCCGTCAGCCCGTGTCCCGGCAGCCCCGAATTTGTTGCATGTAGCCTGTTATCTCCCTGCGAGGAGTGGGCACTTTATTGGGTTGTAAATTCATTCTTCGTGTATCGGGGTTGTTGGTCTCGGCCGGGGTTTCTTCCCCACGCCTAGGCGTGGAGGTACGTGCGACGCTCCCCCTTGTTGGCACTTGCTTTACTAGTATGCTTTCCATTATGCCGCGTGAGTGTTTAGGATCCTAGCTAGCTTTTTACTCACCGCGTGACTGTGAGTTGAGAGCCCAATTCTGTGGCCCTAGTCGAGCGCCGAGCTCGGACTAGATTCCCATAGGCGCACGGCGGTTCCTTAGTCGCTGAGACCCCTACGCTTCCCTCATAGGGACGGCTGTGGGCTTGGATTTCTTGTTGAGAGACGCCTCCACCCGGAGGAACGCTACGGAGGTCAGCCGCCCGGCTTGCCTTTGGCGTGCGAGTGCTGGCCGCACTTCATTGCATTCGTAGGTCCTAGTCCGTTTCGGTCCCGTCCCGCATCAAATTGGTATCAGAGCATATTGTCCCGCATCAATATGCATCTAGTTAGGTATATACGAGAATCCAAAAAATGCGTTCCTTCCTGGAGATTTTAGGTTTCACAAATACAAGGTGTTGAAAGATCCAGATGTGAGTACATTGAGTATAAACGGAAGGGTTTCGCTGCACGCCGAGCCTCCCTTCTCCTCCGGTCGCGGGGGTCTCCCTCGGTGGAACGTCGGGTGGGGGGGAGCTCCCACCGGGATCTCCCCCCCCTCCCTCCTCCTTCTCCTTTACCGGAGGTCCTTACTAGGTAAGTCTCTCCGGGGACTTTTCCTGGGTTTTGTCATGGGATTTTTTGACCCCACCTGGAACTGTCAGGGGAGATCGGGGCTCCTCCGATCTCTTCTGGAAATCCCCCCCCCCTTCCCTACCTCCCTTGCCGATCCTCCGCTCTTCCCCTGCCCCCCGGCCCCCCCCTCCTTTGCACCGTTGTCCCTCCACTCCCCCCTCTCTGTCCCCCGTCCCCCCCTCCCCTTCCCAGCCGGACCTCCGCCCCCCCCCCCCATCTTTCCCCCACCCTCCCTGCCCTTTCATCCTCCGCCGTCAGCCGCTCTCCCCCTTCCCCGGCGTCTCCCCCCCTCCACCATCCTCCCTTCACCCGCCTCCTCCCCCCGTTCCTCGCCTCCGTCCCCCTCCTACCCCACACCCAACTCCCCCCCCCTCCCGCGCCGCACCCATCCTCCCCCCCCCTTTTTTCCACTTCCTTCTCCCCTCCCTCCCCCATCCTCGGCGGATCCTCTGTCCCCCACCCCCTCCGTTTTTGGACCCCGCTCATAGCTCCCCCATGCCCCGTTCCCTCGGTCCTCCCCACTCTCCCCCACCCGGTCCCTTCTCCCCCATCGTTCCCGCCCCCCTCATGCGATCGATCACTCTCTCGTCGATGGGTGACTCCCCGAGCACCCGGAGAAGCTTGGGTTTGTTCCGTGATGCAAGTTTTGGGCTTCCTCCTTCGATGTTAAAAGGACTCGGAGACTCTGCGCTCATCCCCCACACATCCTTCGCGATGCTGGCCACCCGAGTACCTTCTCTTCACCGCCATCAGATAGTGCGGTTCGACAGCCTTGCGCTCCTCGAGGAAGATTCCTGTCTCCTACAAATTAATGCGGCAACCTCTTCCCCGGCGTCTCCAGGTCCCCCCATCCTTGAGAGGTGTTTGTGTTCTCTACTGTTCTTCCTTGCCTCCCTATTTATTTGTCTGGAAGTCTAGGTTATGGATATGTCGTGATTGCTCATGTTCAGCGGTTGTCAATGTCACCTATCTTGTAACTACTATCTGCTCCGTATGTGACTTCCCTTGCGGTATGTATCTCTACTTTAGTTAATGAAAGTTATCGCTTCTAAAAAAAAGAGTATATATATATATATATCGAGTGACATTTTCCAAATAATGCATACCATGTAGACTGCAGTAAGACCTCTAATATAGGGAAAAACTGTGGCTATTCATGCCTTAATGTTGCATGAAGCAAATCTCGAATGACGGACAAAATAAAGAAAATAACGTTATTTTCACTTTCTTAATTTACAATCTATATATCTTAAGGATCCTATATGATCATCACACTACCGTACTGAGTACTGTAAAAGGCTAACGATCGAGCTTCAGCAGCATTTTCCATTGGAGAAACTCGTCAGGGGTCGACCAATTGTCAATGTATATTATGAGATAAATATGGACTTTGGGCAATGCTTAATATTTTCTGGTCTATGTTGGATATATATCATCTGCACGACAACTGGATTTTTGCATAGCAGCTAGCTAGAGAGACCAGAAGCCATCCTGCTTGGCAGTCTATCCTTTTCCTCTCTTGCCATGAAAATGCTACTTGTACTACCGCCTTAGAATACTCACTCAAAATATACTCATTATATCATTAATTATTCACCCGCATTTATTGCACGCAGTCTTTCCGGCTTCCGCGTGACGACGATGGAACGCTCAACAGACAGTGCGGGTAAAATAGGGCCTGTTATTATTCGGGATTGGGAGGGTTGTTCAGGGCTTAAAGTCGAGTAACTTATTCTATCAAAAATGGTCGACTTAAATTTAGTTACTCGAGGCCGGGTAGGGTAAGATTTTGTGATTTTCTTATTTGTTATTTGTTAATTATTTTATCTAATTAATTTTATTAATTATCAAACTCAATTAGAATTAACTTTGAAATAACTTACTCAGTCTTACCCTAATCAGTTATTAAAGCGACCCTGAAACAGTATTTAAGGGATAATAAAAGCATCACCCCTTGCAACGAAGAATAAGTATTTCCCCTAGATTGTGATGATTGGAAGAGCATTCAATCGACGGTGACGATGAGACAAGTACCCATGTAGAGAGTTTCATAAGTAACTAAGAATAGTTTCACCCCCTTGCAATAAGAGCTATATATCTTTTCCATTTAGCATTCATATCCAAAACATTATGTGGTAACTTATGTACTATAAATCAACTCGATCATGACCTAAGGGGGTGTTTCGATGCTATATCCATGTCAATTTTGATACTGAAAATGATAGAGGATGTTTGGTTAAATTCTATCAATTTTAATACTGTCATATCAATATATATATATATATATATATATATATATAGAGAGAGAGAGAGAGAGAGAGAGAGAGAGAGAGAGAGAGAGAGTGAGTCTGAAATTGATACGTACATTAATCCTGATTGTGGGAGTCCAAAACTCACATCCCCTTTGCTTCCTTCACTTTTATTTTATCATTCCCTTGATGTATAAATTTGAGGTGTCAAGAGAAGACTTAGGTCTTGCTTATAATCACATGTTGGTTGGTTTCAATAAAAAAAAAACATGTCCATCTTTGTAATTTTTAATATGAGATCTTTTGAGCTCTTTTTTTAGGCCTCTACACTATCCCCCCAACAAAAGTAGCCTTTGTGATTATTAGGCCGGCCTCTAGGGGGGAAGACATACAAATTTGGGATGTCTCCTTTGAAATATTGTCCCCGCTACGTCCGGGGGCGACTAGAACTTTATCCTTTTTTGCTGATAAAAAGACCTTCAAAAGAGAAGACTTGGATCTTACTAAGTACATATCCATCTTTGTAATTTTCAATATGGGATCTTTTGAGTCACGTTTCTTAGTCCTCTACACTAGCTCCTCTAGCAAAGGTGGGCTTCGTGCTTATTGGACCGGGATTCTCACAGACGGCGCCAATGAAGCCGTACAAATTTAGGGTGTCTCCTTTGAGGTATTGTCCCCGCTACATCCGGGGGCGACTAGGATTTTATCCTTTTTTACTAATAAAAGGGCCCTCAAAGGAGACGATCGAGTACGTACTTAGGTCTTTCTTATAAGTACATACCCGGCCATCTTTGTAGTTTTCAATATGAGATCTTTTGAGCCCCCTTCTTAGGCCTCTACACCTTCTAACATCGATACAATCATGATTGTGGGAGTCCAAAACTCACGTCCCGCCCCTTTGCTTACTCCACTTTTTATTTTACTATCCCCTCCCATCTCTCGATACTTCCTCTACATCAATATCAGTATTGATATTTTATACTTTAAAAATATCAATATAAAAATTAATTGTATACAAGAACAGCATATGACTAATTCCATGGAGCAGCAGGTGGAGTGGAAATCTGTAGCCTCTTCACCTCCCTGATGCTCTTGCAGATGTATCACCCACTAGCAAGACAAAGTATATATAGTAGTTCATCTTATATATATGGTCTGCTACATGTAGGCACTACACCTACCTTGTCGCATATTAATATTTTTAACTATCACGCATGGCGCCTTGAGTCCGGGAAAAATGATCATTTTTGTCGGGTTTCTCTAAATCATACAATAAGCAAAGAGTATATGGACATTTTCCTGCAAAGTCTTCCACACACTCAATTACCTTCAACATGGAGGCATGCCATTAAGCCCTACAATCGTAGTGGATACAGCTCCATTCACACTTGTGTTAAACTAAAATACACAGAGGAAGCTGCTCGATATCGTCTATAAATACCTGTGCACTGCAAGTGAAGTTGATCACGCCCGCACTTGACACCGTCAAGAAAAAAGCTGCTTGGTATATATATCAGTAGCTAGATTTTTCTTTACCGCGTTTTCACAGTTAATTTCTTTCCCCTTACATATATATGTTCAAACTCTCGGTGTGCTAGCTATGTATGTTCTTAGTTATATATTCTTTCAAGGGAACCTTATTTGATGATTAATTCGTTCATATACATATCTATTTGAGTACTGCAGTGTAGAAGATGAAGATCTTGGTGGTCCTTCTCGTCCTTGCTGCCTTTAGTGGGATAATAACAAAATCTTACGCAGAAACCCAGCTGCATGAGGGTGATTGGAAGTCTACTCAACTGGGAAGAACAAAGGGTAAGCATGATCTTGCCGGGACAAGCAGTACTGATCTTGGTGGGAAGGCCATCAAGGGAGACGGAATCACGGCCAACAGTTTTGCAGACATAAGCGGAAAAGGTTCCCAAAACCTGGCGGTTGGATATGCTTCTGGCACTGGAAACAGTAACTTAAACGGCAACCCTAACAGTGTCAGCGGCGGCAACAACAACAACAACGACGGCAACAGTCCTTACCAGACCAACGGGTATGATATTAATAGCCATCACCAGATAACCATCGATGAGTACAGGAAGATCATTCGGAACCAGCCAAAACGTCCCTAAATCTATGGAGGGCTCGTGTTAAGTGCATGCAGTGTGCTCGTGGTAATTAATTAAAGTGAAGGTAGCATATCTCTGTTCGCGGAGGAGCGTGCATATATATGCTCGATCGTTCACGTAGTAATTTTATATATATGTTCACTGTATGGAGGCATGTTCTTCCAATATGGTCGTGTGGCCCTTGGGCAAAACCTATCTATCATGTGGAGAAATCTATATTATTGTAAAATAGTAGTAGTTATAATGAAATAAATATCCATGGCTGCTGCTGTATTAATGAAGACATCGATCGGATTATGGTGGAAGAAACTCTTTATGCTGGAGACCGTGGATTAAACATTAACGTTAGATTAACCACAACCTTCACTGCAATTCCATAATCTCCCATTTATGGGGTAATTGAAAAGTCCCCGGGAAAGGATTTTTAGGCTCTGAAGTATTTGTTTGGGTAATGACACGTAAGATCTCCACCTGAAGAATTTAAGCTAGATATATAGTTGACTCCCTTGGAAGCTCGATTTCTTGTTCCTGAGGAAATAAAAACTGCGTCAGATTTTTGGCACACTAATGGAGAACGACCTTCTGTGGCCATTTCCTGATCAGCGGCTGGGGCATTCTTTCAACCTGCAACTACGTACCTTGTGACCTAAACTTGTTCGGACTAATTAAATGCCTTTTAACTGCTGAATATTATTGGATCAACGTACGTTAAGATTATTAGTGCAAAAAAGTTTCCCATATCGACTAAAAGCGTTCAAATTATCAATAAAAAGTAGTCCACTGAATTTGTCAAACGAAAGGAGGGCAAACATTGGAAACCAGATCATCCCTAGGGCTGTACATACGCGTCGATTGTTTCTGAGCCATGATTGTTCAAATACTTGGAAATTTAAGTTTATGTATTGCGTCAGCAAAGCATGAACTCAAACTTGGTGTGCAACTGAGGACCAGGCGGGTAAAGGACCCCAACATTTTGAACCTTCAAACAAGCACCAATTTGGTTTGGATACAAACGATAAAAAGAGTACTACTAACATATTATATGCGTACGTTATGCAATAGAGGATAAGAATATTTATGTCCTTTTAAGGTTTGCATCGATTCAGTCAACTATCCAAAAGTTATTTTCCATGAGTAAAAGTGAGGCGTTAATATGATAATGTTTCCATTTAAGTTGAATAGAAGGATTAAGTAGATTAGTGAGGGGGGGGGGGGAAACTCGCCAAACGGCTCAATAAGACCCAACACGGATCGGCCCACATACAGTCCAAGATGCCGTCTGCCAACGGATCAGCGCACAGTCTAGGACGTCGCCTTCCAAGGCCCGCTAAGGATTGGCCCAAGGTCTAGCCCCGTGCTCCGCGCACGTACTCGTCTCACGGTCCACGTGACGCACGATCAGGTGACTATTAACAGAATAATGGTGGGAGTTATCCTAGAATGTAATGGGGTGACGAGTTAACACTCACACCCCCCTCCCGTAAGACATATGGACGGATAACTCATGATCCCACGATCAGGGTAACAACGACCCCACTGAGTCAAAGGCGAATGGAATGGGATGAGCTCGATAAGGACTTTATAAATAGGACCCTGTCAAGACGACCAGGGAGGTACGCTTATGATGTCTCTCACACTCTACTGAACTTCTACTCTACTTGTTTCCCGTGCATCATCAAGCCATCCGAGCACTCCCAATCACCCTCAACATGCTTCTCCCACTTTACCCAAGCACTCTGTCTCTTATCAAAGCGCTCTGCCCCCTCGTCTGAGCACTCGCCTGATTTAAGTATCAAAGGGTTATCCTGTGATCGAATTCTCTCGGGGTCTTTGATGTGGGTTCTTTGCTCATAGGTTTACCTCCTAGGCGACTTTCTCTTTTCCCAATCTACAAATCTTAGAGATGTACGTCTCAATTCGAGATACCACTTGGAGAGGGGAAGATCTACAACCCAATATTTACACAGCCCAACGGCCCACCAAGGTCTGTGCGGCCCAATAAGTGACAACCCCAGCAGGGTCCACTTACTACGGGACCTCAGTTAAGAGGACCAACTTGGCCCATCGAGCCTTGGCTCGGCCGCCAGAACGAAGGCCTCTCCAATGCTCGGGAAAAGCCCAGCAAGCGACTAAGACGAGCCATCTGGAGGTGGATAAATGCTCCCTCAAGGGGTGCCCAAGTCTCGGACTCCTTGCGTACGTAGGCAGGAGATATCCCTTATCTCTTATGGACTAGCCCATTATTAAGACTCCTCAATGAGTTAAGGCGAATTCCTCGCGGCTGGGCACTTATCCCTAATGATCCCAGCGGATGTCACACTATCACCAGAGAGTTGGAAACTCAGGAGGATAAATGGAGGGCAAGAGTCTCTGAACGATGAGAGTTCTTACTGTGGGCGTAACGTCCCCCCAGACTCTCACGCTTCCCCTACTCAAGAAAGGGAGCCTGCAGCTATATAAAATCAGGGAACTCTCTCCGGAAAGGTAAGCCTAATTCTAGCCACTTCAACTGGCGAAGAGCAGTCTCGTGCCCTACACCTCCCTTGCTTCCCCTTCACACCTTGCTCAAACCTTTTGCTGACTTAAACATCGGAGAGTTTTTCCCGAGATCACAATCTCAGGCCCCCGATTGCTTCTTTAATTCCTTTTGCAGAACTCTGTTCTGAGGTAGCTACAACCCACGATTGCCCTAGATCCGAAGGTCTGCGGCTTCGCACGAGATCGCGCCTCTTCGATCACCACTTTTTAGCCTCTATAATTAATTAGATATCGCATAATTCTAATCTGGTGATTTCTCTTTATTCTTATTAAGTCATGGCCTTCATATATTGTTTAAAGGTTTTTTGTACAGATATACCGTCTTGGCAAGGAAAATTACATATTTAACCTTGTGACGTGCATGTGCCAAGTATTTTCTAAACTCTAAATAGCTAAACTGGGGTGGTGATCAGTGGAGAAGCTGTGCCTCAACGAAAACCAAAGTTTGTTTTACAGGTGGAAACAGTAAGATGATGTTCAGAAGAAATAGCTAGGTCGCCCCTTTCATGAAATTGAGAATCAAGGAAATTCTTAATGCACCATTACGTTCAGTACTTCTACTTGAATAAGAAAATATAGATATATGGGAGTGGACATTTAATTAACTTTGGCCAAGTTAAATTATAAAGCACGCTTTTCTCAGTATTGGAAACCTTAATTAGTGCTTTTGTTGTAAATTGGAAAATAACCAAAATGACTTCCAAGAATCTAATATCATCCACTTAAAACAACAACCGGACTGAACGTGATGGAAAAGTACTTTTAATTAATTAGATTAAACTGTGGTAGAACATTCTTTTATTATTATGACATTCCTGTCTCTTGTGTACATCTTGTGGGTGTTTGAGAGTATTTTTTTTCTTTTTTAAGGATATTTCACTCTTAGAAATTATACCACCTGAAGCTTTGGTTCAATTTTTGAGTTTGCCATGCAGACTTCTTGATGATATATATATTTGGCAAAGCTACCCTAATTTTAAAAGAACTGTAGTTTAAAAGCAGGGATGCATGTCTTCTCACATCCCTGCAGGCTACAGCAGGCACCGTCGGCCTCAATCCGAGAACGTGGCGAATGTAGTGGACTCTTCGCAGGCGGATCGAGTTTCTTTTTTTTTTTTTTTTCTAATTTGTTATTGGGTAGCTGGTAGAAACTTCTCTACAGCCACTTACCTCGCCAATTAACCTGTTCTCCATGTCGCAGGAGTCCTGGAGCTCTGTGGAATCACTGCCGACCAAGTACTAATTGATAATTAATTAATCCTGCCTCTTCCTAGCTTCCACCGCCAGCCAGAGTTGGCTGCTCTATCCCCTATTCTGTTATTAATATACTTGATGCTGATCTCCCCCAGCGGATCCATGTAGCTAGTTTCCCTTCCAAGCCATCCTTTAAAGGGCCGGAGTTGCGCGCATCTGGGTGTAATGCCTGTAAAACCTATACATGTTGTCAGTCTGCCGAAGTCTTGGAGTTGTGCGATGTGTTGCAGCTAGCCGCCTCCGCTAGCCCCCACATTAACTTCTGATGCCAGAACTGACAGTTAATAGGCAACACAACACCAGCAAATAATACTTGGCCTCGCCAATTCCTGATGATTGCCCATGGTGGCCGGACATGCATGCATGGGGGCCGGGCCACCCAGCTGCATGGTGAGTGATGGCAATGGTTAATTAAACACATTGATGAGGAGAGCCCGTGGTGCTGGCAATGGCGAAGATACCGCATGCCGGCCACATGAGGAGGATGAAGATGCCGTGCAATTCTGTGCTTGGGGGGAAGAGGGGACCGGCCGGTTCTCTGATCGTAATCATGCGCAGTCGGTACGTGAGAGAGGGAGAAGACGTGAGGAAGATGAAGATGCCAGGTCACATGAGTCTTCACCATCAACATTAATAACTCTCCTGATATCTCCTGGGAAAAAGAAATTAAAAGAAAGATTCTGGATTGCTTTGCTTTATAGGAAGGTTAATTAACAATGGATTTAATTCGTGGCAAAACCAAACACGATCAATCTCATCTCGCGCGGTCATGCGGTAACATGATCAATCAATCGAAATGAGAATATATATATATATATATAGTTAGTGGCAAAAAAATGGTAGCATATATAATATTTTTATTTTTGCTCTCCTAATTAAGATCAGCTGAATATGAATTCGAGTTTCAACTGTCAAGCCCTATTATATAATAAGCTGCAATAATTTGACCTAATTTAAGCTCAATATATACAGTTTGAGTTTAGCTACACTTCAGACTCGTTAATTAAAATTGACTGAAGCTTAACCAAGCTGCAGCTCAAATCCATGAAATGCTAACTTGAACATGCTCAAAGGAGAGAGGGATAGAGAGAGAGAGAAGAGAAGAGTGAGAGAACCCCACGCATCTCTGATTGGCCTTAATTTCCAACGATGAGGTCGTAACTCGTAAATGCTGGCTTGGCCCTTCTGAGTACCGTTGCAACAGAGGGGAAGGGGAGAGGGCCACTTCCGTATTTCCCCGCTTCACTTGTGTCCACTACTCTCCTTCACGCACGTCAATATCAAACTCTGTCTCTGTACAAGTCTAGAAGATGTTTACGTGTGATTCGCGTTGGGCGTTGACGCATCAGCACACTTGTGTGCAATCTCTCACTCACGCACGCCCTTTGTTTTGATCAGATCAGTACGTAAACACACAGGCTACTTAAGATTAATCTGGCGTAGATATTCTTTTAAATATTTGGCTTCAACCATTTCTTCTTCGGGTCGTGGAAGCCGCCCACGTACGTAAACACACAGGCTACTCCAACGTCCAGACTCTCTACACGCATCAGCCAAGCCAATAATCAGCAGTTTTAATTCCTTATTATTTAAAATTCTTAAATCGTTAGCAAATCTAGAACGAGAGTAAAATTAAAGATGATATATATTTACATATATATCCCACGCCTCAGAGACCAAAATACTACAAAAAAAAAATCTGCAATTGTGATACTTACTGTAAAAACCACATTCAAATCCGAAAGATCAGAGTGACTTTTTATTATAAAAAAAAAACTCTTGTCTGCATTAATTTGTCCGTGATTTCTTTGAACTCCTCCTTCGTCGGAGTCAAAAATGTCTGCATAGAAGAATTGGGCTGGAAAGGTTGACGGCCGGGGGCAGTCGGAAGAAGAACAATACAAACAGCCGGCAGGCCCGCGTGTTGGCGCCCTCGGCGTTTAGCGAGGTCTAGCCCGTTTAGCGAGGTCTAGCCCGTTTCGGTGTTCTCCGGCATGTACGTTCTAGTTAGCCCATCCCTCACGGCTCCACATTTCCAGCATGAGCGCGATCTGCCAATGTGGTCCAGTGCTATTAACGTGGAGAGCCCATGGCCCATGGTATACGTAAAATGGTGTCTCGATCACACTTTTTTATCATTTACTTATCATATTTATTCTTTTCACTATTTAATTTAAGATTCGGATAATGAAGAAGACTGAACTTAAGTTTTGATCGATGTATTCTAAGTGGGACATATCACTAATATTCCTTTATTAAGATACGTACTCCCTTATTAGCTAACTCCTTATCTCTAGACCACTTGTACTGAACCCTTTCAACGATGATCTTGGAACACAATAAATGGTGATGATATATAGAAGGAATATGACTTATAAGAGAATCACAATATTACAGAGAGTAAGAATAGCGCGCATTTATCTTTTAAATTAAGAGCACTGCACTCATGTTGGGAGTTTATGACTGACGCGACTGACTCTTATATATAGATGGGAGGGCTAATTAAAATAATTAGGGTGACTTTGGTATCAAATAATTAATTAGTAGTAGCTCATTTATATGGAGGTTGAGCTCATGAAATTAAGTGAGTTAATTACATCTAATTAAGCCGGCTCAAATTGTGATATTTTAAGTAGTTGCTGAACTCACATTCAAGAACACACTTTTTTACTATTTTAGTTGTGTATAACCACGCTTCATGAAATCAATTTTAGTTGTTTGATTATGTAAATGCAATATAAAAGTAGTGACTCAGATTTAGTACAGAGAGGCCAGCACCATAAAACTGCCTTTCGAACATTTTTTTTAATTAAATCAGTGGTTTCAACTCTTTTTTTCAGCTCATTTAAGTATGTAATTTTCACCTTTCTTAAAACCTTCAAAGAAAATTAAGTGGCCTGTAACTTCACTTACTTCCAATTTTACTTTAATAAATAAAGCGATAAGCATCTTAATATTCTTCACGAGGAATATTAATTAATTACAGTGCAATGTTACTTTTAGGAATATCATACCATCCCTCCCCAGTCATGATCCTATATATATATTTCACATCTTTCGATCAGATAGCAAAGTGAAGGGTGATATATATATATATATATTTATATTTATACTTATATATATTTATATATATTTATATCATACCATGCTCAAATTAAGTGCCGTGACGCCATAGCATTCCTCTACTATTCACCATACTTGCCATAAATTTTCTATAAATAGCGACCCCTCGCATCGCCACATTCCTCACCCCCTCCATCTGTTCTCCTTCTTCACCTACGTCGATTCGTCCTCTCTTTGCCATGGCGCCTCCTGTGCTGCTCGGTTCCCTTTGCGTTCTCCTCCTCCTGCCCTCCACCACCAACGCCCAGGCCTCCTGCGGGGGGTCTTGCCGGACCTTAAACGACTGCGCCGGGCAGCTCATCTGCATCAACGGGAAGTGCAACGACGACCCCGACGTCGGCACCCATATCTGCAGTGGTACCGGCGGCGGTGGCGGGAGCTGCCAGCAATCCGGCACCCTCACATGCAGAGGGAAGTCGTACCCCAAGTACCGCTGCTCGCCGCCGGTGACCTCCTCCACCCGGGCCATCCTCACCAACAACGACTTCAGCGAAGGCGGCGACGGCGGCGGCCCGTCCTCGTGCGACGACAGGTACCACAGTAACTCCGAAAGGATAGCCGCGCTGTCCACCGGGTGGTTCAACGGCGGCAGCCGCTGCAACAAGATGATCCAGATAACCGCTGGCAACGGGAGGAGCACGACGGCCAAGGTGGTGGACGAGTGCGACTCCATGAACGGCTGCGACAAAGAGCACGCCTACCAGGAGCCCTGCAGAAACAACGTGGTCGACGCTTCCAACGCCGTCTGGAACGCCCTGGGGCTCAACATCGACGACGGCGAGGTGCCAATAACGTGGACCATGGCCTGAAGAACTCGGCCCGCCGTGCTGCAGCTGCCGCCGTTACCGCAGTGGCTCGTAGCCCAGCATTAATGCTAGCTATTTCCGTGGCTTCTCCTGCCTCTCGTCCACCACGCAGAGGCATGGTAATAGTTGTAGTAGTAAAATAAAACGAGAATAATCACGGGGATGGTGTTCTCGCTTTAGGAACGTACGTATTCCTGTATGAATTTCTTCATCTTTGCGATAATAATGGTCTTTTTGATTACCGGTTAAGGATGGAATGTGGTGGTTTATTTTAACGGATTAAAAGAAATGATTAGACAAGACAGATAGGATATCTTTGCGTCAATTTAGTAACTTACTCTAGTAGAAAATTAGAATTCGCTATCGTGGCGTGGAGGGCTGAGCTTCCCCCCCCGGAAAGGAGGGGGGATTGATGGGAAAAATAAATTGGGTACGAATAAATCTGGACCGACCGGATCACACAGCATAAAAATCAAACGAACACATTCACATGAAACAGTAAGATTTACGTGAAAAATCCCTTCGATGCGAAGGGAAAAAATCACAGACAAATTAGAGGAGAAAATTCACTATGAATATAATGAATGTACAGATTATTCAGAGTCTCTTGCCAAGAGTTGAGTTATAATTACAAGAGATCAACTGAGATTCAATAACAATTGAACTCTCCTACTGGATCACAGTATAACTTACTGCAAATCTGATCGTCCCTGTAGTAAAAACCTTGTTCAGCTGATGAAGATCTCCTCTTCTCTTCTCCTTATCCTATAACAGCACCTTCTTCCCGGAGCTACACTAACCCCTCTCTTCACCCTTGATAGCCTCTTTGATCTCACCTTGTACTTAGGGTTTTAGACCCCAATAAGATGTTTTATACCTCGAGAGTGATCAAGGGACAACCCAGGGAGCAGATCCATCAATCATAGCTTGTCCCAAGGCCTTTGGAATTAGACAAACCAATGATAATATCTCTTCTCGTCCATGGGAAAGAAGTCAACATTGGCTGCCTCGGGGCTGTCGATCGACCGGACGCACAGGGGCGGTCGACCGAAAATTCACAGGGCTGAGAGTTTTGCTTTCTCGCAATTCCGGTCGACCGGGACTGATTCGGCGGTAGACCGAACAGTGACATGGGCTGAAATGATAAATCGGCCATGGGCCCAACAACCTCCCCCTTCAGCCCATAAGGGAGGCTGTCCCGTGACTTCTCAGTGTGTAGTCATGCCGACCAATCGTCGGCAAACCTCTTACCTTTCTTTTGACAAAGTTTTCGTCAACATGTCTGTCCCATTGTCATCTGTGTGAACTTTATGAAGCTTCGGTTGCTTCTCTTCAAACACATTTCTAATCCAGTGGTATCTGACATCAATGTGCTTTGACTTTGAATGAAGAGTGGGGTTCTTGCACAAGTGGATGGCGCTTTGGCTGTCACAGTACACCACATAGTTTTCTTGTTTCAGCCCTAATTCATGTAAGAATTCTATCATCTACAACAACTCTTTGCAAACCTATGTAGCAGCAATATATTCCGCCTCTGTGGTGGAGAGAGCAATACACCTTTGTAACCTAGATTGCCATGACACAGCTCCCCCTGCAAAAGTAAGAATAAAACCTGATGTGGACTTCCTTGTATCAATATCCCTTGCCATATCTGCATCTGTGTAACCTGTCAGAACAGGTGGTCCACCCTCAAAACTTAAACAAATTTTGGAGCTACCCCTGAGATATCTAAGGATCCACTTCACTGCTGCCCAATGCTCTTTTCCTAGATTTGCAAGAAATCTACTAGCAACACCGACTGCATACGCTATGTCCGGCCTCGTACATATCATTGCATACATCAGACTTCCGACTGCTGAAGCATAAGGGACTTTCTGCATTTTCTCCTTCTCCTCTTCATTTGTTGGACTCTGCTCTGAGCACAACTTAAAATGACCTGCAAAAGGAGAACCAACTAACTTTGCATTGCTCATACTGAACCTGTCCAACACCTTCTCAATGTACTTCTCCTGTGACAGCTATATTTTCTTAGCTTTTCTATCACGAGAAATCTGCATGCCCAGTATTTACTTTGCTGGCCCCATGTCCTTCATTGCAAAGGACTTGCTAAGTTCATTCTTCAGTTTGTCAATCATAGACATATCTTTCCCAAGGATAAGCATGTCATCAACATATAATAAGAGAATAATAAAATTCTCACCAAACCATTTGATGTATACACAATGATCTGAAGCCGTTCTTTTGTATTCATTTTCAACCATAAATGAATCAAACTTCTTGTACCACTACCTTGGAGCTTGCTTCTGCCCATACAAGCTCTTTCTCAATCTGCAGACAACATTTTCTTTACCTATGACTTTGAATCCTTCTAGTTGCTCCATATATATTTCCTCTTCTAAATCACCATGGAGGAAAGCTGTCTTCACATCCAGCTGGTCAACCTCCAAGTCCAAGCTAGTAGCAAAACCTAGAGCAACACGAATAGAAGACATTTTAACAACAGGAGAAATTTTTTTTTCAAAGTCAATACCTTGCTTTTGACCAAAGCCTTTTACAACCAATCTGGCCTTGTATTTTGGTTGAGAACATTGCTCCTGAGTCTTCAATTTGAAAACTCATTTATTCTTTAATGCCTTCCTTCCCTTTGGTAGCTGCACTAAATCATAAGTGTGGTTCTTCTGTAGAGCATCCATCTCTTCCTGCATAGCTCCAAACCACTCATTCTTCTGCTCACTTTCCATTGCCTCTTGGTAACACTCTGGTTCACCTGCATCAGTAAGCATTACATACTCATCTGTAGGATACCTTTTGGAAGGCTGATGTTCTCTGGAATATCTTCTCAGTTGAGGTTCTATAGGAGGTTGCTCCTCATCTACTTCCTGCTCAACATGTTCTGCACGTAAGTCAGCATCTACCTCTGCATCATCTGCATGCTCATCTCCCCCATCACCCTGACATATTGGAGGAGAGACTGGATCACAATCTGCTAAGCCTTCTTCAGAAGCCTTTGCTGGTGCCTTTTTTTTAGTCTTCAAAGGTTTGATCTTCAAAGAAAATCACATCTCTGCTTCTGAATACTTTCTGCTTTTCTGGATCCCAAAGCCTGTAACCAAATTCATCACGTGAGTACCCAAGAAAAATACATTCTTTTGTCTTACCATCAACTTGGACCTTTCAATGTCTGGAATATGTACAAAAGTACGGCAGCCAAATACTCTCAAATGCTTGTAGAAGACATCTTTTCCTGACCGTACATGCTCAACAACATCACCATCTAGAGTTGTACAGGGTGACAAGTTGATCACATCAACTGTGGTTCTCAATGCCTCATCCCAAAATCTTTTGGATAGCTTGGCCTGTGAAAGCATACATCTGATCTTTTCCATGATGGTGCAGTTCATCCTCTCTGTAATTACATTGTGCTGAGGTGTATCAGGAACTGTCATCTCATGCTGAATGCTCTGTGACCTGCAATAAGCATTAAACGACCCTGTATACTCACCACCATTGTCTGACCTTATGCATTTTAGCTGTCTCTCTTTCTCCCTTTCAACCCCGGCATGAAACTCTTTGAAACATCAATAACATGATCTTTAGTCTTCAAAGCATAAGCCCAAACTTTCCTTGAAAAATCATCTATAAAGGTGACAAAGTAAAGTGCACCACTGATACCTGGAACATTAACTGATCCACCAGGAGTTTTTGATCTTAAAGGGCCACGTACATCTGTATAGACACGATCTAAGGCATGCATCTTTCTAGATAATACATAACTAGTAAAGGAAACTCTATGTTATTTTCCAGCCAAATAATCAATACATGAGTTCAGATGTGTACCTCTGAAGTTTGGTAAGACTTCTTTTTTGGAAAGAACCTGTAATCCCTTCTCGCTCATGTTTCCCAGTCTCCTATGCCACAACTCCATGCTGGAATCTTTCTCAGTAGCATTCAACTGATCATCACAAGCCTGAACCTGCAACCTGTATAAGGTATGCCATTTCTTTCCAGTAGCAACAACAAGAGAACCCTTCCTAAGCTTCCATTTTTTCTTGTAAAATTTGCTATCATAGTCTTCATCATCTAACTTTCCAACTGAAATTAAATTCACCCTCAAATCAACCACATGCCTCACATCCCTAAGTACCAGCTTGCAACCAAGATTGGTCTTTATATGAATGTCACCCATGCCAATGATGCCTCCTGTCCCATGATTTCTCATCTTGACAACACCAAAGTTTCTAGCCTTGTAGGTAACAGAGAACTCCCTCCGTGTTGTAGCATGATAAGAAACACATGTATCAATCACCCACTCGAGGTCCTAACACACGCAAGAAAAAATATCATCAGAAGTAGACAAAATTAGATAATCATCACCTTGCGCTGTAGCTGTGACATTGTCTTTTGACTCTACATTCTCTACTTCTTTTCCCTTTTTCTTGTTCTTCTTCGGTTACTTGCACTGATTCTTAAAATGCCCTTTTTCTCCACAGTTGTTGTAATGCCCCAGGTTTTTTTTCGGATCTTTTAGTGGGTCTCGGAGTGTATTTTGTACTTTACACGTATTTTTCCCTGATGTGCCTTCGGAACCTCGTTGCGGGTGAATCGGGCCGTTCACCTAGGTGAGTGTGATACCGTTGCGATCGGTGCGTTCCGAGGATCGCGGAAACGTGATTATCCTATTTTCGGTATTTTTCAGAATTTCTGAATTTTCTATATAAACTCCCTCCCTTTTTCTCTCTCCCCTCTTATTTCTCTCTTCCCTCCCTCTCTCTTCTCTCACGCCCTCTTTCTCCCCTCTCTTCTCCGGTGGCCGACGGAGCGAGGTGGGGGCGAGGCGGAGGCGGCGCGGGCGAGGACACGGGTGAGGATGGATGAGGATCGAGGCGGTGGAGGCGCGATGAAGCTCGGCAGTGGGTTCATGGAACGGCGAGACTTCAACGGCGTTTTCTTCGCGGATCGGAGAGCTCGGGGCGCAAAATCTTCGGTGGAGGTAGGGAGATGGACCCCCAGCTCGTGCTTTCCCATTCTCGCGAGTTTTGTAGGCCGTGGTGAGCCGAGCGGGTTTATTTTCACATTTTGGGGAAAATCCATATTTTGGGGGAGTGAGCCGGATCTCTTATTTTACGGCATTTTTGGCCAATCCAGGGGTTTAGATGCATGCCTAGGGGCTTGAGGATGGATTCCCCTTTGTTTCCCCATCACCCGGAGGTGATCGGGGGCGTGGATCAGATTTTTGGGTTGTTTCCCACCGTTTCGCTCTCGGACGGGTGTGACGGTCCTTCCAGTGACCGTCACAGCCTGTGACGCCCCAAGGTGGGTGCGTCACAGGGCCCATTTAGCCAACTGGTGGTCTGTGGGTGTGACGGTCCCACGGTAGACCGCCACGGCGCTGTGACGCACCTGGGTTGGACCGTTAGGGATGATCTGACTGTTGGCTTTCGGTCGTTGGTTTTGACCGTTCGGGGTCAAGGCCTGTGACGCACCAAGGCTGGCGCGTCACAGCCTTGTAACGCCCCTGTGTGGGTGCGTCAGAGCGGACGCGTTCCCACCTTGTAACGTACCAGAGTTGGTCCGTTACAGCCTGTGACGCACCGAGCGGGACGCGTCACAGTTTGTTTTATTTTGTCTTGTGACGCATCAGGGCTGGCGCGTCACAGACTGTGACGCACTAGGGCTGGCGCGTCAGAGACCGTGACGCACCAGGGTAGGCGTGTCACAACCAGTTTGCATCGAGCGTTTGACGGCCCTTTGTTGGTGCGTTAGAGTGGTTGTGATGGTCGAGGCTTGGACCGTCACAGACTGTGACTGCCCAAGGTTAGACCGTCAGGCTCTGTGTTACGCCGAGGTGAGTTTTCGTGTTCTCCGCCTTGTTCCGCGACGTGTAGATCCCCGGTCGACCTGATTGGGACCCAGTGGTCGACCTGCGGTCTCGTGAGTGCCCCAGACACCCGTGGGATTCTGTGTCCATGTTTTGAGGGTGTTGGGAGGACCGTGCTACCTTGTTTAGCGTGTCCGTGGGTTTGAGAGTCCGGGTGACTTCTCGCATGTCGGGCTTTCGTGTTACGCCAGACCGAGTCACCGTGTGTCGGTGGGGGTGCGGTGGGGTCTCCCCCGCATGCCGTGAGTTTTCCTGGAAGATGATTCCCAAGTGGGCCATGTGTTTGGCCTTGGACTGTGAGTCCAGTTATCGGCGTGGCAGCTTGTTCGTTGCCCTGGGAATCATGCTTCTGTGCTTTCCGCGTGGGCCATACGTGTGGCCTTGGACTGCGAGTCCAGTTGCCCAGCCTGGGACTGGAGGGTTCTCGCCTTTCCCTGAGAGTGGAATTTAGTTTGGCGGCCTGTGAGCTACCTTGGGAACCGTGTTTTCACGTTTCTGCGTTGCCAAGCGTACGGCCCGTAGACTGTGAGTCCCGTTTCTTCTCCGACTGTGGTCATCGTGCGACGGTGCTGGTACGTGGGACGGTCCCCGTACTTCGTCGGGTTTGGGCGTTATTTTCCGTTGTCTTGAGAGTCTACTCTCTCAGTGACCCTCCACTAGTCGTAGCATGCTTACACGCGTGTGGTCCCACCAGGGAGTGGTGGAGAGGCTACCCTTAGAGACAGTTTGTGGATCGATTTCTGTCGGACCCCGCGTCTAGCAGCCAGAGTCTGGTTGAGGGGAAAATCGGTCAGAGGGCCAGACCAAGGACGGACGGTTTGTGTGTGCACACGTAGTTGGGGGCGGTTGGACCCACGCCGACGGGCGTGACCGCAGCTAGTCACTTGTTTGTGGTTACTTGTGAGGTGTCTCAGTTCCCGCTGGGCCAGAGGGAGACACCTGAGGTGCGGACTAAGACGTCAGTGGACGCATTCGGCCTTACTTCTAGTGGGAGATACTCCTGTCGAGTCGGGAGTGACGGACTGTCAGTTTCCGCGACCTTGACCTTTGGGTTTTTCGGTCGTGTTGACCGTTGAGTTTCGGTTGTTTCGCCGTGGCGCGTGTATCGATTTTCGCGCCTTGAGACTAGTGCTAGTGGCCTTACCGAGGTTGCGTCTTGTTTGTGCGGTACCCGTGACCAGGTGGTCAGGGTTGCACCTTGGACAATGTGTCCAGGTTGGCCGTGTCCTGGGAGGCAGGCCTCTATGGCGTGGTTGCCGTGGGTTTTTACTTCGGTAAGCGGTACTAGTGTAGTTTGGTAGCCTCCGACCGTGAGTCCAGGGTGTGTTTCTAGTACAGTAGGAGTAGCTGTAGTGCCGAGTTTTGACCGGCCACCGGTTCGCTATTCCTGCTGTAGTTGTAGCTCTCCTTTCCGCTACTGCCGTTGTTTCCGGTTGGGGTTCCGCGGGATCCTTGCTGAGTCTCTGTTTTGGAGACTCATTCCCTGCTTTTCAGGTGTGACAGTTCTTCTTCCTCGAGGTTCGAGGACGCGGTGCAGAGATTCTCAGTTGCCAGCTCCCCGGGCCGAGTGTTCACTCGACATGTGGTACGTTTTTACTGCTTTAGATTGTACTTTCTGTTGAACTGGACTCTATTGTAGCTGTAGTTGTTTATTTATTTCTGTTAATTGTTGAATTATCCTACTTTATTTCCTATTTCTTTATGCCTCCAGACTCCTTTTAGCCCTTCCGAGCCCTCTCGGCTCGTGGGCAGCGGTTCGAGTCTCGGGTTATCGGGTCTCTCCCAGTAATCGGATTCTCGGGTCGTTACAGTTGTAGCAAGTAATGTCCTTCCTCGACCTTGACTTACTTCTGCTCTTCTGTGAATTTCCTCTCCCTCTCGACTTTGACCTTCCCCTATTCTCTAAGACAAGTGCATGTGAATCACTGTGAGAAATTCTTGAATTCTTTCTTCTCAACTCTTCATTCAACAGACTGCTTGTTACTTGACTCATGGAGACAACTCCATCTGGTGCAGAATTATTGAGAGAAACCACCAGTGTCTCCCAACTTTCTGGCAACGAACTGAGAAGTAACAATATCTGCAACTCATCGTCAAGAGACATCTTCATAGAGGATAACTGGTTAGTGATACTCTGCATTTCATTCAAGTGCTCAGCAATAGAAGTGCCCTCTTTAAACTTCAGATTGACAAGTTTTCTAATCAAGAAAGTCTTATTACCAGCTATTTTTCTTTCATAAAGACCCTCCAACTTTTTTCATAGAGAGTATGCAGAACTCTCAGTGGAAACATGATGAAAAACACTACCATCAAGCCACTGTCGAATAAACCCGATAGTTTTTCGGTCTAACATTTTTCAATCATTGACTGACGTTATTGCGGGCTTTCCACTACCTCCTTTCAACAGACCATACAGATCCTTGCAATACAAGAGATCCTCCATTCTTCGTTTCCATATCATCCAGTTGTTTCCGTTTAAACTAATCATGCGGGAAGAGTTACCGTCCTCCATGTTTGCATACAAATAATAAAACTGATCCAACAAGGCTCTGATACCAGTTGATGGGAAAAGGAAATTGGGTACGAACAAATCTGGACAGACCGGATCACACAGCGGAAAAATCAAACAGAACACATCCACATGAAACACCAAGATTTACATGGAAAACCCCTCCGATGCGAAGGGGAAAAACCACGGGCAAACCAGAGGAGAAAATTCACTATGAATATAATGAATGTACAGATTACTCAGAGTCTCTTGCCAAGACTTAAGTTAGAATTACAAGAGATCAACTGGGATTCAATAACAACTGAACTCTCCTACTCGATCATAGTAGAACCTACTGCAAACCTGATCGTCCCTATAGTAAGAACCTTGTTCAGCTGATGAAGATCTTCCCTTCTCTTCTCATTCTCCTATAGCAGCACCTTCTTCCGGGAGATACTGTAACCCCTCTCTTCACCCTTGATAGCTGATAAGTGTGCATTTGTAGGAGTTAATTTATGATATACACACATTTTATGAGCTTTAATATTAATAATTATGCACTTATCACACTTAAAATCAATTTTCAATCAAAATACTTAGTTGATGAAATTAATTATGATTTAAGTAATAAATATGTTATTTTACAGGCACTCGGCAAGAAGTCTGCGCAATAATGGGCCAAATATCATGAAGCATGAAAAGAAAAAGAAATAAAAATCAAAACATTAACACCTCTATATAAATAATATAAATTCATATAATATATATATTCACTTAGATATAATATATATATAATATATTCATAATATATATTCCTAAATATATCTATATACATAACATACCTATATACATAATATATTCATATATAAATATAACACCACCTCTTTCATATAATATATACTATTATATATATACTATATATATCTATTCTATATATATTCACCACGTTAAAGTCTCATGGAGGCAGGTGGATGAGCCACGGGCATGGCTTTTGACAACGTATTTTGTGCAAACAATTCATGAAAAGGGCTTCAACGTGGCCAAGCCATCGCAGCAGGTGGAGGCTTTTACGTGGCTCATGCGAGCTTCATGCATGGGCCCTTCACGTAAAGGCTTCACACGACGTCGGCTTCGGGCTTCACGCGGTGGGAAAGGCGGCAACTTCATGCATTCGTGGAATCCTTCGGAACTCCTCCCACTCCTACTCTTCCTCACCTCAACATTATGCTTGAAAATTTTAAGAGTGATGGTGAAGGAGAAAAGCTAAGAGACATTAAGGTCCGCATTGATGTGTTTAATATTTATAAAGACCTTAAAAATATAGAGAAATATTTTGTAATTGAAGATATGATAATTCCTCTGCCATTCTCTGACCGAGGGGGTCCATCCAAATTCCTAGACCCACCTTGGCATTCTTCTAGCCCACATGCACATGCATATAATCTTTTCCTCCAATGGTATAAGGGCTTGAGTTTATCAGAGGATAAGATCATTTGGTGGCTCATTCTGAATGCCACCCGTTGGTTAGTGAACTGCAATGCGTCTGGCTGACGACGTTAAACGTAGCGCTTTTTAGGAGGCAACCCAAACCTTTAATAGTTTCGTGTGATAATAAATGACTTTTTGGGAGACAACCCAAGTTTTTATTGTAATTTTATGTTTATTTTGTAGGTTTGAATAAATGATAAGTTGGGGGGAGAGAGTTGATTGCTTACTCAGTTTCTCAAATTTTCAAAGCCAAGTGCCGCCTCTCATTCCAGCAAGGATGCCCGACGAAGTTCACTTCCATCAGGTTGTCCCATTCCTTCAAAAACTATCATGTTTACATTGTTCATTATTCCATATTATTCATGCCATTGAGGATAATGTCATTTAAGTTGGGGGGACGGAAATCATGTTATCATATACAACTTTATTTTGCCTCATTTTTTTGTAAACCCAAAATCCCAATTACGTTTTTTTTATGATTCATGCTTCCATTGAAAGTAATTCTGGAATAGAAACGACTGGGAAAAGGATGATGAAAAATTGATCTAATCTACCTATGGAAAACTGATATAAGAATTGAAGGGGCGTGATCTCGCGCTTGTCCTGAGCTGGGAAGATGATCACCGAATAGTGAACTGCAGAGAAAGGGAAACGAATCAGGAGGCCCAGGGATGGTTCCCTGGGGAAAACCCTCCGATACTTAAGTCAGTAGAGCAATGGTGGAAGATATGGAGGGAGGTAGAAAGTGGTGCGCGAGATCCCCCAATACCAACGTGGTGAAGTGGTTCCTGCTTAGGGTGTTTTAGGTGTATATTGCCCTTACCTTTCATTGGAGAGAATCCCTGGTTTATATAGTGTGCTCACCTTATGAGTCTTGTAAGCTGAGGAGTTTCAGACGGGAGTTACGTCCTCATCATGGGAGCGTTACGTCCTCATCGTGGGCTCTTCATGGCCTTGAGGGATCATGGATCCTTTATCCTCATAAACTCCTGCTCATAAAGGGCTCTTCAACGGCTGCGTGGATAAGCACTCGTCAGTCGGTCCAAGCATAAAGGGTGCCAGCCCTGTCCGGGCGATAGGCATAGCTCGGACGAAGTCAGGTCGGAGTGTGCGCAGGGCGCTTGCCTCTATCCCGATGAAGGGATAACTCGGGCATGGGTCTTCCTCCGTTCTGACGCTCGGGCCTTCCGAGCCTAAGGGCCGCCGAGGAAGGGTGGGATCCCGAGTAATCTTTATTGGACTTTTTAGCCTAAGTGGGCCCTGTGGGGCTGTCACTTGGATGAGCTGAGCCTCGTTCGATCATGATGGGCCTAGTTCGGCTGCTCCTAGATGGGCTACAGAAATCCCCCTCTCCACTTGTCCCCCTCCTACTCCCGAGCTTTAGTAAGCTCGGAAGAGTAGCTGTTTGGGGTTTTTGACCAGCGTGGCTCAGGTGGGTGGAGATCTGGCGGTGTCTGTAAGCCACGTGTCGTGGTCACCTGGGCCCGTGTTAATGATGATCCTGACGGATTTGAAATGAAGGGGCCCCCTTTTCTCGGAGGTCGGAACGACGCGCCGCCTCCCGCATGGGGATATAAGTGTTGGGCGCTTGTTGTCATTCCAGACTCCCTCCATCTTTAGGGTTTTGGCTCTCCTCCGTTCTTTGCTTTTGGGGCTCTTCGATGCGTTGTGAGGACGCGACGGAAGAGCAGAGGCTTGCAGCGGCGTTCGCAGAGTTGGCGGAGATAACTACGGAGGCAGTCCGACGGCTTCCTCCTCCCCCGGAATCTTCAGAGTCTCGAGATCGCCTTTCCTCAGAGTCTTCTCCGGATTCCATGGCAGACCAGTGCTCGGAGGGTGAGGAGTGGGAGGATGAGCCAGTGGCGAGGGCGCCGGTTCCAAACTGTAGTGAACTGGGGGAGGCGGATGTGAGGAGGCTGGAGCACCAGTATCGCCTGCCCCACAAGTTCAGTTTTGCCGCAGCTTCTCCATACGAGACGAGCCTGCACTCTCGTACAGGCCACATCTGTATGTTTCTTTTGTCGTGGAAGAGTGGATTCCGCCTTCCTTTCGAACCTTTCGTTCTTCAGCTTCTCAATTTTTTCCTGTTGGCGTCCATTCAGTTGGTAGCCAGCTCTTATCTCTTTCTTTCCGCCTTCCGCATTCTCTGCCGCCAGTGTGGGGTTCCTCCTTCCTTGGACCTCTTTCACTATTTTTTTGAGTAGAAAGCACATCCTTCGGCTGAGAAGGGCTTCTACTTCATCCAGGCGAGGCGGAATAGAAGTTGCATCTCCTTGGAGGCGAAGGATTCTTCCCATAAGGGGTGGAAGGCTCAATTCTTCTGGGTGGGGATTTGTTCAGTGGAGGAAACCTGGAGGTGTCCAGTAATCCCCAATTTCCATCCGAATATCCCTCCTAGGCAGGATGAGTTCCCTCCACATGTGGAGGAATACGCATTCATCTTGCTGAAGCACCGTCAATCCACCGAAGAGCTGGTTACTCCAGAGAATATCAAGCGGTGTCTTCTCACGCGGCTGCATCCGTCGGGCTCAGGTGCCACAAACTAGATTCTCCTTCGGATGTGGGGGTCATCTTTCTTTCCCTGAATATGTCTTCTTCTTCGTACAGACACCAGGCGGGAAGCTCTGAAGGAGGCCGCAGAGGTGATCAAGCTTGGTGATGACTCGACTGCTGATGAACTGGCTGGTCCCGTGGGTGGCTCCCGAACCAGAGATAAGGGCAAGGGAGCGGCCCAGGGTGAATCCTCCAGACCGCGGGGGTCCAAGCGCAAGGACCCTGTGGAGGGTATGATCTGGGCCGCTGCGAGGGCCAGGAAGCGGGCCAAGAAGGCCGGGGTCGTGCCCACAATTGAGGGCGACCTTGCCGCGGCTTGCCCCTCCGCCGAGGGTGATGGGGCCGACCCTACCGGGAGAGCTCTCCCACCCGCCGAGTCAGAGGGGGCCGAGGAGGTTGGGGCTGCCCCTGCGGGCGGTGACGATGCGGGCTGGGTTCCTCCTTCGGACAGGACCGAGGGGGCCGAGGATGCTCTTGCGATTGGCAGCGGTGCCGACCCAGCTCTCCCCTCGGCAAGAACCGAGGGGGCCGTGGCCGAAGTGGGAGATGCTGGGACCGTGGCCGAGGCTGGCGCTTCAGGTGGTGGTGCAGGTGCCGAGCCGGTCCAGGTTGAGGGGCCGCAGGAAAATCCGGCCGGGGCGCGAGGGGCGACCGAGGCTGGGGCTCCATCTGAGCCATACGGTGGGGCGCCGGGCGAAGGGGGGTTCTCCGTTCCGGCGGCCTTGGAGAGGCTCGGTATCTCGGGCCCCCTGCACCAAGTATGCTGCGGTATAGCCGTGAAGGTGAGGGGGGGAGGTAGGCAGTACTCCCCGTCCACGGCTCTCGCCGGGGTTATGGAGGGTGGCCTGGCCCTGGCCCAGATGGGGGCTGCTCTGGCAGAAGCATACGCTCGGTCGGAGTGGGAGCGAGCGAACCTGGCCTGGACCCTCGGTGGGTCTGACAGGAGGTTGGCTCGGCTTGTCGAGGAGCGTGATGGGCTTCGGCGGGAGCTTTCCTCAATCAGGGAGCTGGTACGGTCGAGCCAAGTGGAGACCCGGGCGCTAGCCGAGCAGCTAGCCAAGGCCCGTGATTCGCTCGAGAGGAAGAACCAGCTTCTTGAAGAGGAGCACCTAGCACGCGTTGAGCTGGATGGCCGGTGGGAGACCGAGCATGTCGAGCTAGTAGACCGAGCGGAGGAATCCGAGCGCCTTCGGCGGGAGGCCGAGGCTGATCGGGCCGAGGCGGAGAAGCAGGTGGCGGAGGCCGAAGAGCGGACGGCTGAGGCCGAGCGGAAGTCGGCCGAGGCGGAGCGGAGGGAGGCCGAGCTCGCTGGTAGGGTGGGATCGGCCGGGGCGGAGGCTCTAGAGCAGTACAAGAGCTCAGAGGCCTACCGGATCGACCTTAAGGAGGTTGCCCTCCCCTACAATGAGCTAGGACTTCACCGGGGCATCCGCAAGGGGTTCAAGCAGGGCTACGACCGGGCCGTCTCTTACGCCGAGGAGCAGGCATCCGGAGTAGTTGACTTCCCATCCGAGCAACGTTATGACTCGCACTTGTCATCCTCCAGTTCCTCTGCTTGGAGCAGGAGGAGGAGGATCAGGGGGGCTCATCATTCGAGGAGTCACCAACTCCGGATGCCTCGGGAAGGCACGCAACCGAGGCAGTTCCCACACCGGTGGGGTCAGTGCCAGGGTCGGCCATCGCCGAGGATGCCAGGGGCAAACCGCTCGATCCCTCTACTTCCGGGCTTTAAGATGGGCCGGAGGCCTGATGTATCTGCTTCGCTTCCTCTTTTTGTATGTCTTTTTCCTTTTTGAAGGGAAAAACTTCCTTTTTGTGTAGAAATAAATAAGGCAATAGTGTTTTGATGGAGACTTATCTGTTCCGTATCACCATTGCCGTATCTTGTTCAGCATATCTGCGGTGGTTGGAAAGAGCTGATACTTTCTGTGTGGATCTCGCCTGATGGCTGGGTGAGCGTCTGACAGGGTGTCTTTCCGTTTTCTCATGCTTTGAATGCCTGGCCGCTTCGTGTGTCCCGCTGGGGCAGAAGATAAGAAGATTTGAGGTGACCGTTCGTAGGGAGAAATCCCTTTGGCGTGTTTTCGAGGAGAGAATCATTTAAGGCAAATAGCCTCCCTTTGCCTATAAAAGGTCTGAAGGGCATCCCTTCCTCTCTACCGCTTAAGGGTTTCCCTGATAGTCTTTCCTCATTCCTTCTTCACGTAGCGTTGTGCCGTTGTACTTGGAGCATGGAAGGCGCTCTGGAAGATGAGGCTGCCGACGGCGGGGGGCAGAGAGTTCTTGCTGCTTCGGATTTGAAGAGGGTTCGACGGCTGGCGAACAGATATGAAGAGGGTTCGACGTGTGGAGGCACGTCGTCTTCTCTTTATCAGTTCTGACGGCGCTTGCAGGGGGCCGAGATGGTGGACAGATGGGGGCATTAGACATCCCTACCGCCCGTCCCTTCCTGCTCGCTTTACGGAGGGGAGGAGGAAACCAACTAAGCTCCCTCCCTTCCGGGCCTTCCCCTGCCTCCTCATCCAGCTCTGCTGGTTTCTTTTTCTTTCTCGCAGCCTCTTTTTCCCTCTTCTACTCTGCTCCTCCTTTCTTTCACTCTTCGGAGGGTGCCAGCACCCTCTTTCTTCCAAAGAGTTGGTAGGTTGGCGGGGAAGATGCTTTCATATGCATTCCCTCTCCCCATTTTATTCCAAGTTCAACTTGGAAGGTAGCCTTCTCATTCCTAATCCCTCTGTCACCTTTGTCTCGAGCTACCCGAGCCAACGGGGTCAACTATCCTTTATCCAAGCCAGTTTCTACACGGGGCAGAGTCAGTGGCTGGATGCAGGAAGGTCAACCGAGTCAGCCGAGCGAAGGGCTCATACGACGGCGCCAGACAGATTTTCTGCTTTTTGACATGTATTTTCTTGGCTTCGGCCTTCCTGATGTACAAGCGGGTTGTTTGAATAAAAGAAAGGAGCCTTTTGTTTTATCTCATGTTGCTTGCACAATGTTCAGTATTCAGAAGTAGAACTTGCGTAATGTAGTTGCGTTCTAGGTCCGAGGGATGAGCTCTCCTTCCATCGTGGATAGACAGTATGCTCCTTTTCCGAGCGTCTCGACCACTCGGTACGGGCCTTCCCAATTAGGGGATAACTTGCCCGTCGCCTCAAGTGGTCGAGAGGCTTCGGGTTTTCTGCGGATGAAGTCTCCCGGTTGAAAGTGTCTATCTCGGACTTTGGCGTTGTAGTATCGAGTGAGGCGGCGTCGATATTCTGTTGCTCTGATGCTGGCAATCTCTCGGACTTCATCTGCTAGGTCGAGGTTTTCGAGTAGTTTCTGGTTGTTTGTCTCGGACGAGAAGCAGATGACTCGGAGGGAGGGGTTGCCAATCTCCAACGGGATCACGGCCTCGGTGCCGTATACCAGCTGAAAGGGGCTTTCACCGGTTGCCGTTCTGGGAGTCGTTCTGTGTGACCAAAGTACGTTCGGTAATTCCTCAAGCCAGTTGCCCTTGGCTTTGCCGAGCCTAGTCTTGATGCCTTTTAAGATAGCCTTATTGGCATTTTCGACTAGCCCGTTAGCCTGAGGGTGGGCGACCGAAGTGAAGTGATTGCGAATGTTAAGGTCGGAGCATCTGTCTCGGAAATAATGAGAATCAAATTACCGACCATTATCGCTTACTATCACCCGGGGGATGCCGTAACGACATCGACTTCCAGATGAAATTCCAGACGACTGTCTCGGTGATCCTTGCTGTGGCTTCGGCCTCGATCCACTTAGTGAAGTAATCGATGGCGATGATGATGAACTTCTTCTGGGCCTGGGCCGTGGGGAACGGCCCGAGGATGTCGATTCTCCAGCGAGCGAAAGGATAAGGCTCGGCTAGGGTGACGAGCTCCGTTGCTGGCTGATGGACCAAGTGGTCAAATCGCTGGCAGCGGTCACACTGCTGTGTGTAGGCCGAGCAGTCGCGCTGCAGGGTGGGCCACCAATAACTTTGCCGTAGCAAGATCCTGGCGAGCGACCTTCCCTCTAAATGCGCTCCGCACAGACCTTCGTGAACTTCTTCGATCGCTCGGTTGGCTTCGTCGGTGCTGAGGCACTTCAAGAGAGGGTCGGAGAAGGATCTCTGGTAGAGAGCGCCATCCAGAGTGACGAATCGTCGAGCTTGGTACTTCAATCTTCGGGCTTCCTGAGGGTCGGGGGTGATGGGGGCATCAAAAGCTATACGGGTGGAACGTATTTGTGTGTTATGACTTGTATGGGATTGTACTTGTGTATTTGTTTCATTTCTTTCATTTGGGCTCCTTGTAAGGCTTATAACAAGCCAATGGGCCACTTGTAATGTAAAGTCCATGGCTAGGTTGCCATTAGTAGAGTCCATTAGAAGCCTAGTTCATATTGGACCTTAATAGCCACTTAAGGCCCAAGTGGGCTTTCTCCTCTCATGGACCACCAAGACTTGGAAGGCCCAAGTCTAGACATGGGTTATTGGACTTGAGTGGTTGGCCTTGGACCAGCCTAGGCCCATGAGAAACCCATGAAGGGGGGCGCCGCATTCTTTGGCCTTATTAGGCTTGGTTGGTGAAAATTAGGTAAGTTTGAATGGAAATGGTCCAAGTTTGATTAGATTAATGGTTAAAGTTTTGACCACATGGGAGAAATATTTAGGAACTCCCTAATATGCCCTTCCAAACCTTAGATCTATGGGCATTTAGTGTCTTTTTACATTTATTATATATAGCTTGTATTTTCTAATTGATTGAATTAATGAAAGTGAAAAAAGCATTGTGCAAGAGCCCCCCCTTGTGGGAATTTCGACCTCCCCTCTCTCTCCCCCTGGTTTTCTTCATCCCCAACCCCCAATTCTAGACTGGAACCCTTCTATCTCCTCCCCCTCAATCTCTGAGTTCATCTCCAGTGCCGCCGCCGCAGTTCGTGCCGCCTTCGAGCCGCCGCGAAGTCGACTTCGGTGTTCTGTCCATCCTGGACAGAAGCTTCTTCTCGGAATTCCTTCTATCAACTCCGACATCCTCTTGATCTGAAATTTTCAGAGGTTGTTCCTATCTTGTATTCCCATATCCACAAAACAATTCAGGTCCAAAATCCCTCGTTTAGTATTTTTCCATTTTCGTGCATCTTTCATTCCCAAATCTATTTTGTCTCTGTCTATAGTGACAGCAGCCCTGTGTTTCTCACCTCCGACCCTCTTTTTGATTTTTCCAAACCCTCCCAATTTTAATAGGAGTTCTGTCCATCATCCCCTACATCAACCATTTTTCTTGATTTTTGATTCGCCCTCTATCCATTTTTAAAAATTCGTGTTCTATCTCAGCTACAGTGCTTTCAGCCCATTTCCAGATCCAACCCACTTCCAGTTCAAAAATCCTATCAATTTGTAGCCACATCCAAACTTGTCCAAACCATTTTTCCGTCTTCCTAGCTCAATTTCCTACACCTTTGATGAATACCTCAAGAGCTGAATCGGACATCCACCCTGCGGTCAACGACAGTTATCAGAGGACAGCCCTGCAGATCTGAGAGTTAAGCCACTGTACAACAGCAACTCAACAATTCATTAAAGCCCAGATTCGTGTAGATCCAGGCCAGATATTCAGGCCTAGATTGAAGGATTTGAAGTTATCTTTCCAACGGCGCCAGTCTCGTGTCGATCCGAAATCGGGGCTGATCGCAACGCCCGTTCTCGCCGGTACGCGCGCTGAAAACCAGAAGTTGCAGATCCGTGGCCGGTTATTCCGACCGGTGCCAATCGGAGCCGCCCGGCCTCCGGCCTGCGAACCAGCACGCCTCCACTCCAGGGAGCGCTCATCCAGGCATCCACCACCACAGCGGTGCCACCGGGTCCCACACGGCCCCTCCGGACAGCACGTGGGCCCCACCGTCACTAGTTCGGGTGTTGCCGAAGCTACGCGAGAAGCCGCCCGTCAACCCGAATTTGGTCCTCCCGGTCCCCATTGTGTAGCCCTTTACCTCCCTGCGTGGAGTGGGCAGCGACGTGTATTGCTGTAATATTGTGTATTATTGTTCCGGGAGTACGAGTTTCGGTCGGGTCCGTCTTCCCCACGCCGAGTGCGTGGAGGTATCGTTCTCGCTCCCTACACTCGGCATTTGCTTATTTTCATATATATTTGTTTATGCCGCTGCTAGAGAGCATGTGTAGGGACAATTAGCTCGCTTTATATTTATATCACCGCTGCTACGAGAGAGAGCGTTACCGTCCCGTGACCCGATCCGGGCACAAGTGAGAGCCGACCACCCTAGCTCACTGCCGGTTTCTCAACCGCGCACGTCCGATGCTTCCCTCGTTAAGGGGCAGTCACGAGCTTGTCGTGTCCGTGGTCTCGTCCCGCATCAATTTGGTATCAGAGCAAGTTGAGTCTAGGGTGTCAAAAAAAAGTGTCATTCATTAGTCATTTACGTCTAAGTCGTGTTTAGGGTCATCATTGTTTTAAAACAAAAAAAAGTGTCTTTTTGCATTGCATCCCAATAACCCGATATATCAAAAGGTGTTGTCCGAACGTTAGGCTACGCCTATCGGGAAGGTCGCACACTTGCGCGAGTGGTCTTCGGATTGGTTATCTCCGCCGCGTACCGAGTTTTGGTTATGTCTAGGTGCATTAGTTAGCATCACATTTTACTTTTAAACTTAAAAAAAAATGGTCTTGCATCTCCATTCCTAGGGGGACCAACCCCATCTTTGCAACCATGGCCGCATCCCGAGCTTATAGTCCCGATGAAGTGGGCGCAATGTTCCAAGCCATGATGGGACAAGTGCAAAGGTTTAGTACAAGCCTAGATCGGTTTAGTACTAGCCTAGATCGGTCTATCGGGGTAGTTTGGTTGCTCCCGGAGCCACCCCAAGGACCCCTTCACCATGAGAAGGACATTCTTTCCTCACCCATGAGAGCTCCAATGTCTTCACTCTCTATTTCCGAACTTGATTCGGAATCATCTCATTTGGAGCCACCAAGGCCCAAGCCGCCCGTATTTCTAACGGGTACACTATACATCGCCGAGCCACTTTTTAGTTGGCTCAAGGATGGTTTGGTCCCACCTCCCTTTCCATCCATGGATCCCATCCTACCTATAGTGCCGGTCAACTCATTCCATACCACATTTCGATCTCGTCACCATGTTGATACGTTGGACGATCTTATCATGGGATTAGATTCACAATGTTAGTTGACGCATCTTCTGGCCCGAGGCTTTGACCAACCCGCTAGTCTTAGCTTCACCCATCCGGCCTTCGGGTCCATTACCTCCGAGTGCACCATGGGGTGTGTCACCACGGAGATTCTTCTATTCCTCTTGATGCCGACCGAGTCCGACTTCGTTCCCTTTTGCCCAAGGGAGGAATCCTATTTTCTACACATGTCCGTCGTCCCACCGATCATAATGTATGACGGTGACTATGAATTCCAAACTTTGGACCATGTCATGTTGGAACCCACTTCATGGGGTCACACCTTCTTCGACCCTTTTGACCCCTTCACTAGTGAACCTCCCGAGTTTTCATACTCACTACCCTTCTTCCGCGGAGTTCACTATCATGCCTTTTCCACTCGGGCCAAGCAACCACTACATAGCCAAAGGTCCGAACCATCATTTGGGGGTAACGGAGATTTTGGTTTCTCCGACCCACCTAAACCCATCTCCGGTACACCCACATCCGGCCCTTCCACACCCGGCTTCCCTAGCCCTCTCAAGTCTCCCAAATCCAAAGGGGCGTCCATGCATGACTGGGTCATACTTGGCCATTTAGGTGTTCTCCATGCCACCCATCTCCGGTTACATAACATGCATGCATGGCACACGTTCGGGTGTCCTGGTCCGCCGTCACCCATGTACGGGTCGGACTAACATTAGGTATGTCTAGGGTCATATATGAGTCGGTATTGTCTCTTCTTTGTGTGGTTTGTTTGTGTGATTTGTTTTGTGTGTAGTTTGAGGGTCTGCATGTGTCTTGTGCAAGCTCGTTGTCGTTCTCTTATGAGTAAGAGGTGATTGGACTCACTCGATGAGTATGGGGTCAGTTCTACATCTATACCCGGATCAGTCACCTACAGGGACTCAGCGGTGATTCCTAGTGAGTCTTCGAGCCGCCACCTCCCTTTTTGAGAGTGCCCCATTCGGAGTGTCCACCTCTGGCCCATAGCAGCTTGTGCATATCGAGTATATATGGAATGAGCAGGTGACGGTCACTTGGAGTGGAGCATACCCGCGTTACTTGGCACGGTGACGGATCCGCCGGAGTACTCGAGCATCCATACCCCTACTCGACGGGGTCGAGTTCCTCCCACCCGGGGAGAATTGATGGGGGCATCAAAAGCTATACGGGTGGAACGTATTTGTGTGTTATGACTTGTATGGGATTGTACTTGTGTATTTGTTTCATTTCTTTCATTTGGGCTCCTTGTAAGGCTTATAACAAGCCAATGGGCCACTTGTAATGTAAAGTCCATGGCTAGGTTGCCATTAGTAGAGTCCATTAGAAGCCTAGTTCATATTGGACCTTAATAGCCACTTAAGGCCCAAGTGGGCTTTCTCCTCTCATGGACCACCAAGACTTGGAAGGCCCAAGTCTAGACATGGGTTATTGGACTTGAGTGGTTGGCCTTGGACCAGCCTAGGCCCATGAGAAGCCCATGAAGGGGGGCGCCCCATTCTTTGGCCTTATTAGGCTTGGTTGGTGAAAATTAGGTAAGTTTGAATAGAAATGGTCCAAGTTTGATTAGATTAATGGTTAAAGTTTTGACCACATGGGAGAAATATTTAGGAACTCCCTAATATGCCCTTCCAAACCTTAGATCTATGGGTATTTAGTGTCTTTTTACATTTATTATATATAGCTTGTATTTTTCAATTGATTGAATTAATGAAAGTGAAAAAAGCATTGTGCAAGAGCCCCCCCTTGTGGGAATTTCGACCTCCCCTCTCTCTCCCCCTGGTTTTCTTCATCCCCAACCCCCAGTTCTAGAGTTGAACCCTTCTATCTCCTCCCCCTCAATCTCTGAGTTCATCTCCGGTGCCGCCGCCGCCGTTCGTGCCATCGACTTCGGTGTTCTGTCCATCCTGGACAGAAGCTTCTTCTCGGAATTCCTTCTATCAACTCCGACATCCTCTTGATCTGAAATTTTCAGAGGTTGTTCCTATCTTGTATTCCCATATCCACAAAAAACTTCAGGTCCAAAATCCCTCGTTTAGTATTTTTCCATTTTCGTGTATCTTTCATTCCCAGATCTATTTTGTCTCTATCTACAGTGACAGCAGCCCTGTGTTTCTCACCTCCGACCCTCTTTTTGATTTTTCCAAACCCTCCCAATTTTAATGGAAGTTCTATGCATCATCCCCTACATCCACCATTGTTCTTGATTTTTGATTCGCCCTCTATCCATTTTTAAAAATTCATGTTCTATCTCAGCTATAGTGCTTTCAGCCCATTTCCAGATCCGACCCACTTCCAGTTCAAAAATCCTATCAATTTGTAGCCACATCCAAACTTGTCCAAACCAGTTTTTTCGTCTTCCTAGCTCAATTTCCTACACCTTTGATGAATACCTCAAGAGCTGAATCATACATCCACCTTGCGGTCAATGACAGTTATCAGAGGACAGCCCTGCAGATTTGAGAGTTAAGCCACTGTACAACAACAACTCAACAATTCATTAAATCCCAGATCCATGCAGATCCAGGCCAGATATTCAGGCCTAGATTGAAGGATTTGAAGTTAGCTTTTCAACGGCGCCAGTCTCGTGTCGATCCGACATCGGGGCTGATCGCAGCGCCCGTTCTCGCCGGGACGCGCGCTGAAAACCAGAAGTTGTAGATCCGTGGCCGGTTATTCCGACCGGTGCCGATCGGAGCCGCCCGGCCTCCGGCCGGTGAACTAGCGCACCTCCACTCCAGGGAGTGCTCATCCAGGCATCCACCACCACAGCGGTGCCACCGGGTCCCACACGGCCCCTCCGGACAGCACGTGGGCCCCACCGTCACTAGTTCGGGTGTTGCCGAAGCTACGCGAGAAACCGCTCGTCAACCCGAATTCGGTCCTCCCGGGCCCCATTGTGTAGCCCTTTACCTCCCTGCGTGGAGTGGGCAGCGACGTGTATTGCTGTAATATTGTGTATTATTGTTCCGGGAGTACGAGTTTCGGCCGGGTCTGTCTTCCCCACGTCGAGTGCGTGGAGGTATCGTTCTCGCTCCCTACACTCGGCATTTGCTTATTTTCATATATATTTGTTTATGCCGCAGCTAGAGAGCATGTGTAGGGACAATTAACTCGCTTTATATTTATATCACCGCTGCTGCGAGAGAGCGCGTTACCGTCCCGTGACCCGATCCGGGCACAAGTGAGAGCCGACCACCCTAGCTCACTGCCGGTTTCTCAACCGCGCACGTCCGACGCTTCCCTCATTAAGGGGCAGTCACGAGCTTGTCGTGTCCGTGGTCTCGTCCCGCATCAGGGGGGCTCCTGAGAGTCTTGAAGGCACGACAGATAGGGGGTACGCCAGTCGCTTGGGGAGGCCGAGTCAACAGCTAAGAGCTCCGAATCGATGCTCGGTCGCTCTAGCTCTTCGAGAAGGACCGATCGAGTACCCTCGGGGTCAAGAGAGGAGGCCAACCGAGAGAGGGCGTCCACTCGGGAGTTTTCCTCCCAAGCTATTCGGACTGCTTCAAAACTCTCGAACTGTTGTGCCACGGCCTTGACCAGTTGGAGGTATTTGATCATCGGTGCTTCTCGAGCTTCATAATCGCCGTTGACCTGGCTAGTGACCAGTTGGGAGTCAGTGTGAATCCTGACTCGCTCAGCCCCTAACCGTCAGGCCATGCGGGCTCCCGATATGAGGGCCTCATACTCGGAAGCGTTGTTAGATGCTTGGAAGTTGAACTTCAGGGCGTACTGTAGCTCCGCTCCTTCGGGGGACTTCAGGAGAATCCCGGCGCCGCTCCCGGCTAAGTTGGAAGATCCGTCGACGAACAGTTCCCAGGTCGGCCCGGGCGCGGACGGAGATCTTTCTTTAGTCGGGATGGTGCTCTCGGTGATGAAGTCAGCGAGCGCCTGGCCTTTGATAGCCGAGCGAGGCCGATACGATATATCGTAGGCCCCGAGCATGATGGCCCACTTGACGAGACATCCCGAGGCTTCAGGGTGAGCTAGGATCCTCTTCAATGGTTCACCGGCCAGCACGGTGATGGAGTGCCCTTGGAAATAGGGTCGGAGGCGCTTGGCCAAGGTAACCAATGCTAGCACGAGTTTCTTGGTTGTGGGGTACCTTTTCTCAGTCTCATTGAGCACCTTGCTGGTGTAGTAGACCGGTCTCTCGATTCCCGAGTCATTTCTGACTAGGACTGAGCTAACTGTGGATGGTGTCGCCGAGAGATAGAGATGCAAGGCTTCACCTAGGACAGTCTTGGAAAGCACTGGGGGCGAAGCCAGGAACTACTTAAGCTCGGCGAATGCTCTTTGGCATTCCTCATCTCACGCGAATGTAGCAGATGCCATTTTAGGCCCCCTCAACAGTTTGAAGAAGGGTAGGCATCGTTCAGCCGCGCGGGACAGGAATCTGCTAAGCGCGGCAATGCGCCCGGTAAGGCGTTGAACATCTTTGATGCAGGTGGGTGGGCGCATTTCCAGGATGGCCTGGACCTTGTCGGGGTTGGCCTCGATCCCACGCTGGGTGACTAAGACACCCAGGAATTTTCCGGACCTTACTCCGAAGGCGCACTTGGCAGGATTGAGCTTCATGTTGTACTTCAGGAGGGTGTTGAAGGTTTCCTCTAGGTCGGCGAAGTGGTCCTCGGCCTTGGAGGTCTTCACGAGCATGTCGTCAATATAGGCCTCGACGTTCCAACCGAGCTGTCTTTCGAACATATGATTGACCAGCCTCTGGTACGTGGCTCCAGCGTTCTTCAACCCGAAAGGCATCCGGGTGTAGCAGTGTACGCCGAAGTCGGTAATAAAGGCGGTCTTCTCGATGTCTTTGGGGTGCATTCTGATCTTATGGTAACCTGAATAGGCATCCAGGAAGCTGAGTATCTCGTTGCCCGAGGTTGAGTCAACCAGTTGGTCGATGCTCGGCAAGGGATAGCAGTCCTTTGGGGTAGCCTTGATCAAGTCGGTGAAGTCCACGCACATCCGCCACTTTCCCTAAGCTTTTGGCACCAGGACGACGTTAGCCAGCCACGTCGGGTACAGGACCGGTCTAAAAAGGCCAGTCTTTTGCCCCTTGGTGACTTGCTCCTTGATAATCGCCTGCTTCTCTGGTGCGTGCTTCCTTCTGCATTGTTGCACGGGCTTCATGGCTGGGTCGAGGTTGAGCTTATGCATCACCGTTTCCTCCGGTATCCCGGGGAGTTGATCATCAGACCATGCAAAGACCCGGATGTACGCGGAAAGAAACTTTTTATATTACTGTTGCACCTGAGATGTTAGGTCGGCTCCGATCTTTACTCCTAGGGTCGGGTCGTCGTTTAGGAAAACCGCTAGCAATTCACCTCCAGGCTCTGCGGTTACGGATTTTTCCTCGACTTCTCGGGGGCCCTTGCTCTTCCCATCCGGCCTTGTGGCTTCAACCGAGATATTGTAGCACCTTCTGGCCATGGCCTGGTTGCCTCGGACTTCCCCCAACCCATTTTTGGTGGGGAACTTCATCTTTTGGTGATAGGTAAAAGGCACCGCTTTCGTTCGGCTGAGGATTCCCCGGTCGAAGATTGCGTTGTATGCTATCATACCTTTGATCACTATAAAGTTCACCATGACCGTAACGGTTTTGGGTGGGGTGCCAAGAGTAACTGGCAGGCTTAGGGCTCCCTCGGGATAAGTGGCCTGGCCATTGAACCCGCACAGGGGGGTTCGGATCGGACGGAGTTTAGACGGATCCTCCCCCATCTTAAGGAAACATTCATAGGATAATACATCAGGGACACTTCCATTGTCAACTAGAATCCTGTCTACGTTACACTGATTTATTGTGGCCGATATGAATAGGGCGTCGTCATGCGGGGTGCTTAGCCCTTCCAGGTCTTGGTCGGAGAAGACTATGACCTGGGGCTCACTCAGCGGGGCCCTGGGAGGCTCGATGGCTCGGCTCACCCGCTCAGCATGACGCTTCCTTCCTCGGCCACCGTCTCCTCCTGATGCGGCTCCTCCGGCGATGACGTTGATGTGGACCCCTCGAGGGGCGTTGTCGATTTCCTCTGGGGCGCCTCGGTCTTCCTGGTGCCCGGCCACGAACCGGGAGAGGTGCCCCTGACGAACGAGACGCTCGATCTCGTCCTGGAGCTGATGGCAGTCGCCGGTGTGATGCCCGTGGTCGCTGTGGAACAGGCAATGCTTGCTGCGACTGCGGTTCTTCGACCTCATTGGCTCGGGTTGGCGGAGGAGGCCCGAGCCTTTGATGTCTTCATATATTTCATACATCGGAGCGATTAGGGGAGTGTACCGCTTGTACTTCCGTGACGGTTCCTTGCGTTCCCCGTCTCGGTTCCGCCTTTTTCCTTGGCCCGAGCTTGGCTCGGGTGCCCGCTTCTTTTCCCCCTCCCGACCCAAACCGGTTGCGTCTCGGCATGCGCTGAGCACTTCTTCGCACTCGGCATGACGCAATGCCAGAGTCACTAGCGCGGCAAGGGTCGAGGGAGGGTGGAGGACAAGCTCGCGGCGGAGGTTCTCGTCGCGGGTACCCCCGGTCAGTGCGGTTATGGCCGAGGCGACGTCCAGGCGGGGGATCCTCAGGGCTTCCGATTTGAATCGGATAATGTAGGCCCGGAGCTTCTCCCCTTACGCCTGTTTGAGGGCCAAAAGCCCCGCCACTGACCTTGGGGGACCGCTGCCGGCGAAACTCTTCTTGAATACTCGCCCGAATTGCTTGAAGTCTCGGATGGATCCGGGGGCGAGGGCCCGGAACCATGCTTGGGCGCCTTGGACAAAGGTGGTTGCAAAGGCTCGGCACTTAATGGCGTTGGACGCTCCATGAAGGGTCATCAGGGCGTCGAAGTTGTCAAAGTGGTCGGCCGGGTCAACCTGGCCGTCGTAGGGCTTGAAGGTCGGGATGGAGGCTCTGGGAGATACCTCTGCCTTCAAGATATGGTCAGAGAATGGTGATCTCTCCTCATCCTTTGGTGGAGAGGTCTTCTGCCGGGCTCGTAGGGCGTGCTCCTGCTCTGCGAAACGCCTCTCGAATTCTCGTAGTCGGAGGGATAGCTCCGGCTGCCGCTGCGCCGTAGGGCTGAGGGGGCGTGATGGCAGGCTATCCTAGCGCTCCCTGGGGACTTCGGTCTCCGGGAGGGGACGGCGTGCCCCATGCCTACCCCGTTTTGGCGTGGAGGAAGCCTCTTGCTCCGGAGGGGGGGCTTGCGAGGGTCCTCTTGCTTTGTTGCGGATAAGCAGCTTCCCTTGGAGGGTGAAGCGGCCTCCGGCGGTGTGCTGGGAAACTTTCTCGCGGGGAGGGCTCTCCGGAGGGGCGCGTGACCTTCCATTCTGGCCGCCTCGGTCCTCATGAGTTTCACGAGGACGTCCATTTTCGCGTTGAGGGCTTGGAAGGCATCAGCGCCGCCGTTAAGTGGCAGCCCTGCCGGCGGGGGGAGGGGGTGGCAGCCCTTCCGCGGGGGGAGGGGGTGGTCCGTCGGCGGGAGTGCTGGCACCAGAGGGGGGGTTTTGGGAGGTTTGAGAGGGGCCTCCCCCCGCCACCACCATGACCTTTCCCCTGTCACCGGCGGACCTCCTCCCTGAACTTCTTCGCACCATCCTGGCTCTTTGGTTGTTTCCCACAGACGATGTCAGATGAAGGGGCGTGATCTCGCGCTTGTCCTGAGTTGGGAAGATGATCACTGAATAGTGAACTACAGAGAAAGGGAAACGAATCAGGAGGCCCAGGGATGGTTCCCTGGGGAAAACCCTCCGATGCTTAAGTCAGTAGAGCAATGGTGGAAGATATGGAGGGAGGTAGAAAGAGGTGCACGAGATCCCCCAACACCAAGGTGGTGAAGTGGTTCCTGCTCAGGGAGTTTTAGGCGTATATTACCCTTACCTTTCATTGGAGGGAATCCCTGGTTTATATAGTGTGCTCACCTTATGAGTCCTGTAAGCTGAGGAGTTTCAGGCGGGAGTTACGTCCTCATCATGGGATCGTTACGTCCTCATCGTGGGCTCTTCATGGCCTTGAGGGATCATGGATCCTTTATCCTCATAAACTCCTGCTCATAAAGGGCTCTTCAACGGCTGCGTGGATAAGCACTCGTCAGTCGGTCTGAGCATAAAGGGTGCCAGCCCTGTCCGGGCGATAGGCATAGCTCGGATGAAGTCAGGTCGGAGTGTGCGCAGGGCGCTTGCCTCTATCCCGATGAAGGGATAACTCGGGCATGGGTCTTCCTCCATTCTGACGCTCGGGCCTTCCGAGCCTAAGGGCCTCCGAGGAAGGGTGGGATCTCGAGTAATCTTTATTGCGCTTTTTAGCCTAAGTGAGCCATGTGGGGCTGTCACTTGGATGAGCTGAGCCTCGTTCGGTCCTGATGGGCCTAGTTCGGCTGCTCCTAGATGGACTACAAAAATCCCCCTCTCCAAAAATCTTTTTAAAGTTCATGTGCACTTTAGAAAAATAAAATCACGTTGCACGCTAATGACAGTAGGACAAGCCTTCTGCTATTTTGAGTATGTTGTCTGATATTCAGCACTTCTTAAAGAAGAGATCTTTTATAAACTTTCTGCCATGTTATCTATCAAAATTAGTGTAAAAGCACAATTGAAAAGAAAAAAAATTGAGAAAAAAGCACCATGAAAAATGCTCCGATTCTGAGTAACCGGGCCTACTTCACCTAAGAAGTGTTAAGGTTCGCGTCAAAATGAAAAGGGAACCTTGATCTGCGAAACCGGGCCTGCTTCTCCTAAGGCAAGAGTCGAGGTTCACGTTAAACAGTGATGGGTAGTGCAGCATCATGTGTGTAGAAAAAAAATAAAAAGATCCCTAAGGGATGAAACAATAGGGCAGACGAAAAGCTAGTATTCTTAATGCTCTGATTAAGAAGTGCAGGGTTGAAAGGCACTTGTTCGGAATAGCAAATGGGGGATGCAATTGTCTTCGCTATGGACTTAGCATTCATTTCACATGCACAAGTGCTACTGAATTTTGATTAGAATTCTTGATCATGTACCTTAATTTCCTACATAAGGCTAGTATGTGATAATGATTCTGAATTCCTAATCATTGGTTGATTCTATGAAGGAAGAACTTGATATGAAGGTATGAACTTTATAAACTCTTGTTGGTCCTTAATTTTTAATTGTCTGCATTGCTAAGGGACTAGCAATGAGTAAGTTGGGGGGTGTGATAAGTGTGTAATTTTACATGTTAATTTATGATATACACACTTTTTATGAGCTTTAATATTAATAATTATGCACTTATCACACTTAAAATCAATTTTCAATCAAAATACTTAGTTGATGAAACTAATTATGATTTAAGTAATAAATATATTATTTTGCAGGCACTCGGCAAGAAGTCTGCGCAAGAATAGGTCAAATATCATGAAGTATGAAAAGAAAAAGAAATAAAAATTAAAACATTAACACCTCTATATAAATAATATAAATTCATATAATATATATATTCACTTAGATATAATATATATATAATATATTAATAAAACATATTCCTAAATATACCTATATATATAACATACCTATATACATAATATATTCATATATAAATATAACACCACCTCTTTCATATAATAAATACTATTATATATATACTATATATATCTATTCAGTATATATTCACTACGTTAAAGTCTCATGGAGGCAGGTGGATGAGCCACGTTGCATGGCTTTTGACAATGTATTTTGTGCAAACAATTCATGAAAAGGGCTTCAACGTGGCCAAGCCATCGCAGCAGGTGGAGGCTTTCACGTGGCTCATGCGAGCTTCATGCATGGGCCCTTCACGTAAAGGCTTCACACGACGTCGGCTTCGGGCTTGACGCGGTGGGAAAGGTGGCAACTTCATGCAGGCTTAGTCTTCATGTGCCTGGCGGGCTTTGGAAGGAGGCGGCTTGAGCGGGCACTTCTCCACGTGCAACAGACGCTGAAGGTGGGTTCGGCAAGTGGGCTCGGGCCAGCAGCAAGGCGCGGTCAAACGCATGGTCAACAGGCCAAATTGTCCCCTTCACATGACTTTGCGCTGGAGGCTTCACATGCTTTTCACACGGTCGGCGAGGTGGCCACCTCGTAAGCGGACCAGCGGCTTCACACACGCAGCTGTGTTGATGCAGAGAGCAAAGCAGCGGCTTCACATGCAGGTGTCTTCACACTGGCAGGGACAAAGGAGGCTTCTTCATGTTACAGATGAAGGCAACGCGTTGGTGAGAGCAGAGAGTAGAGAAAAGAGAGAACAAGGGCTAGTTTCAACCTATAAAAGGAGGGGTTGGGAAAGAGTTAAAGGAAGTTGTCTTTATAATGTATTTTGGGTTTCTGCATTGTTATGAGAGCTTTGTTTAAGTGATGTTTTAGTGTTTTTGAGAAGAAGCAAAGAGAGAGGGGCAGGAGGCCCCCTTCAGGTTCCAATTTATTTTCATTGTTATTGTTCTTTGAATTTCTTGTGCTCTCTATTTGATCTTGTCTTTTCAAATTAAGTGAAATTAATATTGTTGTTCTTCTTGTTCATTTCTTTTGGTCATCCATTTACGTTTATTTTCTTTGGTTTAAAGTTTAGTGATTTTGTAATTCTGTCATTTTACTTTCACTTGTCTCATTACTATTTAAGCTCGAGTTTTCATTATTCCTTCACTTTGTTTAATTAATTTCTTAATTTCAAAATCAAGTTTTCAACCCAACTTTCATGGTTTTCAATCTTAAAAATTCAAGGTTTTCAACTCTCAAATCTAACTCTCTCTGTGGATTCGACTCGGTCTCATCACTTAACTATTCTATTTAATTTGTGGGCCGGATATTTAAATTTGGTAGCGGGGCGTATTAACGACGTGCATTTTCCCGCCATCAATTTTGGCGCCGTTGCCGGGGAGGTTTGAATTTGAAGTTGATAACTTTGTGTTTTCTTTTGTATATATATTGGTGCTCACTCTTATTTTTGCAGAAAAATAAAAGGATCCGTAAAAGCACAAAAAAAAAGTAAATTTTAAAAATGCAAAAAATAAATGTTGTGTCTCCCCGAGGTAAGTCTTCTTTATCTTCTAATCTTGTTATTTTTTATTTGCCAAATAAAGAACGAAAGAATGCGATTAAGGTTAGTACTCTTACTCTCTTTCCATAGATTTCGTTTCTTTATTTTTACTTTCAATATGTAAATCGTTTCCATGCTTTGGTATGGTCTTAAAAAATAAAAAAAGGAAAAAATTATGGTGGACAAGTTCAGTTCACTAACTACTAAAAAAATAAAAAAATAAAAACACAAAAAAGGTATAACTTGGGCTCACTATCATCTTTGAAACTTGTGTCTAAGGCTAGAGGTCCACGGCAAACGCTATAAGCGGGAAAGTGGTTACCTAATTAGGACCTTGTGAAAGTAGGGGGAGCCTCCCACTTCCACACATGTTACTTGGCCGGTGGATAAGTTTGATGGTGAATCTAAGTTAGACTTTGTTTAATAATTTGTTTGTATAAAAAATCAAAAAAAAGAAGAAAAATAAAAAATTATACAAAAAAATGGTGAGAGCATAATTTTCATTTATGGATTGGGCACATCAATTAGATAGGTTTGACCAATTGGCTCATAAATTTGATCAATTTCTAGCCATGGATCAAGACCATTTCATACCACCTGGTTGCCATGACAACGATCACATGTGGGCTAACCCGGCCCATTATGTAGGTGGTTGCCCAAACCAATTCTCATTTCTCGCTCAAAATAGCCCGACCTATTATGAAAGTCCATACTCGTGGTCGGCCAAAAATGAGATCCCATCACCTATGATGGCCCAATTTTCGTCAGTTACCCAATACCAAGCCCAAACCACTCAGTTCTTTCAAGGGGGCCATGATCTACCTTTCACCCCGGAGCAAGCTCAATATGTCCAACGGTTTTCTCAACCCAATTATGAATCATCTTCAGATACTTATAACTCTAGCTGAGAAAATCAACTAACAATCTCTTGGATGGACCAAGCAAGGCAAGCCCCAATGCCTCAAGACCTCTCCACACCTTATTTTGACCCATGTCCACATACCTTTAATTCTGGTTGGAGAGATCAACATGATTCTTCTTGGGAGTCTTATCAGGACCAATCCCAAAGTCCTCAAGAACAAGATTTCTCAAATTGCGCTCCATACCCAAATGATTCTTACGATCAACCCTATTTGTTTGATCAATTGACACGGCTCTTCCAAACTCAACAACAAGCATTCCAAGAACATTTGTAAAACTTTGAGGCCCAATTGAGCAGGGTTACTAAAAATGTCATAGACACGGAAGTGGACCAAATGTCTAGCAACTCCACTATAAGTCTTGAGGGTAAACTTCTGACATTTGATGACAATAAAAGTCAATATGATCAATCCATGATTCTCCGGTCTAACACTCATATCCCTTTTGATCTTGAGAGGATAATGGGGGAGTTTTATGATGAGGACTTAAAGGAAGAGCAGCCTGAGAAGCCTAAAATCCATTCCCTTTGTGAAGAGGATTATGATGATCTTGAGTCGGGGGGAGAAGAAGAGGAAGAGGATTTACCAGTCAATGATCAAATTCCATTACTTTTTCTTCCTGAATTTGATGAATCCTCCTTCCAAGTGAATGACAAAGAAAATGTGAGTGTGGAGAGAGAGTTGAGTGTGGCCATAAGTCATTCTTCTTTGGTACCTGAGGAACCGAGTGCTCCACTTAAAATTTACTCTGATTGGGTATCTCTTGATTTTGGGGAGGATTTTGATCTTTTACCTGTTCCTGACCTCGACACTTCTATACAAATCCCCTACATCCTACAACTAGCCAATCGGTCGATTCCACTTGAGCTTCATGATCATCTGTGTGTTGAGGAGCACGTCTCTTTCACTATCCCTTGCCTTCTCGGCACTATCCCTTTCGTGGAATCTTTCGGAACTCCTCCCACTCCTACTCTTCCTTACCTCAACATTGTGCTTGAAAATTTTAAGAGTGATGATGAAGGAGAAAAGCTAAGAGACATTAAGGTCCGCATTAATGTGTTTAATACTTATAAAGACCTTAAAAATATAAAGGAATATTTTGTAATTGAAGATATGATAATTCCTCCGCCATTCTCTGACCGAGGGGGTCCGTCCAAATTCTTAGACCCACCTTGGCATGCTTCTGCCCACATGCACATGCATATAATCTTTTCCTCCAATGGTACAAGGGCTGGAGTTTATCAGATGATAAGATCATTTGGTGGCTCATTCTGAATGCCACCCGTTGGTTAGTGAACTACAATGCGTCTGGCTGACGACGTTAAACGTAGCGCTTTTTGGGAGACAACCCAAACCAATAATAGTTTCGTGTGATAATAAATGACTTTTTGGGAGACAACCCAAATTTTTATTGTGGTTTTGTGTTTATTTTGTAGGTTTGAATAAAGGATAAGTTGGGGGGAGAGAGTTGATTGCTTACTCAGTTTCTCAAATTTTCAAAGCCAAGTGTCGCCTCTCATTCCAGCAAGGATGCCCGTCGAAGTTCACTTCCAGCAGGTTGTCCCGTTCCTTCACAAACTATCATGTTTACATTGTTCATTATTCCATATTGTTCATGTCATTGAGGACAATGTCATTTAAGTTGGGGGGACAGAAATCATGTTATCTTATACAACTTTATTTTGCCTCATTTTTTTTTGTGAACCCAAAATCCCAATTACATTTTTTTTTATGATTCATGCTTCCATTGAAAGTAATTCTGGAATAGAAACGACTCGGAAAAGGATGATTAAAAATAGATCTAATCTAGCTATGGAAAACTGATATACGAATCTTTTTAAAGTTCATGTGCACTTTAGAAAAATAAAATCACGTTGCACGCTAATGACACAAGTAGGAAAGCCTTCTCCTATTTTGGATATGTTGTCTGATATTCAGCACTTCTTAAAGAAGAGATCTTTTATAAAATTTCTGCCATGTTATCTATCAAAATTAGTGTAAAAGCACAATTGAAAAGAAAAAAAATTGAGAACAAGGCACTATGAAAAATGCTCCGATTCTGAGTAACCGGGCCTACTTCACCTAAGACGTGTTGAGGTTCGCGTCAAAAGGAAAAAGAAACCTTGATCTGTGAAACCGGGCCTGCTTCTCCTAAGACAAGAGTCGTAGTTCGCGTTAAATAGTGAAGGATAGTGCAACATCATGTTAAAGTCTCATGGAGGCAGGTGGATGAGCCACGGGCATGGCTTTTGACAACGTATTTTGTGCAAACAATTCATGAAAAGGGCTTCAACGTGGCCAAGCCATCGCAGCAGGTGGAGGCTTTCACGTGGCTCATGCGAGCTTCATGCATGGGCCCTTCACGTAAAGGCTTCACACGACGTCGGCTTCGGGCTTCACGCGGTGGGAAAGGCGGCAACTTCATGCAGGCTTAGTCTTCATGTGCCTGGCGGGATTTGGAAGGAGGTGGCTTGAGCGGGCACTTCTCCACGTGTAACAGACGCTGAAGGCGGGTTCGGCAAGTGGGCTCGGGCCAGCAGCCAGGCGCGGTCAAACGCACGGTCAACAGGCCAAATTGGCCCCTTCACATGACTTTGCGCTGGAGGCTTCACATGCTTTTCACACGGTCGGCGAGGTGGCCACCTCACAAGCGGACCAGCGGCTTCACACACGCAGCCGTGTTGACGCAGAGAGCAAAGCGACGGCTTCACATGCAGGTGTCTTCACACTGGCAGGGACAAAACATGCTTCTTTATGTTACGGACGAAGGCAACACGTTGGTGAGAGCAGAGAGTAGGGAAAAGAGAGAACAGGGGCTAGTTTCAGCCTAAAAAGGAGGGGTTGGGAAAGAGTTAAAGGAAGTTGTCTTTATAATGTATTTTGGATTTCTGCATTGTTATGAGAGCTTTGTTTAAGTGATGTTTTAGTGTTTTTGAGAAGAAGCAAAGAGAGAGGGGTAGGAGGCCCCCTTCAGGTTCCAATTTATTATCGTTGTTATTGTTCTTTGAATCTCTTGTGCTCTCTATTTGATCTTATCTTTTCAAATTAAGTGAAATTAATATTGTTGTTCTTCTTGTTCATTTCTTTTGTTCATCCATTTACGTTTATTTTCTCTGGTTTAAAGTTTAGTGATTTTATACTTCTGTCATTTTACTTTCACTTGTCTCATTACTATTTAAGCTCGAGTTTTCATTATTCCTTCACTTTGTTTAATTAATTTCTTGATTTCAAAATCAAGTTTTCAACCCAACTTTTATGGTTTTCAATCCTAAAAATTCAAGGTTTTCAACTCTCAAATCTAACTCTCTCTGTGGATTCGACTCGGTCTCATCACTTAACTATTCAATTTAATTTGTTGGTCGGATATTTAAATTTGGTAGCGGGGTGTATTAACGACGTGCATTTTCCTGCCATCAATTTTGACGCCGTTGCCGAGGAGGTTTGAATTTGAAGTTGATCACTTTGTGTTTTCTTTTGTATATATATTGGTGCTCACTCTTATTTTTGCAGAAAAATAAAAGGATCCGTAAAAGTACAAAAAAAATAGTAAATTTTGAAAATGCAAAAAATAAATGGTGTGTCTCCCCGAGGTAAGTCTTCTTTATCTTCTAATCTTGTTATTTTTTATTTGCCAAATAAGGAACGAGGGAATGCGATTAAGGTTAGTACTCTTACTTCCATAGATTTTGTTTCTTTATTTTCACTTTCAATATGTAAATCGTTTTCATGCTTTGGTATGGTCTTAAAAAATAAAAAAAAAAGGAAAAATTATGGTGGACTAGTTCAGTTCACTAACTACTAAAAAAATAGAAAAATAAAAACACAAAAAGGGGTATAACTTGAGCTCACTATCATCTTTGAAACTGGTGTCTAAGGCTAGAGGTCCACGGCAAACGCTATAAGCGGGAAAGTGGTTACTTAATTAGGACCTTGTGAAAATAAGGGGTGCCTCCCATTCTACACTTGTTACCTAGCCGGGGGATAAGTTTGATGGTGAATCTAAGTTAGACTTTGTTTAATAATTTGTTTGTATAAAAAAATAAAAAAAATAAAAAAAATAAAAAATTATACAAAAAAATGCTGAGAGCATAATTTTCATTTATGGATTGGGCACATCAATTAGATAGGTTTGACCAATTGGCTCATAAATTTGATCAATTTCTAGCCATGGATCAAGACCATTTCATACCACCTGGTTGCCATGACAACGATCACATGTGGGCTAACCCGGCCCATTATGTAGGTGGTTGCCCAAACCAATTCTCATTTCTCACCCAAAATAGCCCGACCTATTATGAAAGTCCATACTCGTGGTCGGCCCAAAATGAGATCCCGTCACGTATGATGGCCCAATTTTCGTCAGTTACCCATGACCAGGCCCAAACCACTCAGTTCTTTCAAGGGGGCCATGATCTACCTTTCACCCCGGGGCAAGCTCAATATGTCCAATGGTTTTCTCAACCCAATTATGAATCATCTTCAGATACTTATAACTCTAGCTGGGAAAATCAACTAACAATCTCTTGGATAGACCAAGCAAGGCAAGCCTCAATGTCTCAAGACCTCTCCACACCTTATTTTGACCCATGTCCACATACCTTTAATTCTGATTGGAGAGATCAACATGATTCTTCTTGGGAGTCTTATCAGGACCAATCCGAAAGTCCTCAAGAATAAGATTTTTCAAATTGGGCTCATACCCAAATGATTCTTACGATCAACCCTATTTGTTTGATCAATTGACACGGTGCTTCCAAACTCAACAACAAGCCTTCCAAGAACAACTGTAAAATTTTGAGGCCCAATTGAGCAGGGTTACTAAAAACATCATAGACACGGAAGTGGACCAAATGTCTAGCAACTCCACTATAAGTCTTCAGGACCAACTTCCGGCATTTGATGACAATAAAAGCCCATATGATCAATCCATGATTCCCCAGTCTAACACTCATATCCCTTTTGATCTTGAGAGGATAATGTGGGAGTTTTATGATGAGGACTTAAAAGAAGAGCAGTCTGAGAAGCCTAAAACTCATTCCCTTTGTGAAGATGATTATGATGATCTTGAGTCGAGGGGAGAAGAAGAGGAAGAGGATTTGCCAGTCAATGATCAAATTCTATTATTTTTCCTTCCTGAATTTGATGAATCCTCCTTCCAAGTGAATGACAAAGAAAATGTGAGTGTGGAGAGAGAATTGAGTGTGGCCATAAGTCATTCTTCTTTGGTACCTGAGGAACCGGGTGCTCCACTTAAAATTTACTCTGATTGGGTATCTCTTGATTTTGAGGCGGATCTTGATCTTTTACCTGTTCCTGACCTCGGCACTTCTATACAAATTCTCTACATCCTGCAACTAGTCGATCGGTCGATTCCACTTGAGCTTCATGATCATCCGTGTGTTGAGGAGCACGTCTCTTTCACTATCCCTTGCCTTCTCGGCACTATCCCTTTTGTGGAATCCTTCGGAACTCCTCCCACTCCTACTCTTCCTCATCTCAACATTGTGCTTGAAAATTTTAAGAGTGATGATGAAGGAGAAAAGCTAAGAGACATTAAGGTTCGCATTGATGTGTTTAATACTTATAAAGACCTTAAAAATATAGAGGAATATTTTGTAATTGAAGATATGATAATTCCTCCGCCATTCTCTGACCGAGGTGGTCCGTCCAAATTCCTAGACCCACCTTGGCATTCTTCTAGCCCACATGCACATGCATATAATCTTTTCCTCCAATGGTACAAGGGCTGGAGTTTATCAGATGATAAGATCATTTGGTGGCTCATTCTGAATGCCACCCGTTGGTTAGTGAACTGCAATGCGTCTGGCTGACGACGTTAAACGTAGCGCTTTTTGGGAGACAACCCAAACCAATAATAGTTTCGTGTGATAATAAATGGCTTTTTGGGAGACAACCCAAGTTTTTATTGTGGTTTTGTGTTTATTTTGCAGGTTTGAATAAAGGATAAGTTGGGGGGAGAGAGTTGATTGCTTACTCAGTTTCTCAAATTTTCAAAGCCAAGTGCCACCTCTCATTCCAGCAAGGATGCCCGTCGAAGTTCACTTCCAGCAGGTTGTCCCGTTCCTTTACAAATTATCATGTTTATATTGTTCATTATTCCATATTGTTCATGTCATTGAGGATAATGTCATTTAAGTTTGGGAGACGGAAATCATGTTATCTTATACAACTTTATTTTACCACATTTTTTTTGTGAACCCAAAATCCCAATTGCATTTTTTTTATGATTCATACTTCCTTTGAAAGTAATTCTGGAATAGAAACGACTGGGAAAATGATGATGAAAATTTGATCTAATCTAGCTATGGAAAACTGATATAAGAATCTTTTTAAAGTTCATGTGCACTTTAGAAAAATAAAATCACGTTGCACGTTAATGACACAAGTAGGACAAGCCTTCTGCTATTTTAGGTATGTTGTCTGATATTCAACACTTCTTAAGGAAGAGATCTTTTATAAACTTTCTGTCATGTTATCTATCAAAATTAGTGTAAAAGCACAATTGAAAAGAAAAAAATTTGAGAAAAAGGCACCATGAAAAATGCTCCGATTCTGAGTAACCGGGCCTACTTCACCTAAGACGTGTTGAGGTTCGCGTCAAAGGGAAAAGGGAACCTTGATCTGCGAAACTGGGCCTGCTTCTCATAAGGCAAGAGTCAAGATTCGCGTTAAACAGTGAAGGGTAGTGCAGTATCATGTGTGTAGAAAAAAAATAAAAAGATCCCTAAGGGACGAAACAATAGGGCAGACAAAAAGCTAGTATTCTTAATGTTCTGATTAAGAAGTGCAGGGTTGAAAGGCACTTGTTCGGAATAGCAAATGAGGGATGCAATTGTCTTCACTGTGGACTTAGCATTCATTTCACATGCACAAGTGCTACTGAATTTTGATTAGAATTCTTGATCATGTACCTTAATTTCCTACACAAGGCTAGTATGTGTTAATGATTCTGAATTCCTAATCATTAGTTGATTCTATGAAGGAAGAACTTGATATGAAGGTATGAACTTTATAAACTCTTGTTGGTCCTTAATTTTTAATTGTTTGCATTGCTAAGGGACTAGCAATGAGTAAGTTGGGGGTGTGATAAGTGTGTAATTTTACATGTTAATTTATGATATACACACTTTTATGAGCTTTAATATTAATAATTATGCACATATCACACTTAAAATTAATTTTCAATCAAAATGCTTAGTTGATGAAATTAATTATGATTTAAGCAATAAATATGTTATTTTGCAAGCACTCGGCAAGAAGTCTGCGCAAGAATGGGCCAAATATCATGAAGTATGAAAAGAAAAAGAAATAAAAATCAAAACATTAACACCTCTATATAAATAATATAAATTCATATAATATATATATTCACTTAGATATAATATATTTATATATAATATTCATAATATATATTCCTAAATATATCTATATACATAACATACCTATATACATAATATATTCATATATAAATATAACACCACCTCTTTCATATAATAAATACTATTATATATATAATATATATATCTATTCTATATATATTCACCACGTTAAAGTCTCGTGGAGGCAGGCGGATGAGCCACGTTGCATGGCTTTTGACAATGTTTTTTGTGCAAACAATTCATGAAAAGGGCTTCAACGTGGGCAAGCCATCGCAGCATGTGGAGGCTTTCACGTGGCTCACACTACAAGAAATAACATTTTTAGCAACAAAAAAATTTCTTGTAAAAGGTCTAAATTTTGTTGTTAAATACATTTCACAACAAATAATTTCGTTATTAAAAATTGTTGTAAAACATTCGTCACTATATGATTTAACAAGAAATTATAATTTTGTTGTTATAAAATAAATAATAACAACAAATTTTTTTTGTCATTATATCTTACGAAAAATAATAAAAAAAATCGTTGTTATATATGCATAATAACAACAAAAAAATTTGTCATTATATCTTACAAAAAACAACAACAAAAATCGTTGTTACATATGCATAATAACAACAACAAAAATTGTCATTATATGTAACATAAAACAACAAAAAAATATCATTGTTATATATGTATAATAACAACAAAAAAATTTATTATAAAAACATGATCTATATTTGACCAAAATTTTAATAACAATGTCTTTTGTCGTTAATAGAATCTTTTACAATGAATCATTTTGTGATTATAAATTATCGCAACAAATATCTTGTTGTTAAAACGTTTATAGACTAAAAATTAAGAATAATTATTATATATTTTAATCACATTTATAACAATCTCTTTTGTTGTAAATAATTTATATTCATAAAAAAATTTATATTATTAAAAAATATTACAACCACAATGTCGCCAAGTCGTCGTTGAAAGATCAAATTATATTTCTAAACAAAAAAGGCCAATTTTGCTACATATGGATACAATATACACAAGTCAAGATAATGGAATCAATCATCATAACTCACATAAGATTAAATTAATTTTAAAGTAAAAAATAATCAAATAAATAATTAACAAATGTAGTTGTTCAAGTATATACAACGACACGTGACATAAAAAATCTAAGAAATTGATGGACGACTCTCTAAACCAACAAATAATGCTCGTATTTGTTGTAGCTCTGATGAAAGAGATATATATTGATCCTTGACATTTGCTAATTCTTCTTTTGTGTTTGCAAGTTCTTCCTTTGTTTTTGAAAGCTCGTCATGAATTGCATCCATAGATTGTTGTGACGAAGAGCAATTAAGACATCTACCATGCTTGCTTGATGATATTGGAGGCTCCCCATGACCCATGCCTTTTATATATCCAGATCTTGTGCCTAACACTTGTGAGACAATTGCAGAATGATCAAGAGGGGTCCCTGTAGCCTCAGCTTCAGTCATTAGCGTGACCATTTTTTCCTGAAAGAAAGTAGATGATATACTAAGTTTTGTTTAAGAAATAATTGTTTGTGTAAAATATTTCAAAATTCATGAATAATACATGGAAGAAGTAAAACCAAAAATTTTGTACACTTGATCTAATAGTAAACAAGGAAGAATACAAAACATCCTATCAATCTTTCAGATCTCATTGCAAAAAGAGAAATGAAGAAAGAATACATAACATCCTTGTTGGCATGTTCTAGTTGGAAAAATAAGTCTTCTGATTTGAGTGGATAACAAGCATTTACATAGAACTAGAATTCATTAATGTATTTAATTGTATTATCAAAAGGAATGGGCACAGATAATAATAAAAGATCATCTGGAAAGTGGAGATATCAAATCCATGTTAAGAGACCATACTTAAGCCTAAAGGATACCGCACCCAAAAGTTAGAAGATTCCAATTCTTACTGTTAAGAATACATGGTCAAGAAAAAAATGAATCCCTTGGGCTTGCAAACTTCTGATTTTCAATATTAGCATCCCGGTGATGCTTCTGAGCATATGATAGTATATGTTGTTGAATCACTTCCACAGTGGACATCCTCAGAAAATCTGTTATGCTCTTTATTCTGTTTTACACTTCCAACTTAAATCTAATGTTATGTTAAATCTTCTGATTTTATATGAGAAGGTTTGGTGGCTGTTACCTCCTCCACCCATCGTCCTATGTATAGCTGTTTGGTTTCCATCGACATGCTCCACCCTCCCCCCCAACCCATTATCCTTGCACCCGGTCTTTGCTCATCTTTACCTGTTCTTGGTGGCAATTAGCTCACATCCATGGTAAAAACCAGCATCAGAATTAGAGGGGAGAAGAGCAAGGAGGGAAAAGAAACAATGTGTTTGCTGGGTCTGAGGTGGTGGATGGGGTTGTGTGATTGGGAAGAGGGTACAGCTCCAGACACAGAACATCTACTCACTCTCCCTGCAGCTGATCACCTGTTGCACTCCTCATTGTATGGAATCATAATGTTCTTGACAGTAGGACTAACTCAAATGATCTAGTGGGTGCGGTTTTAATTCCCTGTTCTTTTATTTTGTGGGTTGATATATGTACAATCGGCCATGGGCATTCATTCCTAAAAAGGAAGAGGCTAACTATCCTTGGAACTTTAATTGCACCAGGTTTATGAAAGATCCATACTAAAACATCACCAAGATATTAGCTGCTGAATTGGAGGAAATGATTTCAAGGCCGGTCACTGGGAACAATGTATGTTTATTAAAGAAAGACATTCAAGAATACCTTTTTTTTGAATGTGCATTCAAGAAAATCTATTTATGTCCAATGAATTCATCCAAGCTATGTGAGGTACAAACATTTGTAGAGGATGGTTATCAATCAACCTTGGCTTTAAGAAGAACATAACCATGGTTTTGAGGTTGCTCAGAGTGCCACCCTTTTGCAAGCAAATGAGGCCAGACAGCTTACTTCAACCTATCACTTGACGGTCTGGGGGTTTGAAGATGAAGAGCAAGCTAGGGAACATGGCTGGAGGCTCTTCAAAAGCATATAATTGAGTCTCAGTGTACATTAGAAGAATTTTCTGCGGACTGGCTTAGCAAGGGCGCAGCTGGGTATTCTCATTTACATTCTTCAGAGAAACTAAGACTCCTGAATTTTCTCTGTGATGAGCTCCTTGGCACAGAGTAAGTGACACATGGTATCTGTCTAAATGTCCATGTTATTTTGAATTTTGTGTGCTCATTTGTGCTTGTTTTCTTTTCCCATTTGATTTAGAGAAATAAGAGCTTGGATAGAAAAAGAAAATTTAGAATTCATTGAGAAAATGAAAGAAGCTCATGAAAAAGTTCTTGCTGCAAAGGAGGAGGTAAGTGAATCATGTGACTAGGGAAGCTGTGAATGATAAAGATCATCAAGTTTCTTTGTTTTTGTTTTTTATGTGTACATATGTAACTATGAATGTGCATTGGGGTACACACATTTACATGCATCTCTTTTTCACAGGAGAAGCGCCTCAAGAAGATGCTGAGGGATGAAGTGGCAGAAGCTATGCTTCAATTAAGAAGTGGCACTCCTCTGACTATTTCTGAGCATAAGGATCTTGTTTCAAAAATAAAGACTGAGACAGAGAAAGTCCATTCGGAGGTGCTAGGTTCTTTGGATGTGTTACGTAAAAGTATGTTTCATAGTTTGTAGTTTGTACAGGCAGGTCCTATGTTTGTGTTCCTTTCTATTTCAGCAATAGTTTAGGCTTATGAAACAGTTGGACTTGTATTCATAAAGCAGCTGTGGTTATTTTTGTTATTAATCTTGATATACATAGTTTTTTTATGTTCTTATGTACATTATCTATAAAGTGAAAATTAGGTCTTACATGTCCTTTATAATCTATGGACAATCAGATTCTAGGATGTCTATAACAATTAAAATCTTGATACTTCCAAAAGTGGCTGGCAGGCGTCATGAAGTTAGGGGGTAATTTCCATGGTTGTGCATAATAAAGAAATGATAAGTGTGCAATTAATTAATTTAAATATTAATTGGATATAAGTCAGCGGTATGAATGCAACGAATGATTGAACAACTGTTATATCTTGTGGACAAATGGAATATCTCAAGAATATTCCATTATCCCAAAATTATATAGTACAGATCAGGGTTCACCAACTCATTGGGACAGATCGACTTGGAGCTGCTGTGGTATTGTCATAGTTTTCAAATCGAGTATGCTCCACTCTACTATTCTTTTTTCTGGAGGCAAAAAGCGCATATTCAGTGGCTTCAGGATGGCGACAGAAATTCTAAATTTTTTCATGCTGCTGTTCTAAAAAACAGAAGTCGCAATATGATAAATTCTATCAAAGATGACAATGGCAGAATCATTGACAATGAGGAACTCATCAAAACTATCGTTGTGCAACACTTTCAGGAAGCCTTTACTTCTCAGACACACACTATCTCCCAGCAACTTCTCCATTTTGACAGCTTGACATTCACAGAAAGACTTGGGCATGCTTTACAGCTCTGTTTAGCTAGGTGTAGAATGAGGACATGGGTAATTTCTAGAGCCAGAAGAAGTGCAAGCTGTGGAGGGGCACTGAAGGGATTGGTAAGGTTCTTTAAATGATCTAGAAAAAGAGTAAACAAGGGCTGACACTATATCAACTTTACCGTACTAACCAATGGTCAAGCATTTTTTTCAGGGGTGAGGTTTTACATATATATTTACAATGACAGATAGAAATATAATGGTAGAGATGTAAAATTACGTGACAACAACTAATATCATAAACCAAAGATAAACAGATCAATTAACAAATCTCGGCGAATTCAAAGAAATGTCACAACTTAATTTACTGACCTTCTAGCACCTTATCTAAAAAAATACTCACATATGCTTCTTGCGCCTCATGAGTGGCCCATCCATGTCCTTCACGATAATGAGTGCTTCGAAAGAATTGAATCTGATCTAATTCTTTCTATAAAAAATAAAAATTCACATCAATTTTTTCTCACCAAGGAACAATAAAAGAATAAATGAGTAATAATATTTACCATTTCCTCACGGGCTCGAAGAAATGACTTTTGCCCCGTAGTGTGTCGAATAGTTTGCTTGGAGATATTCTCGGCATTTTTTTTTGAACGTTCCTATATTATACAAAGTGACATAGTAATGGGCATATATGCAAAATAAAATGAATAAATTATTATGAAGGATAGTATTTTTTGGTAAAATTAAATACCTTCCATTTCCCATTAGTAAATATGTTAACACATAACCATTCCCAATCATCTTGGGAAATCTGTCTATAAGGATGTGCTCGTGCTGCCACAAACGTTGCATAGGATTTAAAATGTTTATGCATGGCATTCCTATGACTGCGAAATTGTGCTCCCCATATGGAATGGACACAATTTTTAATCGTTTCATTCTCCTTGATATTGGCATCAAATTTATCCTACAATGAGACACATTATACAAGAAACAAAAATATTTGCTATCAGAATAATTTAGAGACAAGTAAAGCTATAAGCGATTAAACGAATTAAATATATGTAATCTAGATAAATGACTGACAATGGATTACCTCTACATATGGGTATAAGTGCTCCAAATCCTCAATTTTAATATCTGAGAATCTCTTCACTCGCATGGGACCATAATGTCTTATTATATATCCCAAATGACTACTAAAATCTTTTGCATTTGGTCCAATTGCCTTACGCTTTCCTACTGGGATGGTGATAGGCAATGGCCGCCCTCCATTTGCTTGGATCTTTTTCTCAAGCTCAATACCTCGAGTAGGGCCTCGCCTTTGTTTTTGTTGGGCCCCATCAAAAGGAGTAGAGTCGGAAGAACCTGTAGTAGCCAAATAGACACTAATACATAATGAAAAATCAATATTGTAGTAGAAGCATTTATTGAACAAAAGCACCTAAAAAGGAATAAATACATAGCAATGTAACGATACCTAAAGTATGATTTGTAGCAGGTACAACTTCAGTTTCAACCACTGAGTCTATCAAAGGAGCACGTAAGCGACGACCTGGGGCCATAGAGCACTACACCTTACAAGATCCAAGATAATGTTAACTGAATATCTCATTACTTTAAAACATGTCCAAAAATGTCCTTATGATCCACTGTATGAGTTGTGATATGATACTTGTTCAAGCCTCAGAGCAATGTAGTTGACAAAAATAAGATAGTAAATGAAAGTCTAGAAATATTGAAAATGTTAATAGATACTTGTTCTAGCCTCACAGCAATCAGGTTCTGAAAATTTTAAAGCATTCTATCAGGTGTGCAAGTCCAACTAAATGAACCCGGATCGGCCGATCCTGGGTGATCCTAGGCCGAGTCTGCATTCCTGCTCATTTGTGAAAAAGAATAACTGATGGATATGCATTGAGGCAAATAAAGAATACGTAATAAATTCCAAAACACAATGTCCAAGGAATCCAAGGGTACCCCAGTAAACAACATGATAAACAATTTACATAACAAGTATGGTTTATATGATTATTGACGAGTACTACCAGTAAGTGATGCTAAACATGATGAAAGCCAAATAAACAGATGGTTCTATATGACAAGTTAAGGCCTCTATGGATGTTCAGAAACAAGAGGAGTTTCAACAGTTAGAATAATCTCCCCGCAGCAGCAAGGTACATTGCGAATTCGGATCCAATGTGTTGAAGCTATGTCAACAGGTACCAACAGAATTCAATGCCACCATTGCATTGTCAACATTTCTGCTTACATCCATTGGACAAATGGCCATGGCAAGTGGTAGCTGCTGCTCAACTGAAATGGCATTACCCAACCCTTCATCAGCTGAAAACACATGGAACTGCAGCAGAGATAGGGTACTGTTCTTTGTGCCTGACTGTTAATTTATCTTCCTTTGACAGCTCAGTACTAGTATTGCAGACTCGATTTCAGTATTATAGAGATGCAGTTGGCCAATACTTAGTTCAGTTGTGTCTCAATTTCTTTTTAATTCTAGATTGGGGACTTCAGCTCAATATTATAGAGATTTCATTTCTTACATCAGGGAGCTCCACATCCCAAACTCCCATTCTCTGCTCTTCTTATTCACTTCAATTTCATTGGTTCAGAAATCATGTTTAACCATTGTGTTTTCTTGATCCATGTTAGCCCAAACCAGACCTTAGCCATTGAATGGAAAACTCGATGGCAGATTCGATGAATCTTAACCCAGTTAATGAAGACAAGTATCTATGGTGGCAATGTATTACAGTTATGCTTTGCTTAATCTGGACGGAGAGAAATAATCGTTTGTTCAGGAAACAATTCAGACATATACATATTTGTATTGTTGAATCAAAGGTGGATGAAGGGCTGGCTGCTGAACTTGAATTTGGGACCCCCATTTCAGAACTGAAATCCCTGCTCTAAAGTACCACCATCCTTGCATAGCTGTGTAAAGGGAGGAGGATGACTGGAAGAAGCAAAAAAAAAGGGCCTGTAAAGAACTGACGCTCAGATAAAGAAGTTTAAAAATTCAGATTTCCTTTGAATGTGCAGTCACATTTCATTGCATTATACCCATTTCAGATCACTGGACCTGGATGTTGTAGGGGTCGACCCCCTGTGTGTGTGCAGGGGTCGACCCTCTCCCCCTCCTCTCTACCTGGAGCCCAATCTGTCTAAGAAAGAATAAAACATGAGGAGTGAATGCTAAGACAAAACATCAAATCAAGAAGTTACAACCTTCACAAGTGGACATCTGTACGCTTGAATTTCAACATGTTGAACTCTGTAGCTGTGGCCTGTGGGGTTCATCCCCCCAATATCATCATTTTTGATGCCTGCGAAGGCCATTCTGTGCATGGGTCGCCCCCCCCCCCCTGCACATGAGTGGGTCGCCCCCCTGCAGTTCTGTCTGCCATGTAAATAAAAAATGTGTTGGTCATGTGGACCTCACACTTTATGGTTTTTTTTTTGCTGGCATGATATTAATACCCAAGGCAGGAGCCATAGGAAATGGTCCAGCTGCAGCTACCTTTATTCTGACAAATCCAGGACAACTTCATGTGCATGATGTTTCTTCACTGTCTGATTCAAGATCCCTAGGTGCCAAATCTGCTACTCAAGCAAACAAATTTCCTGTGGCCACATCAACCACTGATCCTTGTATGACAGTAGCACAGCTCTGTTTATTACCGGTTGAAGGAAATTCTTGTAAGATGTTGCCAAAGAAAACCCCTGTTAAGAAAATGGGATAAACACCTAGCCTGTTGATGGGTAGGAGAGGTAAATGGCATGAAGGAAAAAAAAGAGAATTTCATATGCATCCCAATCAAATCCTTGCGGGCTATGTGCATTCGTCTTGCCAAGAGGCCTAATGATCTAATGAGCAATCATGATGAAACGATTCATGAATGAAAATTGAGAATGGATTCTGCATGAATTGAAAGCATCTGTATGCATTTAAAAAAATCACAAACTACATGAATTCTAAAAGATCCAGCCTCCAACACCTAAACTTACCAGATTCTGACAAAGGTGTCTGTTTGGATCTGTAAAACCTTGCCTTCGTGAGATCCTTCAGATTGAGTAGAAGCCCTTTGTGTATAAATGGAAAAGACTATTTTTTGAATTTATGTGAATAAACAAATAAAGAACATCAGTACAGTTTAGAGAATAAGATAATATCATAGACCTTCAGCAACATTGGCAAATTATCAAATTCTACATACCTTATGGCAAACATCAGCTCACATCAGACAGATATTGTATATGCAAATAGAGTAGAAAGGACATGATAAAGACTGCCATAAATATAACAAAAAAGACAAGAAACTTGTCATGCTGAAATACAATTTACATATTGCTGCAACACTTTTCACTTAGTTGTAAAAATATGAAATCTAATCATTATCAGATTCAAAAAAGATGGCTTCTTCCTCCTCAGAACAATATTCATGTAGTGTCTCATCAACATCTTCATCTTCTTCAGGGTCAACACAAATAAAATCAACATCTTCGTCACAACCTTCAAGAGATATCCTGGAGAGTTCCTCAGGAGGTACATGGTAAGGAGCAATATCATCTCTAGTCAAACGCCCAACTTCACTCTCATAAACTTCTACATTACGAAATGCTTCAGCAGATTCCAATTGTTGGTATGCTTCAAATTCATAAACATTAGCATCACTTGAGTTGTCTTCTTCACTAACATCTTCTGAAATGTCAAACACATTCCGATTAACTATCTTTTGCACTACACGCCAGCCAGTACCAAGCTTTGTGTCATCAACATAGAACACTTGTTCAACTTGAGAGGCCAAAACAAAAGGATCACTAGTGTACCATGTGCGTGAAGTGTTTACACTTGTAAACCACTCATCTATCTTAATTCCATGTTTTTTATTGCTAACATCCCACCATTTGCACTTAAAAAGATACACATGGTTACCTCTTAAATACTTCAATTCAATTATATCCGTTAACACACCATAGTAGTCAATGTCAACACCTTCATGTTCCCCTTTGACAACAACACCACTATTTTGAGTTGCACGATTTCTTTGTAATCGCTCTGTGTGAAATCGCATTCCATTAATAAAGCATCCTGAATAATAGATGATATTCTGATGGGGTCCACATGCAAGTGAGTAAAGATCATCTGCCACTTTGATACGTTTTTGGTTCACTAGCCCCTTCACCTATCAGTTGAAATTATAATATCAATCAAATAATAAATTAATCTAACAAGTAGTAATGTTCAAGCATTTATTACTAACCTTTTGTTCAAACCATTTAGCAAAATTAAGTTCATGCTCCTGTTGAACATTAACCACACCTTGCATCTCAAGTAGTTCTCTATGTTCACTGTTTAATAGATGCAATAAGAAATGTTAAAATCATGGGGCAAACATTTTTTCATAAAAAATAATAATAATTTTGAAAGATAATTAATTTGAACTTACATTAGGTAATCATTGATCTCATCGCAATTATTCAAAACATACCAACGGATCTTATTGTAGTCAACAAGATTAAGAGTATCCATGTGCTTGCCACCTAGTGGACGGACATCTTGTGCAAAAATTGACAACTTATCTTTGTATTGCTCTTGATTTCCATCATAGTTTCTCTCTGGTTGATTAAATCGTGTTTCAATTTGATTCAAGTACATAGAACAAAATGTGAGACACTCATTATTGATGTATGCTTCTGCAATAGAACCTTCTGGACGAGCTTTATTCCGAACAAAGCTTTTAAGCTTCCGTAAGAACCTATTAACAATTCAAATATTAATCTATATATAAATGAACATGTATATGATGAAAAAAATTATATAATTACCTCTCAATTGGATACATCCAACGGTAGTGAACTGGACCACATAACATTGCTTCGCGTGGTAAGTGAATCGCAAGGTGGACCATTATATCAAAAAATGCAGGTGGAAATATCATCTCCAACTTACACAAAATCATCACGATGTCTTTCTCAAGTCGTTTAAGTATTTCAATCTTTAGAGACTTCGAACATAAATCTTTAAAGAATAACCCCAACTCAATGATTGGAATGGACACATTTTTACTCAAGTAACCACGTAATGCAACTGGCAGTAGTCGTTGCATCATAACATGACAATCATGACTTTTCATTCCTGATATCTTACGATTTTCAACATTCACACATCGAGAAATGTTAGATGCATATCCATCAGGAAATTTAACATTCTTTAGCCATTCACAAAAACTTTTTTGCTCCTTCTCTGACATTGTATATAATCCTGGGTCCATAACAATTGAATCACCATCTTTTCTCAAGTGCAACTCTTGTCTTATATTCATTTCCTGCATATCTAGTCGAGCCTTCACAGAATCTTTTGTTTTGCCTTCGATATTCATGAGCGTGCCAAAAATACTTTCACATATATTCTTTTCAATATGCATTACATCCAAATTGTGTCTAAGTTTCAACTTTTTCCAATATGGCAACTCAAAAAATATGCTCTTTTTCTTCCAATTGAGTTCAATTGTAGAACGCTTCCTTTTTCTAGTGCTTGTTGTTTTCCCAAAACTCATGTCAGGAAGTTCTTGTATCTGTTCCAATATATCATCACCTGACAACTCAGTGGGTGGACCACGACGCTCTTGTTTACCATCAAACTTGTAACTTCTTCGCCAGTGATGATCCATCGGTAAAAAACGTCGATGGCCCATGTAGCATTGTTTTCTTCCATTTTTCAGTGTTTGGGAACATGTTTCACTATTACAAGTAGGACATGCTAACTTACCTTTAGTACTCCATCCAGACAAGTTTGCATAAGCAGGAAAATCATTTATTGTCCACAAAATTGCAGCATGAAGTACAAATACTTCACTTGTGAATGCATCATATGTCTCAATGCCATTTTCCCACAACTCTTTTAATTCATCAATTAATGGCCTTAAGTAAACATCAATATCATTACCAGGTGACTTTGGACCAGGGATAAGTAAACTCAACATAAAAAATGGGTCCTTCATACATTTCCAAGGCGGCAAATTATATGGCATCAATATCACTGGCCACATACTATAAGAATTGCTCATATTACCAAATGGGTTAAAACCATCACTTGCAAGACCTAACCGTACATTTCGAGGATCACGAGCAAACCATTCATGTTCTCTATCAAACTCACGCCAAACTTCAGAGTCTGCAGGATGTTTTAGTACTTCCTCACCATTTACATTGTTATTTGAATGCCATCTCATGTCTTCAGCGACTTGCCTTGAAACAAATAACCTCTGGAGTCTTGGTTTCAATGGAAAATAGCGTAAGACCTTTTGAGGTACTTTCTTTTGTTTACCTTGGTTGTATTTGTACCTTGATTCACCACACTTTGGGCATTTTTCTTCATTCTCATATTCCTTCCAAAACAGAATGCAATCCCTTTTACATGAATCAATCTTGACATAGTCTAAACCCAAATCACGCATAATGCTTTTGGTCTCATAAAAGCTTTCAGGTAGTGTCCCTCCAGGTGGTAGTGCTCGTTTCAATAATGGAAGCAACAAATCAAGTGACTTATTACTCCAGTTACACATTGTCTTCACATGAAGGAGATTAATAAGGAAGGATAACTTTGAGAACTCCCGACACCCTGGATACAGTTCAGATTGACCATCGCTTAGTAATCTAGTAAATTTGTCACTGCCACTCGTACTCCCACGAGTTAAGAGTTGACTACTAGATGTCGTCTCACTATTAAATGTCTCCTGAGCATCATCGATAATGGTTGTTGCAATGTGAACATCATGTATAATGTTTTGAACATCATCACTATAATTGGTCTCATTTTCTGGTCCTTGATCATTGTGATGATGATCTTCACTTTCAATTCTAACTCTGTCAAACTGTTCCCCATGATGTACCCAACGAGTATAACTCCGTAACATCCCATTGATATACAAGTGATCTTCAACCTCGCTCAAATCTTTCAAGTATGCATTCATACATTTTACACAGGGACATCGGATTCTATTCAAACCATCAACACTAGATCGTGCAAGAGCCATAAAAGTATTTATCCCTGCTTTATATTCGGGGCAAAATCGATTTCGAAGTTGTATCCACCTTCTGTCCATTCCCTATTTAACATTCAATGACATTAAATGTAAAATTAATTGTCAAGAAACAAAATCACAACTTCTGAATGTGTCCACATAGGCATTCACCTTCATGAATAATGATATCACAAAAAAGGGAGAGAAAATCTTCACCTAGATGAAAATGGGGCCTGGATTGTTAAGCTAAGAATAAATCCGGTGTTAGATGTAGATTTGATGTCTCAAATATGCTGCGATCAAATGAGACATAATCACGAAGTACACAATAGCAAAAATTCGGTAACAATATGTACAAAAAATTAGAGTAAGAAAACACAATGAGGAAGAGTATTGACTTTCTGCATCATATTGGGCAATTGAGAAGTTGCAATCTGTCCTAGCCCTCCAAAATATGAGATATTAAATCCTTCAAATAGTCAATCTAAGACAATAGCAGAGAACCATCCTGCTCAAAGAAATGACCATCTGAAGAAGGATTCCAGATCACAAAAAAGGGAAACAAACAAAGAAAATATCCAGTAAAAATAGCAAGAGCACCACTTTTGAGTTCTTTGGCCGTGATATATCACATTCTGCAAGTGTAGAAGCAAAACCCTACAGCTAAACAAAATATGATGCTTCCTTATGATGAGAAGAAAGTGCAAATGAATCCACTAAAAGTAGCAAAGCAAGTTTAAAAAGTTGTAAGATCACACATAATCTGACTAAATATGTATGATTTAAAATTTCTGCATGCTTAATCTGACTAAATATGTATGATTTAAAATTTTCTCTTGAAAGGTGGGGAAGCAACACTAGTAAAAAGTAATTAAAGATACAACCAAGCTATTATACATTTCCACCTCTTCTATCAAGATGCAAGTGACCTACAGATCAATATAACTAAAAAAGTGAGAGAATAATAAAATTAAAGAAAAGATATTATAGTATAAACCAATTGCAGTTATAGGGTAAGACACTGCCATTTTATAATCTCGTTACACTATAGCTTTATGATTCTCTTTAAGATATCATAGATACTGGGCCAGCTATCTTTACATGTTTGACTACTCCTTTTCACCCCACAGCCCACAAAATTGCAACCAACACAATATCCCATAACTTCTCTCTCAAAGGGATGATTTTTTAGTCCCTTATCAGCTCTTCTGTGCTATTGGATTCCCAAATTGCCTTGGAGTCTTGGACTGTCTTCATAAGGTTTTTTTGCTTGTTTCATACCTAATACAATCAATTGCCAATCTCATCCTGTTCCACCGAGAGAAAATGGGTTGAGACATTTTCTACTCTTCCCGAGAGACTGTCCTGCCCCATGCCAACCATCCCATTTAACATGGTCTGCCAAAGCTTGCATTTCCTCAAGGAAGATCAATGAGGATTTAGGCTAGGGTCAAGGGAGATGCATAAAATAGTAATAGAAAAAGGGCTAATAGGAGATTTTCAAAATGAATAGTAATAAATGTGGCATATGACAGTAGTAGAGGTGATTTATGCATGACAGAAGAGAAAAATGCAAAGGTCTAAAAGACAAAAGTCTACTTACTTGGAGCAAGCCGTTCCAGAGAAGGAGCATAGGGAATTCAATTCAATTAATATCTTAAGATGGATGTAATACAAAAAAACCTATTTTAAGAGGATGCATATAAAGTGTATTAATTTCCTTATCCTAGTCTCATAGGATGCAGATAAAATCCAAATACAAAATAACTAAAAGATGCATCCATTCCACTGTGTTCTGATAAAAAATTAGTCATTAACTTACTAGAACCACCGATGACCAGCCACTATCATTGAACAAAACAAACATAGTAAACATTTGAAAACAGAGTCTTCTAAGTAACGTACTTGGTATAAATGAAAATTTTTGCTGCAGAAATGGTCATAGCATGCCTTTTTGGATTTTCCAATCTACAGGGTTCAAACATGCAGCTTCCAGTTTCAACAAGACTTCATCCTTCTTTGGTGAAGGAATTGGAACCTCAACATGCTGCATTGAAATTATGCCAATTAATAGTTGTTTAAGAAATATGACAAGTAGAAACATCAGTTTTAGTGCTTAGTTAATGCCGCATCATTTCAAAGATAAACAAAACAGATTGGTCACCTTTTATACCAGATTACTTCATAATAGATCGCATGGCATCCGGAGGAGGTGCTCGACGCAGCTCACGGTCGGGTGGTAAGGCGTCTAGGGCCGACGCGTTGAGGCCAGATCTTGGGCGACGTTCCTGGGTTGCTAGAGGGCAGGGCGATCCCAATCTTCACCTGAGCGATCCTAGGCTGTCAGAGGGTAGGGCGATCTCTGGAGTCACCGGAGCAATCCTGGGTGGCGATCCTGTGCAGGGTGAGCTAGGCGGTGATGCAGTGTTTGATAGGGTAGATAACGCTGTCGCAGGGGCGGCGGCATGCTGTTGGTTTCTCAAGTGAGGATGCGGAGGAGGCCGGGAATCGGAGGGATAGACGAAGGGTTAAGGGAGAGAGAGATAAGGATGCGAGAGAATCGGAGGGAGAGAGAACCGGGAATGTGGGAGAGGAGGCGGGAATCGGAGGGAGAGAGAACCGGGAATGTGGGAGAGGATCGTGGGTGAGGGACGCGGGAGAAGCAGTTTAGGATATGATTAACAACGAGTCTTGTTGTTAGTTAAAATAAAGAAATAATTAATTACAATAAAATATAATATTTTATTGTAAAATACATTTTTATTTACAAGAAATTTTTACAGTTGTTATTATTTATGACTAAATAGTAACAAAATCTTAACTTTTGTTACTAAATATAACATCTTCTATTTATTAACAACAATATTTAAGTTTTGTTTTTATATCTCATTTATTACAACAATTTTATATACCTTGTAATTTTTTTTGTTGTTATTAACCAAATTTCTTGTAGTGTCATGCGAGCTTCATGCATGGGCCCTTCACGTAAAGGCTTCACACGACGTCGGCTTTGGGCTTCACGCGGTGGGAAAGGCGGCAACTTCATGTAGGCTTAGTCTTCATGTGCCTGGCGGGCTTTGGAAGGAGGTGGCTTGAGCGGGCACTTCTGGTGGGGACACCGGACTCACTACCGGGCCCACTACTCGGAGCCGACGCCACATTGCCCCGACACCGAGCTTGTGACTTGGAGACTTACTCGAAGACTCGGCGTCCTGAGTAGATACTTGTGTATTTGTGCGTATTTATGTATATAGTATGTACGCGTGTAGAATACATGTATTTACTACATGTATTATTTTCTTTTTATTTTATTAGGCAAGGTTGGTCAAAAGTTATTGTATTTTTAATTTTATTAAACCCACAAAGTCAATAGTGGGTTGGTGGGCTTTGTCTTGTTAGGCCAGGGTATAAACACAATAAGTGAAAGTTTATGGGTGTAATTATTATAGCCTCCTTCTATATAAGGAAGGCTAGGGTGTGTAATGTTTGATATGATGAAATTGAATAAAAGAGTGTCTTACGTGAGAGCCATTCTCACTTGTTCATTTCCCTTCCCTCATTCTCTTTTGAGTGTGAGTGTGTCGCCCGGTGTGAGGCCATCCGGTGTGAGGCCGAGCTGCGAGAGGTCCTATCCAGTCCCGTTCGTGTCCCAGAGTTGTCGTCGATCCATTTCCACGTCACCGCCGCGTCAGATTTGGTATCAGAGCCCAACACGGCGCCTCCAACGAGCCCGACGTCTCTCTCTTTCTCTCTCTAGGTTGTTAGTGTGAAAAAAAACAAGAAGAAAAAAAAAGAAGAGTAGCAGAAAAGATATTAGTTGAGAGAAGCATAAGAAAAAAAAGTGAGAAATTTTTTTTCCCTCCCGTGTTAATATCTCTCTCTATTACTCTCTCTCTCTCTCGCGCTTAACCTCTCTCTGTCTCTCTCTCCCGTGCTCTGTCTCTCTCTCTCTCCCCTTCTCTCTCAGTTTTATCTCTCTCGGCGCCCCTCTCTCTCTCCTTCTCTTTCTCTCTCAGTCTCGGCGTCCCCGACAGGCGCCCGACAGCCCACCTCGGTGCCCACCCGCCTTGGCGTCCACGCCGCTCAACACCCCCGATCACCTCGGGGGGCCTGACTGTGGACATCAAAAAAGTGCACACCCAAATATTAGGCTCGGCCGCGCATCAACAACGGCGCTGAGTGAAGAAGTCCCGGAGAGACTGGTCGTCCGGACTCCCTAAGTATGCGTACTGCCGCGAAGCCGCCTCCGAGAGTCACGGCCGTGAAGAGAAACCAATCACCAAGAGTCCCGCGATCCATGGGCCTCGAAGAAAGTCAAATGGGCCACAACTCGTGCTCACAAACGGGCTCAGAAAAACTGCCCATTTAGCCCCTCAGCGGCGCACCCCTGAGGGCTTCAGCGGCACACCCCCACGGGGGTTCAGCAGCACACCCCAACGGGGCTCCAGCGGCACACTCTTCAGGCCGTTCAGCGGCACGCCCCATGGTGTTCAACGGCACACCCCAACGGGGCTCCAGCGGCACACTCTTCAGGCCGTTCAGTGGCACGCCCCATGGTGTTCAACGGCACACCCCAACGAGGCTCCAGCGGCACACTCTTCAGGCCGTTCAGCGGCACGCCCCATGGTGTTCAGCGGCACGCCCCTTTGGGCCCTCAGCGGCACACTCTGCTGGACCTTTGACGACACGCCCGTTTTGCGCCCCAGCGGCACGCCTTTTTGGCCCTCCTACGGCACGCTTGTTCAGCCCGCCGACGGCACAACGTGAAGGCTTTTCAACGGCGGGATGACGTGAAGCCCATGCCCTACGTATCCTTGGCGCGCAGCAAGCCGTCCGAGGTGTCAGCCGATCGTTGGGCCACGCAGGCTACTCCACTGACAGCCAGGACAGGGGAGGTCAAACCCCCATGATCACGGGTTGCTTCCCGCCTTCGACGGCCGTGCTCAAAGCTCCCGCTGCTGGGAGTATAAAAGACTCCCATTTTTCGACACAGGGGAGGAGAGACACTTAGACCAAGAGACGGACACATAGAGAGAAGGGAGAGAGGAGAAGAGAGAAGAGAAGAAGAGGCGTTTCGGCGTGAATCTCCTCCGACGGCCACCGGGAAGAAGAGAGAGTAAGAGAGGAGGAGAGTTGAGTGTACTAGGGGGGAGCTGTAGGAGAAGGAGGGTGGACGGTCGTCCCCACTTCAGCCCCCAACACCTTCCCTTCCGTGGTTTTCTTTATTTTCCTCTTCCCTTTCTTTTGCTCTTGGGTTTTCTTTCTTGCCCGTAGCCTTGGCTCGGGTGTGTCAGTCAATGTATATGTAGGGCCTCGGCCCTTTGCTTCCTATGAATAAAAAAAATCACCCTTCTTGGGTCTTTCCTGCTATTTCTGTTGGGTCAAGGGGAGATGCTGCCGAATTTTTGTCAGAAAATAACAACATGTTAAATAAGGCAAAAGGAGGCAACGAACGAACAGAATAATTAATGATAAAGCCTTCCAACTAATCAAGCCACTGCCGGTATCATGATAAGAACCGAACTGATCAACGCCACGACAGGCCGAACTTCCGACTTATGGCAGAGAGGTCGAACAGAATGAAACAAGGGAGAGATTTATATAAAACTGCATAAAAATTAAAATAAGAAGAAAAGAAAAGCCTTAAAAATAAAGAATTGAAGATTGATTGAACCTCCACCATCGCGCCCTGATTGGCCCTTCAACGGTGCACTCCAGTCATCTTCCAGTGGCATACTCATCCAATCCCTTCGCCGGCACACTCCTCCCAACCTTCAGCGGCACGCTTCAAAGCCTTCCCCGGCACATCCCTTGAACCCTCAGCGGTACACCCCTAGCCGCCCCAGGGACACACCCTTTAGCGGCACACTCCTCCTAGCCTTCAGCGGCACGCTTCAAAGCCTTCCCCGGCACGCCCCTTGAACCCTCAGCGGTACACCCCTAATTGCCCAAGGGACACACCCTTCAGCGGCACACTCCCTGCCATCGTCTCTCTCCCTTCGCCGGTACACCCTCATCCACCGTTTCAATATGATCCAGTGTACAGACTTGGCAGATGGATGCACAAACGCAGCAACAAGCAATGTATAGACTTCGCATGTTGATTGCATGGGCGACGTACAGACTCTGAGTTGAATAGGATGAAGAATGTACAGACCTCATATTGTAACGTGCAGACTCTGTGCTGCAGCGTATAGACTTTGTGGCCAATGTGCAGACTTCATGTCACAACGTACAAACTTCATGCTACAACGTATAGACTTGGGGTTGGCCAATGTACAGACTTCACGTTGCAACGTACAGACTTCGTGCTACAGCGTATAGACTTGGGGTTGGCCAATGTACAGACTTCACGTTGCAACGTACAGACTTTGTGCTGCAGCGTACAGACTTGGGGTTGGTCAATGTACATACTTCACGTTGCAATGTACAGACTTTATGCTGCAGTGTATAGACTTGGTGGCCGATGTATAGACTTCATGCTGTAACGTACAGACTTTGTGATGCAACGTACAGACTTTGGGCCGGCCGATGTACGGACTCCGAGCCCCAATGTATAGACTTTGGGCTACAACGTACAGACTGTGAGCTGGAATGTACGGACTTTGAAATGTAATGTGCAAACTTTGGGCTGTCCAACGTACAGACTTCACGTTGCAATGTACAGACTTTGTGCTGCAACGTACAGACTTCGGGCCGGCCGATGTACAGACTCCGAGCTCCAATGTACAGACTTTGGGCTACAACGTATAGACTTTGAGCTGAAGGATGTACAGACTCTGGCCTGGCCAATGTACAGACTTTGGGCTGGCCGATGCACGGACTCTGAGCTGCAATGTATAGACTCTGAGCTGCAGCCGATGAACGATGTATAGGCTTTGAGCTGCCCAATGTGCAGGCTTTGAACTGCAGCCAAGGGGCAGTGTATAGAGTTTGAACTGCAGCCAAAGGGCAACGTATAGGCTTTGAATTGGCCAATGTACAGACTTTGAGTAGCCAATATACAGACTGTGGGCTGCAGTCAATAGGCAATGTACATACTTTGGGCTGAAGGATGTATAGACTTGATATGCTGGCTGAATAGACAATGTACAAACTTTGGGGCTGATGAATGTACAGACTTTATGTTATCTCCCTTTCTTCGCCGATACACTCTTCGGGCCACCCCCCCCAGCGGTACACTGCCTTGAGGTCTCCACCGGTACACCCTCCTTAAGTCCTTCAGCGGCACACAGCTCCAACCCTTCGCCGGCACACCCCCGCCCCACTATTCCCTTCGCCGGCACACCATACATATATACTTACGCATGGCATGATAATAACATTAACGACAGCAAATGAATTGATGAAAATTATGCTAATTAAAGAACTCCAAATGTGCAACAATGATAATGACGGTAAAAAGAAGGGGGGGGGTAAGAAAATAATAATAATAATAATAAATAAAAGAAGAGAAATCATTCGGGACAAAGGCACAAACAAGCAATAAATAGTAAAGCAGAGATCAGAACATGGAACTAAGCAAATCCCACATAAAAGATGCTAGGGTCTACATCGCAGCCCCATCTCTCCCCTTGACTCGACGCAAAAGGAACAACAACGTCGTCCTTTCAAGCCGGGCCCAGATCTTGGGAATCATCCTGACATTGCCAAGTCCCCGACCTGATCTTGGGCCGACATTCTAATCAGACCGGGTTCGTTCCTCGCCCCGGATCCCTTCCGAGCCATCATTAAAATCGCCGTGCATGCGGCAGACATTTGAACGGATTCGCCCCGGCTTTCCGTCGCGTTTCCATCACGGACCAGTGTCCGAATATGAAAAGGTCCACGAGTGACCGACATGGCCAGTGGCTCGCATCCTAATGCGTACTTTGGTGTGATTTTCTCCTGTCTCTTTCTCGCGCAATTAGTATTATTCTTTTCGGCCACAGGGCCCCTAATTTCGGCAATTAATCAGGGGTGTTCCCTCGTATGGGGGATGTAAATGACGTCGCGGTCTTTATGGCGCGACGGGATTCGGTCCCGACACGAACCACACAATCGTCTGACGAAGTCAGGTCGAGCGCACAATGGGCTCTTCGGAGCCTGAATAAATCGTCACTTCGGTGACTGGCACGCCCACGCACTTAATAGACGAAACCACCTGAACCAGCGAATTAAAGTGCATCCACACCGACCACGTGCCTTGACGCCCTCGCCAGCCTCGGGCGCCCCCCCGCACCAGGCCGCCCGCCGCGACCCGTACGCCACCGCACGCGCCCGCACCATCGCCCAGCCGCACCCGCGCCCGGGCCGCCCGCGCCCTGCCGCTGCAGCCTGGCACCCTGCTACCCGCCCGCGTGCTGCCGCCCCCCGTGCCCACTCCTCGTCGCCCGTGCCGCGCCAGTGCACCCGCCCACGCACCGCACCCAGGCCCGCGCCCGGGCCCGCACCCGCCCGCGCTCGAGCCTCGCCCGCCACGTGCCCTCGCCGCCTGCGCCTACGCCTGCGCTCGCTGCCGCCCTCGCCAACTGGCCGACAGCCAGTGTTGACTGCCAGCACCTGCGTGGGTGATCAGCCGAAAGGCTTGAAAGAAAGGATTTGAAAAGTCAAAAAAAAAGAAAGGGTTGAAAGTCAAAAAAAAAAGAAGAAGACAAAAATTAGAAAAGAGTGGTAAAAAAAGTATTAAATATATATATAAGATATATCTATTATATATATATATAATCTTATATATATATATATATTTATATACCTATATTATTTGATTAATTTATTGTGGCATTACAAGTCAACAACAACGGCCTGATCGGTGCCAGGGTCACCCGATAATCAACAGAAGGCCCGTGATTTACGGAGTTTAAGTGACCGTGAGTCTCCATGTGCGGAGAAATTTTGGATTGATTTGTTCCCCGGCGCGAGAAATTTTAAGGTAATTTTGTAATAAATTAAATCCTCCCTGCGCGGAGTGAATTCATTGTAACCGTGAAGCTTCTTCGACGCCGTGCGGGCACGCACGTCCCCGCTCGCCTTCGTCTCGGGTCGGAGTTAGACTTTTCAGTCTAGCTAGGTATGTGCTCCCCTCACTTGCTCATTTAGTATCTTTGCAATTGCCGCACGAAGTGAGAGAGAGACCGATCCATGCAGCCAGTCTCCTGAGTGCATCGCTGTGGGCGGAAAGCGAGAGATTGTATGCACCTATCCTTAAGGCCCTAGACTGTCACATTAGGGCACCCAAATTTTCAGGAGGTAGTTCCACAACTACTCCGCCTACAGGCGAGCAACTCTCTCTGACGAGTCCCTTCAAACTTGGCCCTTTGCCTATTTAGCCAACAAATTTGGGTCTATAGCTTGCTAATTATCGGTCCCAGGACTGCATCATTTAGGTCCAAGGTTGTGCATGCCACGTTGGTCTAGGAATTCATCCGGCCGTCTGGAGCTCCCCTCAACGCTACCCATGGATCAAGAGAGCGTGACTGCTATGCTAGTCCAGCTCGAGCACAATCTCGTGGCCCACTTTGAAGAATCTATAGGCCAACTACGAACGGAACTCGATAAGAGGATCCGAACCTTAGAGGATCGACTGAAGGGAGAGGAAGGAAGAGTGAATGACCACGGCAATCCCATAACCAACCCTAGGGAGGAAAGAGAGTAAGCCAGCCAAAATCAGGCTCCCCAAGGTAAGGAACAAGAGGCCCGGGTGCCTCGAGAGAGAGACCACGACGATGAAGATATCATCCTACAAAACGTCAAGATTGACGCTCCAAATTTTGATGGGTCCCTCAACCCCGCTACATACCTTGATTGGGAGACCGGGATGGACCAATATTTTGATTGGCATCGCCGCATGACCCTTGCCACAAGGGTGAGGTTTACCAAAATGAAACTCCTAGGTCAAGCCAAAACATACTGGTGTAACGTTGAGAATCTCCTAGTAAGGAGACGAGAGGAACCTATAAGCACATGGGAATAAATGAAGAAAAAATTAAGGGATAAGTATCTGTCACCCTCCTACCATCAGCGTCTTTTAAACCAATGGTAGAAACTCACCCAAGATGGAAAGTCTGTGGACGAGTACATCGCCAAATTTGATGACTTCTTCCTTTGGAGTAGAGTCATGGAGGACGCCTCCGTCACCCTCTCACGGTTTAGGGCTGGCCTACACGAGAGTATTCGGCGGGAATTATTCTTGCGGGAGGTTAACACCCTCGAGCACGCCTACCAGGTTACACGAGATGTTGAGAGATTTCAAAGGGTGGTCCCACCTCAGGTTCCCATCTACCGCCAACCTGAACCCCGAAACCCCATAGTCCGCTATACTGAGAGAGCTGGTCCCTCCATCTCCTACGTCCCTACTGCTACCCCACTTAGGGCCGTTTCCCCTACTGCTCCTTTCCCACGGAACCCCTTACCTGCACCCGTTGTTGTACCCAGGCTGGAGTATACTCTGCCAACTGAGAGGAGAGATGACAAGGGAAAGGGAGTCATCCCTAGCACCTACCAACCAGTCCCTGTCTCGGGAGTTCGTTGCTTTAGGTGCCATAACCTAGGGCACATTACCTCCAACTGCCCCACCCGAGCCTTAGTCATCACCGACCCCCAATCTGTGGAGCTTCCACCTCAGGAAGGAGAAGCCATTGAGAGATACGAGGCCGATCTTGACCTCATCGTCCAGTTTGAGAAAATGGATGCAGGGTATGATGGAACGCATGTCGAGTACATGTAAGTTGGAGATATTACTGAGAGTTCGAATCAGGGAAGACTGGGTGTAGTTCGCTGCATCCTTATCCACCCCCAGGAGGACGACTGGCGTCGAACCTCCATCTTCCAAACATACATTATGGTAAAATCCCAACCCTGCAAGGTGATTTTTGACAACGGGAGCTGTATCAATGCAGTCTCTTCAGACTTTGTCTCCCGTCTAGGTCTACCTACCCATTCTCATCCAAGGCCGTACAACGTGGCTTGGGTTGATGACACGTCTATCCCAGTCATCACTACATGTGTCATTCCCATCTAATTCCAATCCTATCAAGGGCAGATTCTGTGCGACGTAGTGCCAATGAAGGTCAGTAGCATCATCCTAGGACGACCATGGATCTATGATGTAGACCTTACTACATTCGGTCGGTCCAATCAGTGTTCCTTCTCACACAATGGGAAGAAGATACAGTTATACCCGGCACCCCCAAAGGTGACCCCGGGAAAGAGTTCCACCTCCACCCCCACTGGAACCCCCAAGGTTCAAGAGAGTTCTCGAACTCCCACTGAAGGGAAACTTCTCATTCCCTCTCCTCCTGCACCTATCACACCCATTCCTAAGGCCCCTAAGGTTGGTTATGACCCGATTAGGCGCCTTAACTTCATAGGTGTCCGTGAGCTGAGTAGGGAGATGCCGAGGGTGCCCCTGTCTGGGCTGTTGTTGTCACCATCACCCCCGAGGAGTCCCGAGTCTCAGTCCCACCCGAGGTCCAGGCAATTCTGCAGGACTTCCCAGATATTTTCTGAGAGGATTTGCCCTCTAGACTCCCTCCCATGCGTGACATTCAACACGCTATTGATCCTGTCCCCGGGTCCACCCTACCCAACCTTCCCCATTACCGATTGAACCCCAAAGAGCATGCTGAGCTCCAAAGGATTGTCGAGGATCTTATCCAAAAATGTTTCCTCAGAGTGAGCAAGAGACCATGTGCTGTCCCTGCCTTGCTCACACCCAAGAAGGATGGCACCTGGCGGATGTGTGTTGACAGCCGCGTCATCAATAAGATCACTGTCAAGTATAGGTTTCCCATTCCCCGTCTTGATGACATGCTTGATATGATGAGTGGAGCCACCAACTTTTCCAAGATTGACTTGACAAGCGGCTACCACCAGATCCGGATTCGACCAGGGGATGAGTGGAAAACAGCCTTCAAAATAAAAGAATGTCTGTATGAGTGACTTGTCATGCCGTTTGGGCTATCCAACGCCCCCAGCACTTTCATGAGGCTTATGACAGAAGCTCTTCGTCCTCTCATTGGTCGCTTTGTTGTCGTCTACTTTGACGACATTCTCATTTATAGCCACAACCCTTAGGACCACATCCAACATCTGAGGGAAGTCTGTGAGACTTTGAGGAGAGAGATAATGTACGTCAATCTTAAGAAATGTGAATTTATGACGGAACATGTCACTTTTCTCGGATTTGTGCTTTCAAGTCATGGAGTGTCTGTGAACCAATCTAAGGTCCGAGCCATAGTAGACTGGCCAGAGCTCCAGAATGTCCATGACGTTCGTAGTTTCCACGGGCTAGCCATTTTCTACAGACGCTTCATTCAGGGCTTTAGTACCATTATGGCACCCATTACGAATTGTATCTGTAAGGGAAATTTTGAGTGGACCAAAGCCCCTGTCCTCCGCCTAGATTTTTTCAAAGTCTTCGAAATATCCTGTGATGCATCTGACGTAGGAATAGGAGGAGTGCTCAGACAGGAAAGCCACCCCGTGGCTTATTTCAGTGAGAAGCTTTCTGATGCAAAGCTTCGTTACTTCACCTATGATAAAAAGTTCTATGCCGTGGTCCAAACCCTCAAACACTAGAGACACTATCTCTTACTTCAAGAGTTTGTCTTATATTCGGACCACGAGGCTCTGAAATTCCTTAGCTCTCCGAAGGGCTTAAACCCTAGGCATGGTCAGTGGGTAGAATTTCTCCAGTCTTTCACATTTGTCCTAAAACATAAGACTAGAAAGGAAAATAAGGTGGCCGACGCCTTGAGTCGAAGGGTCTCCCTTCTTTCCACTGTTCGGATAGAGGTCACCGGATTTGACCGCACGAAGGAACTCTATGGAGAGTGTCTTGATTTTGGCCCTGCCTACTCTGCTCTGTCTGTTGGACCCTCGATAGCCTTTTCTGACTATCTACTCCAGGATGGTTTTCTATTTCGAGGGCAGCAACTCTGTGTCCCGAGGACTTCTATTCGGGACTTCCTGATATGGGAAATGCGTGCTGGATGTCTTGCTGGTCACTTTGGCCGCAACAAGACCATCCATTCTGTGGAGGAGCACTTCTATTGGCCTCGCCTGAAGAGAGATGTGGCCAAGATTGTAGCTTAGTGTAGGACATGCACGATGGCCAAACAGGTCAAACAGAACACTGGTCTCTACACTCCTCTCCCCATTTCTGATCGACCATGGGTTGATGTGAGCATGGATTTTATCCTTGGTTTACCTCGCACTGCTCACAAACATGATTCTATCTTTGTTGTCGTTGATAGGTTCTTTAAGATGGCCCACTTCATTGCATGTTCCAAAACATCTGATGCATCTAGAGTAGCCCACTTATTCTTTGATGAAGTCGTGTGTCTGCATGATCTCCCCCAAACCATCGTGTCTGACCGAGATGTCCGGTTCACTAGTTACTTCTGGAAGACACTTTGGCACCTAGTTGGCACCAGACTCAAATTCTCCACTGCCTATCACCCACAAACCGATAGGCAAACATAGGTCATCAATAGGAGTTTAGAGAATCTCTTGAGGTGTCTTGTAGGGGAACATTCTGGCACTTGGGATCTTCTCTTGCCTAGAGTCGAATTTGCATACAACAGTTCGGTCAATCGGTCCATAGGTATGAGTCCCTTTGAGGTCGTGCATGGCTACAAACCTAGAAAACATGTGGATCTCATTCCCCTTCCCCTCGAGTCTAGATTGTCCAAGTCAGCTGAGGAGTTTGCACAGCATGTCAAGAGTCTGCATGAGTCGATTAGCAAGAAAATCAACCTCAGTAATGAGACTTATAAAAAATTAGTTGATTCGCATAGGCGTCACCATGAGTTTCAAGAAGGTGACTTGGTTATGGTACGGGTCCGACCCGAACGACTCCCCTCGGGAGCCGTTAAAAAGTTACAAGCCCGTAGTGATGGTCCCTTCCTAATTCTACGGAAGATTGGCTCCAATGCGTATGTTGTGGACTTACCTCCCGAATATGGCATTAGCTTGACTTTTAATGTGACAGACCTAGTGGCCTACAAGGAACTCACAGCGATTCCTAGTGACCCTTTCGAGCCTTCTCCTCCTATTGAGAGTGAGCCCACTCCTGTGTGTCCTACAGCCTCGAGAGCACCGCGCGAGCAAATTGAGAGAATACTGGATGAGCAGGTGACCACTACACGGAGCAGGATGTACCAGCGCTACCTTGTCCGCTGGCGAGACCGTCCACCATCAGATGATTCCTGGATCAACCGGGAAGATCTCCAGCGCCTCGATCCAGATCTGCTGGAGCACTACCACAGCAGTGTCCCCCCTTACTCGACGGAGTCGAGTTCCAACCGCCCCGGGAGGGTTGGTGGGGACATCGGACCCACTACCGGGCCCACTACTCGGAGCTGACGCCGCATTGCCCCGACACCGAGCTTGTGACTTGGAGACTTACTCGAAGACTCGGCGTCCTGAGTAGATACTTGTATATTTATGCGTATTTATGTATTGAGTATGTACGCGTGTAAAATACATGTAATTACTACATGTATTATTTTCTTTTTATTTTATTAGGTAAGGTTGGTCAAAAGTTATTGTATTTTTAATTTTATTAAACCCACAAATTCAATAGTGGGTTGGTGGGCTTTGTCTTGTTAGGCCAGGGTATAAACACAATAAGTGAAAGTTTATGGGTGTAATTATTATAGCCTCCTCCTATATAAGGAAGGCTAGGGTGTGTAATGTTTGATATGATGAAATTGAATGAAAGAGTGTCTTAGAGCCATTCTCACTTGTTCATTTCCCTTCCCTCATTCTCTTTTGAGTGTGAGTGTGTCGCCCGGTGTGAGGCCGTCCGGCGTGAGACCGAGCTGTGCGAGGTAGCATCCTATCCAGTCCCGTTCGTGTCCCGGAGTTACCGTCGATCTATTTCCACGTTGCCGCCGCGTCAACTTCTCCACATGCAGTAGACGCTGAAGGCGGGTTCGGCAAGTGGGCTCGGGCCAGCAGCCAGGCGCGGTCAAACGCACGGTCAACAGGCCAAATTGGCTCCTTCACATGACTTTGCGCTGGTGGCTTCACATGCTTTTCACACGGTTGGCGAGGTGGCCACCTCGCAAGCAGACCAGCGGCTTCACACACGCAGCCGTGTTGACGCAGAGAGCAAAGCGGCGGCTTCACATGCAAGTGTCTTCACACTGGCAGGGACAAAGCAGGCTTCTTCATGTTACGGACGGAGGCAACGCGTTGGTGAGAGCAGAGAGTAGAGAAAAGAGAGAACAGGGGCTAGTTTCCGTCTATAAAAGGAGGGGTTGGGAAAGAGTTAAAGGAAGTTGTCTTCATAATGTATTTTGGGTTTCTGCATTGTTATGAGAGCTTTGTTTAAGTGATGTTTTAGTGTTTTTGAGAAGAAGCAAAGAGAGAGGGGCAGGAGGCCCCTTCAGGTTCCAATTTATTTTCATTGTTATTGTTCTTTGAATTTCTTGTGCTCTCTATTTGATCTTGTCTTTTCAAATTAAGTGGAATTAATATTGTTGTTCTTGTTGTTCATTTCTTTTGTTCATGCATTTACGTTTATTTTCTCTGGTTTAAAGTTTAGTGATTTTGTAATTCTGTCATTTTACTTTCACTTGTCTCATTACTATTTAAGCTCGAGTTTTCATTATTCCTTCACTTTGTTTAATTAATTTCTTAATTTCAAAATCAAGTTTTCAACCCAACTTTCATGGTTTTCAATCTTAAAAATTCAAGATTTTCAACTCTCAAATCTAACTCTCTCTGTGGATTCGACTCGGTCTCATCACTTAACTATTCTATTTAATTTGTGGGCCGGATATTTAAATTTGGTAGCGAGGCGTATTAACGACGTGCGTTTTCCCGCCATCAATAGCCTCTTTGATCTCACCTTGTACTTAGAGTTTTAGATCCCAATAAGATGTTTTATACCTCTAGGGTGGTCAAAGGACAACCCAGGGACCAGATCCATCAATCATGGCTTGTCCCATGGCCTTTGGAATTAAACAAACCAAGGATAATATCTCTTCTCGTCCATGGGAAAGAAGTCAACATTGGCTGCCTCGGGGCTGTCGGTCGACCGGACGCACAGGGGCGGTCGACCGAAAATTCACAAGGTTGAGAGTTTTACTCTCTGGCAATTCCGGTCGACCGGGACTGATCCGGCGGTCGACTGAACAGTGATATGGGCTGAAATAATAAATGGGCCATGGGCCCAACAGGGATCAAAGAGGAGCTTGTTGCACGAGGAGAGGAGGGAAGAATGATGAGGAGGATGGCGGGGAGGGAGAGCCGCCAGCTCTTGGCGGCGATCTAGGCGGCTTTGCGGAGGATCCCCAGGGCAGCGGCGACCTCCGCGTGGATTGAAAGGATGTTAAGGGAGGACATCTTCATCCGCCGCACCCCCCTCCCACCCAGCTCGTCCCCCTCTCTCCCGCATTCCCCTGGAGCACCCCCCATCCTTCTCTCTCTCTCTCTCTCTCTCTCTCTCTCTCTCTCTCTCTCTCTCTCTATACGCGGCTGATCCTCCCAAACCAGCCTCTATTTCCGACGAATTATTCTGGGCAATTAGAGCAAACGTTGGAATAAATGAGTATTTTTTTAACTTATGAATATTATTGATTTTTTAAGTCAAGTTAAAAGTTAAAATTAACTATGGTTAAATTTAAAGTTAGTAATGGAGAGTTACATTGATAATATCTTCTTATTAATTTAATAAATACAATAATAGTTTTAATATATTTTAAATATATTAATTTTATAAATATATGCTTAATAATAATTTATATGTAAAAATTATCGTTATTTTTTCAACTAATTTTCACATGGTTTGACGAACACGTGAAGATGTTAATTGTAATTTTGTCATCCAGACGGTGAAAATACTTAGTATTTGTCAATAAATCTCTCTCTCTCTCTCTCTCTCTCTCTCTCTCTCTCTCTCTCTCTCTCTCTCTCTCTCTCTCTCTCTCTCTCTCTCTCTCTCTCTCTCTCTCTCTCTCTCTCTCTCTCTGTGACTTCGGGTTGAGCTGTGAATTCTTTTTTAACTTGTGAATTTAAAGTCGAGTTTAAAATTCTGACGTGCGAATTGAAGTCTCGTGGATTGGGCTTAGATTTTTAGTTCACTCAACGGGTCAACTCTGTCCGTTTTTTTCTCTCATAATTTTTTATTCCATTTAATTAAAAATAAATTTTTTAAATAAATTAATATTTAAATATTATTAAAAATTGTTTTTGTAAATATTATTTTTATTATTAAATTAAATTAAATTAAATTAAAATCAAAATTTATATTTTTTGTGAACTAGTCGGACCCGATCTAATCCAACCCCATATAACTCAGGCCCGTCTACAGTCTCTAGACTCGGGGCAAAAGGCTGAGCCCGGTAGCCCTAAGCGGCGTGCCCACGAAGCATGGTTCTGCAGATTTTAGTGGGTCCTTCACGTCAACCGTGCATGTGCTTGTGAGCAATTCAGATGTGGAGAGAGAGAGAGAGAGAGAAACATGCATGGTTTTACATTATTATAACCTGTCCGCAAGATTTTATTTTTCGGAAAAGATTTTTCATGATTATTCATTTCCCATAAAAGTTTGAGAATGCAAACACTTTGGACATTAAAACAAACATATTAAAACCCATTAATATAACATTATTAGGAGTTCATGACGAGTGCAACAAAGACGTCCCAGCCATGTTAGCGTAAGTACGGTTTAATCACGTGCACGCGTGCACGATGCCGGACGTTTAATTCTAAGCATTGGGATAATTATATATATATATATATAATTAATTAATTAAGATGAGTAGTTATCCTCACAGATAGTGTAGATGACACACCTAAAAGGAAACTCGTTTCGGTAAAAGATGATGACACGCAAGAGTAGAGGAGAACAGAGCAAGTAACGTGAAAAGAGCTCAACTATTTTATTTCCCTCAATCTTAAATACTTGTACTTAACACATTTATAGACTATCACAGATCAAACAAAGAATCCTAAATAAAGCCAAACACTAGAGAACACAATACGATTAGAATGACTCTGCCGATAGACTTCTAATCTAACCCTACTAGAAACAACCATTAGACTCCTAACAGAACTAGAATCCCTTCGTAAGATTTGTATTACTTTCCAACATCCTCCCTTAATCCAAACTCTTACATTCCGAGTAATTGTCTTAACTTGATAAAAGTCTCTTACTTGAGTGGCTTTGTAAATATATCTGCAACTTGATCTTGGCTTCTGCAATAAAGTAACTCCACCTGTTTATTCTTGATCAGCTCACGGATGTAGTGAAATTTGACTTTAATGTGCTTACTTTTCCCATGAAAGACTGGATTCCTTCCAATGGATATAGCAGAACTATTGTCACAATAAATTTTTGTGGGAGCATCCTGAACAGTATTCAATTCTTCTAGCATCCTTCTAAGCCACACTGCCTGAGTTGCAGAAGCTGATGCAGCTATGTACTCAGCTTCTGTTGTTGAGAGTGCCACAATATCTTGCTTCTTTGAAGACCAAGTAAAAACATTATTACCAATGAAAAATACATTTCCTGATGTACTCTTCCTTTCATCAATGTCACCACCCCAATCACTATCCGTGAACCCAACAAGTGTTGAATCCTCACCTGAAATATAAAAAAGACCATAATTGATTGTTCCTTTGATGTAGCGTAAAATTCTCTTTGCTGCTTGCAAGTGAATCTGAGTCGGCTTCTCCATGTATCTACTAATTAACCTAACACCATAAGTAATGTCAGGCCTTGTAGCAGTCAAATACTTAGATCTGTGGCTTATGCACATATGCCAAAGCAAAATAGAAAGAAATTAGATGATAAAGGCATCAAATGTATTTTTGTTGGTTACTGTGCACACATGAAAGCTTACAAGTGGTATCAGAGCTATAAAGATATTGCTTCTACTCCAGCAAATAGCGCTTGATCATGGCTACAAACAACATGATTCAACCGCAACTACCGAGGTTCTCAGGAAAGAACTTCGACTATTGGAGCACCCAGATACGGTGCTTGTTTGCATCCCAGGAGCTGTGGGATGTTGTGGAACATGGCTACATGGAGGTGGCCTCTCAGCAGGAGTATGAAGGTCTTCCGCAAGCACGGAAAGATGCACTAAGAGAAAATTGAAGGAAGGACAAGAAAGCACTATATTTCATCTATCAAGCGGTAGATGAAGTTGTTTTCGAGAGGATCTCAAGAGCGACCACTGCAAAGGAGGCATGGACCTTGTTGGAAAAGAGTTACAAAGGAGACAAAAAAGTCAAAAAGGTACGTCTACAAACACTTAGAGGAGAATTTGAAGCTTTAAAGATGAACGACACTGAATCAATCGCCGACTATTTTGGTCGGGTGATCTCCATCTCCAATAACATCCGTATTAATGGAAAGGATCTCTCAGATACACGAGTTATAGAAAAAATTCTGAGAACACTAACAACCAAGTTTGATCATGTCGTTTGTGCCATCGAAGAGTCAAAAGAGATTGACGAATTATCAGTAGAAGGCCTGATGGGTTCGTTGCAAGCCCACGAGCACCGACTGCAACAAAGAACCTTGCAATCAGTTGAGCAAGCTCTCAAAACTCAACTAGCTGTACATGACAATGATCAACCAAGAGGTAGAGGTGGCAGATCAGGGCGCAGTCGAGACCGTGGACATGGTCAGCGAGAACCATTATATGGTGATAAAGAAGAAAAATAAAATAACATGAGAGGCAGAGGCAAAGGCAATTGGAGAGGTAAATCAAATTATTAGAGGTATGACAAATCTCAGAAGAGGTATGACAAATCTCACATTCAATGCTATCATTGCAATAGATTTGGACATTATCAATATGAGTGTAGAAAGAAGGCTGTTGAGGAAGTTGAAGAAGAAAACAATGCTAATTTTGTTGAAAGTAATGATGATGTTCCCATGCTTTTAATTTGTGATTCATCCGAGTCTAGTAACAAGAACATATGGTACATAGACACAGGTTGTAGTAATCACATGTGTGGGAAAAAAGAGATGTTTGTGGATTTGGATGAGGAGGTCAACACCATGGTTAAATTTGGAGATGATAGAAAAATTCCAATTAAAGGAAAGGGAAATATTGTAATCCGTACACGGAATGAGGATCATCTCATTATATCTGATGTCTATTATGTGCCCGGCTTAGAATGCAACTTGTTAAGTGTTGGTCAGTTGCAAGAAAAAGGCTGCAGTTTGCATATAGAGAAGGGACACTGTGAGTTGAAAGATAATCAGAATCGATTAATTGCTAGAATACCAATGACCAAGAATCGGATGTTTCTAATAAAGATAGAAAATGATTCTTTACCATGTTTTAGAACAATTGTTCATGATGAGTCTTGGCTTTGGCACTTGAGATTTGGTCACTTGAATTTTGAAGGCCTAAAGAACCTTGCTAAACAAAAAATGGTGAAAGGGTTACCTAGCATTAATCACCCAAATCAAATGTGTGAAGGTTGTATACGTGGAAAGCAACATAGACGACCCTTTCCTAAAGGAGAGTCTATTCGAGCCAATAAACCTCTACAACTGATTCATACTGATCTATGTGAGATGGGTTGCCTCTCTTTTGGTAATTGCAGATATTTCATGACTTTTATTGATGATTTTAGTAGAAAGACATGGATTTATGTTTTGCAAGAAAAGTCTGATGCCTTTAATGCCTTCTGCCAATTTAAGTGACTAACTGAGAAACAAAGTGGCTATAATGTGAAGATATTGAGATTGGATGGTGGGGGAGAATATTTTTCTTCCCAATTTAATGAGTTCTGTAAAAGGCATGGAATTGAACACCAAAGCACAACACCCTACACCCCTCAACAAAATGGGATAGCAGAAAGAAAGAATCAGACGATTGTGGAGATGGTAAGAACTATGTTAATTGAAAAATGTCTACCCAAAATGTTCTGGGCTGAGGCAGCAGCTTGTGCAATTTATGTCATGAATAGATGCCCTACAAAAGGTTTACACAAGAAGACACTCGAAGAAGCATGGAACAGAAGAAAGCCATCGGTTCGACACCTTAGAGTATTTGGATCTGTGGCTTATGCACATATGCCAAAGCAAAATAGAAAGAAATTAGATGATAAAGGCATCAAATGTATTTTTGTTGGTTACTGTGCACACATGAAAGCTTACAAGTTATATAATCCAGCAACTCAAAAGGTCATAGTAAGCAGAGATGTTGAGTTTGATGAAAGTGCAGCATGGGATTGGACAAAAGAAGAGAAAGAAAAACATAACATCAGCATAGAACTAGAAGAAGAGATAGTGGAGTTGAGGGAACCTACTCCGAGATCATCAACCACTCCCTCTCCAATGGCCTCTCCGAATCCAACTTCCTCTTCTAGTTCACCCTCTTCTAGTCCATCTCTAGTTTCCACTCCTCTTGTTCGCAGAAATCCACCACGGAGTATAGCCATGCCTTCCAAATTTCAAGATTTTATCACTAATGATGATGAGATTGGTGAGCTAACCCAATACATCATGTTTTCATATTGTGATCCTCTCAGGTTTGAAGATGCAATCAAGGAAGAAAAGTGGAGAAATGTAATGAAAGAATAGATCAATTCTATTGAAAAGAATAACACATGGGAAGTAACTAAACTCCCAAAAGGTCATACGATGTTGAGTTTGATGAAAGTGCAGCATGGGATTGGACAAAAGAAGAGAAAGAAAAACATAACATCAGCATAGAACTAGAAGAAGAGATAGTGGAGTTGAGGGAACCTACTCCGAGATCATCAACCACTCCCTCTCCAATGGCCTCTCCCAATCCAACTTCCTCTTCTAGTTCACCCTCTTCTAGTCCATCTCTAGTTTCCACTCCTCTTGTTCGCAGAAATCCACCATGGAGTGTAGCCATGCCTTCCAAATTTCAAGAGTTTATCACTAATGGTGATGAGATTGGTGAGCTAACCCAATACATCATGTTTTCAGATTGTGATCCTCTCAGGTTCGAAGATGCAATCAAGGAAGAAAAGTGGAGAAATGCAATGAAAGAAGAGATCAATTCTATTGAAAAGAATAACACATGGGAATTAACTAAACTCTCAAAAGATCAAGAAGCCATCGGCGTCAAGTGGGTATACAAAACAAAGCTTAAGAAAGATGGATCTGTTGATCGCCATAAAGCAAGACTTGTTGTAAAAGGCTACTAGCAAAAGCCAGGTGTTGATTATCACGAGGTGTTTGCTCCTGTTGCAAGATTGGAGTATGTGCAGCTCCTAGTTGCTCTGATACCACTTGTAGATGACACACCTAAAAGTAAACTCGTTTATGTAGAAGATGATGACATGCAAGAGTAGAGGAGAACAGAGCAAGTAACGTGAAAAGAGCTCAACTATTTTTTTCCCTGAATCTTAAATACTTGCACATAACACATTTATAGACCTTCACAGATTAAACAAAGAATCCTAAACAAAGCCAAACACTATAGAACAAAATACGATTATAATGACTCTGCCGATAGACTTCTAATCTAACTCTACTAGAAACAACCATTAGACTCCTAACAGAACTAGAATCCCTTCGTAAGATTTGGATTACTTTCCAACAGATAGAAATAATCATTTTTAGATTAAAAAATATTCAAATGAGAGAGAAGAAAGATGGACCTCGATCATCCAACGCCCATGTCCCGTTAATGGCATTTGCAGAGGCGTTGCAACAGGGTTGCGGCGATTTCCGGGGGGCAAGTCAAAAAAAAATTTCCCCGGCCTGTGAGTTCTTGTGACGATTCTCTGTTAATTACCGTGTCATATGAATATATTGTTGAATCCACAAAACCGTGGTGTTGAGATACAAAGTCACAGGGCCATAAGCACATGAACCACAACTCATTTAATCAATACGGGACTATTGTCTAAGAGGGGCTATGCCCAAATATTTCAATACTCCCCCTCACGGTCAAGATGGGCCGTGGACATTAATCGGATGGAGGTGACAAGATGAGTTGGGCTAAGACCATGCGCTAATACCATGTTGAATCCACAAAACCGCAGTGTTGAGATACAAAGTCCCAGAGTCATAAGCATATGAACCACAACTCATTTAGCCAATACGGGATTATTGTCCAAGAGGGATTATGCCCAAATATTTTAATATATATATTAAGGTTGTCACTATAAACATAGATATACGTACGTCGACCCCCATGTGGATATATATATAGTTGGATATTTTTTATACTCGCTAAAATCTCTATATCGATATATGGGTGGTGACGAGAACTTCATTCATATTTGACAGCATATCCTTGAAAGATCTTCCAAGATCGATCATTATTGTTGTGCAAGTGGGACAAATTAAGGCACAATATTCATGATTTAGTATAAACTTTAGCGAGTGTGCCCAAAGCGTGTGTGTACATATATATATAGAGGAAATCCCATCCTTTGCTGGGATGGGGTCTTCTTATAATTAATTTGTAAAGTCAATATGTGTAGTTGTGGAGACTCAAGCAACACTGAGGTACGTATACGTAGTTTTTTAGGGGAATTGGCTGAGTGGGTGCGAAGGAATTCGTAAGATCGGTGATGTTGAGAGAAAATCTTCCCTTCAATATACTTCATCAGGGTCTGGTCCGTTTTGATATATATATATATATATATATATCTCTCTGTGTGTGTGTGTGTGTGTGTGTGTGTGTGTGTGTGTGTGTGTGTGTGTGTGTGTGTGTGTGTGTGTGTGTGTGTGTGTGTGTGTGTGTGTGTGTGTGTGTGTGTGTGTGTCTTGGTGCACATTCAAATTATTTATACACCTCGAATGTGTGACTTTTAATTTCTTTTCTTTTTTCAATATAATGAGGTGAGGGTTCGTACACCCATCCTCCTTTTTCTGATTTTCTCATAAAATTTGAGAATAAAATTCTGAACATAATTTACACAACCCATAAATCTTTGAGATTACTATAAGTTGTTTAAATGTTTCAGAAATTTTGACAATTTCTGCAAAAGATGAGCTTGCATCAAGATTTTTCCCTTTTCAATAATAACTCCAAGAAATTTCACTTGAGTAATTGTTATCTGAAATTTATCTTGTGAAATAGAAAGGTCAATTCCATGTTGCTGAATAATTTTTGTAAATAATAGTAAATGTTGTAAAGGTTCCTGCATATTGCTTGAAAAGACTAAAAAATAATCAATATATTTAGCTATAAAGTGAGCATAAGGTTTAAAGATTTCGTCCATACGCCGTACGTTGAAACTGTGTTGGAGCATTCTTTATTCTAAATGATAGAACAAGCCATTCATAGAGGCCGTATGGAGATGAAAAGGTAGTTTTGTGGATATCATTTTCTGCAATCTTTATCTGATGATATCATGACTTGTAATCGAATTTCAAAAATATCGATTTTTTAGCCACTCGTTGGATTAGCTCTTCTTTGTTTGGTAGAGGCCACTTGATATCAATAGTTACAATATTTAATGGTCCATAATCAATTATCATTCTAGCTTTTCCTCTTTTCTGTTCTGCACGATTGCGAACAATAAAAGTAGAGCAAGAATAATTTGAAGAAGATTTTCTCATAAGATGCTTTTTAATGAATTCTTCTATTTGTTTCAATAGCTATGCTTCATCCTCTAAAGAATTTTTAATATGCTTGCCTTGAACAGAAATATTGTGAATTGTTAGAATGTGAGCTTCTGGAGAGTCTTTATCCAATTTTTCTAAGGGGTGTTCCACACAACATTCTATTAGAGCCATAGAAATAGTGGCTAAAGAATTGATATATGGTTGTGCAGGAGGGGCTAATTGATTTAGCTATTTCACAATAGCATATATCTCTTTTTTCTCTTGCTATTTTTCTTTGTATTTAATGAGTTGGGAAATAGAAATATCTTTCATAGATAGCATATTGTGTTGTCCTCTCAAATGAGGTGAGATGCGTGGAATAATTTCTCGTTGATCGTGGATATTAAGGACTACTATGTCTTGAGAAATAGTATAAGGTCCCAACTTATCTAAAGTAATACATCCCAGTCCTACTTCATAGCCTCCATAATTAATCTGAAAAAAATTGATTAATAATACCTATTTGCCCAATTTGACTGGTACTTGTAGGGCAAAATGAGAAATGGATCGACTGCCATTCATGGTTTCAATTTCACCATCAGAAGGATAATATAACCAATTATGCCAAAGATCTTTATGACACCAATTTATATTAGCCCATGTGTCAATAAATAACTGGCATTTTTTCCACCGTTCTATACCATCGACTACAATATGTCCTGGGATAATAATACTGTTAGTGATCTTGATGAGTTTTTTAATTTGCAAGACTTGTTGTTCAGAAAGATCGAACTTTGTTTGAGAAATGCTTATCTCAGGGACCTTTCCCTTTTTGTAGTCGCTTGGTAGCGCAGGCATCGGCTTTGATATTTTTGTCTGAATCTCTTCATAAAATGGATTTATGAAATTATCTTCGCTTTCTACTGAAGAGGGAAGAGATACTGAGGAATATGCCTCTTCTTCAAAACTGAAATAATGCTTTTCCGGACTTCAACTATGATTTCCTCGGACTCGATAATGATATCGGTGAAGGTAACATCGGAGACTAAGGCGCTAAACAGAACACTCAACTCATTGGCATAAATTACAAATATTGATCACAAACTTCGATGCCCATGTTTTGAGCGTTCAAGTTCTTATATAGCTAAAGTTTATACATTATAGTTGAAGTCCGGGCTAGACATCCAGAATCTTCAAAGAGACTTGCATAAACTGTAAATATTGATCACAAACTTCGATGCCCATGTTTTGAGCGTTCGAGTTCTTATATAGCCAAAGTTTATACATTATAGTTGAAGTCCGGACTAGACATCCAGAATCTTCAAGGAGACTTACATAAACTGTAAATATTGATCACAAACTTCGATGCTCATGGTCTGAGCATTCGAGTTCTTATATAGCCAAAGTTTATACATTATAGTTGAAGTTCGGGCTAGACATCTGGAATCTTCAAGGATAGGTGTATATTTTACAATTGAAGTCCGGGCTTGACATCCTGAATCTTCCTGTACAACCGTTACACATGGATGAATATTTTACAATTAAAGTCCAGGCTTGACATCCAAAATCTTCCTGTACATTTCATTGATTCTGTTAATCTCATTCTGAAATTGAGGTGTAGTAATTGGCTCTTCGTCATAGATAACTGTTGAGACATTTGCTGGAAGATACTTCGGATGATCAAAAGCATGAAATTTTTGATCACCTTTCAGTCCTTTGACTTGTAGAAAAATATCAACCGTCATCTGTGGAGTGAATTTTGGTCCGCTGGCCAGGTGGCAGTTGTTGTATAGCAAAGAGTCACTTGTTTTTTTGAAAAAATTAAGAGGATGATCTTTGTAGATGAAAGAATTGTATTTAGCCCACTGGGCTACTGACCTTAACACTTGAGGTTCCTTAGGAGGTGGGGGAGCCCAACGTGATAGTTTGAAATGAACATCTTTCTCGCTATGCATAGGTGTTGGTTCTACTGAAACTTTGAGCAGAGTTTCAAATTCTAACAGGGCTGCCAGAGGCTGTTGAACAGTCACTTCTTTCAAAATAGCCACAAAATGGGCATTTTCATAAGGCACTATATGCGAGAGTGCAAAATAACGATGATTGGTAGGATCAGGATCAAGATGAACTGGATGGTGGTAAGGATTTCATAAAATTGGCTAGCTCTCAGGTATACATGCTTCAAACTCATTATTCTTCCGTTGACCCTTCTGAAATTCCTCTATCCACTATTCATTCTCACATGCTAACCCAAGAATCCCAAACCACTGAGCAAGGCGAAGTCTCTTTTCCTGACATTAACAAAACTGAGTTATATAACTTTCCTCAATTTCAAGCCCAACTCCTAAGAATCATAAAACAGGTTGAGGTATTTTTTCAACAGTTCCAACGGCGTATGGACGAAATCTTCAAACCTTATGCTCACTTTATAGCTAATTATATTGACGATGTTTTAGTCTTTTCAAACAATATGTAAGAACAATTTGCAACATTTACAATTATTTACAAAAATTATTTAGCAACATGGAATTGGCCTTTCTGCTTCACAAGATAAATTTCAGATAGCAATCACTCAAGTGGAATTTCTTGGAGTTATTATTGAAAAGGGAAAAATCCTGATGCAAGCTCACCTTTTGCAAAAATTGTCAAAATTATCGGAACATTTAAACAACTTATATCAATGTCAAAGATTTATGAGTTGTGTAAATTATCTCCAGAATTTTATTCCCAAACTTTATGAGAAAACTAGAAATATTAGTTATGCCAGCTAAATCATTTGCCTGGACACAGGCAGCATCTGAAGAAGTTCTGGCCTTACAGCAAGAATGTACAAATTTAACTCTTTTATCTCTTGCGTATATCGGACCATACGTCTTAGCCATATATCTTGTTGCACATTCAAACTATTTATACACTTCGAATGTGTGCAATAACTTTTGATTTCTTTTCTTTTGGTACACCCAGGGTTTGCCGACCCGCCCGACCCGGCCGACCCGGTCGCAGCGCGGGACGGGTCGGGTCGGACGGGTCGCACAGCGACCCGGTCCGCCCCTTTGGCACTCCACGTGATTTTTTTTGAATTTTTTTTAAAATTTTTAAGAAATTTATTTTGAAAGATTAAATGTTATATATATTTAAAAATATTAGAATGTATAGTTTATTTATGATAATAGATCCATACTAAATTATACATAATAAATTATATAAAAATTACATATTACACTGCCTAATTAAACATCCTATTATATATAATACATAAAAATTTATTTCAATTACTAAATATGTAAAAGTAAACAGTGACATAATAATGGCATTCATTCATGAAGTATAAAATATAAAAACTCACTAATCCTCGTCCATCTGTGAAGCCCGAATCCCAAAACTCACTCATCCTCCTCATCTGTGTAACCCGAATCCCAAAACTCACTAATCCTCATCATCAGTGAAGCCCGAATCTCAAAACTCATCATCAGATACATGAGACTGATCACCCGTATAATCTAACTCTATCCTAGTGGGTGGAGGTACATGTGGGTGGGACTGAAAATATGTAACCATCCGTACAAATGATGGGTCGTGTGCTGTGGTGGAGGGTATATGAAAATATGTAAAAAAAGTCCTCACTACATCTATAGCTTCAATTCTATCATGTGCGACTGGTGCTGGTGCTGGTGCTGCTCGAACTCTGGACGTGGAGGAAGATCCTGCTCCGCCCTGTGCTCGTGGTGGAGGTACCCGGGACGTAGAAGAAGATGTCCTCGGTGTGCTACGAGAACCGTATCTATCCTGTAACTGTGTCCGAAAGGAATGTCGAACATCTCCCGGAACTCGGTCGCATGCACGAACATCGCGTCCCACTCCCGCAAGGTGCTCCGCAAACCTGTGTATGCCGGTGACGCGATGTTCGCAGTATCTACAGTGCACATGTCCATCACCCTCAACAGAGTATCCATGCTCTCACGCAGGGTGACGCCGTCCGTCCATGATGACCTGCAAATGATGCAAAAGTTTGCATTAGTGATTTCAATGACAAGTACAGAACTCTATATATGAAAAAATCTACAATTAATTATTAGTTAGTTATAAATGTAACCAAATGATACATACTAATAAAGCCTATGGACCCAAACTAGGCCAGTGCCCATCTCCAAACAATCTGACATTAAATGTGGTCTGCAGATAGGACAGATAGTCTTCATAGCGCATTGAACCTGAATAGTTCTCCCAGTACATGCGTACGTAGTATTCATACTCCTGCGAACCTTGTGCATACACGACCTCTACTGACGTAGCTGCGGTATAAGGATATGGATACGATGGGAAAAATGAACTAGTGTTATCTGAGTCGCCATGATACATCGGCTGCTGTGGCCATGACCGTCCATACGAGCTTCCAGATCCCTGGGAGTCATGTGTGCTCATCCTCTCAAAATCAGACAACATGCCTTGATAGCTGGTATTGTCTGCAACCGAACTTTCATAGTAGGGATCCCAATGATCAGCTGCCCGTCTCGTCCCTGCCGGTGGAACACCGTGGTCCTCATCTTGCGTGGCATGTGTGAAGTGCTGCTCCTCTGTCCATGCGCCATGTTGACGGCCCCCACGACCTCTACTATGACCACTGCTGTACTCTCTGCCACCAACACTAGTATTCTCACGAGGACTCCGTTGGTCACCTTGAGAACCACCACCTCCATGGGATGAAGACCCTGTCGGTGTACTATCAGCATCGGAGTCATGACTCCCACTAATGCGGGGCTCAACAGAGGGCTCGGGAGTGTCGTCATCTGCATTGGGATCTAATGTCTCCATGTCTGTAATATCTATCGGATTTAATGGTGGTCCCTTGTCCTTCTTGCTGGTAAATAATGTGGTCCATGATGATTTTTTCTTCTGTGGAGCAGAGGGCGGCTTACCTGCTGCATGTTGTGTCCCTCTAGATGCCTGAGAAGCAGAAGCCTGCTTAGATAATTTTTCAATTTACAGTGCAAAATGTGTAAGTCTGTACGTATACCTGAGACGACTGATTGGGTGCCTTAGCCTTAGATGTTGAGCGTCGGGGCGCAGTAGACTGAGATGGTTGTTTCGATGCTACCGAAGACTACACAATTGAAAGAAGAATATATTCAATTACCAATGAATTATATATTAACAAATGTATAAATGACAATATAATTTCACCTCTCTAAATGAGGAACTCCCCCTAGCCTCTCTTGAAGTGGATAACCTTCTTGGTTCCGCAGATATTGAATGCCGCGGTACAGTAACTCGGGACCACTGTTCTCCCGCAATGTTGTCATTTGTCGGACCGACCTGCAACCATAGGGTCATCATCATACATCAATATATGACTACGCTATCTAATGAAATTTACGATTCGATTTTCATGTTTTAATTCACCTGAGGTGGCTCTTGACGCTCAATTGATGGAGGTTGCATCAATCGCTCCCATACTGTATCATCGTACGCATACGATGTGTCTCCACCCCCAATGACGAGGTCTTCGTCTAAATTAACTTCATCATAACGTCCCGTTGCTGACTCATCACCACCCAAATGCACATGGGTGTCATCTCCCACCCCCACTGCCTCTTGTACAGCCGATGCGAGAAAAGTATTAGGCCGTGGTGTCTCGCCAGGTTCTTCGGCCTCCTCGTCCAATTCTGCCTCACCACGCTCGGTTGTGGCTCTTGCAACCCATGCTACCATAGGGTCATCATCGTCTCGCAAGTACACAGCATCCGTTGGGTCGTAATCTCCCTCTCCTCTCCTTGTATCCATTTGTACATGCCGGACCTTTAGCCTCATGTTGTAATGAACATACACCATTTTGTCTAGCCTGCGGTGTGTTAGCCTATTCCTCAGCTTAGTATGCAAGAAGGAGAACGTCGACCAATTCCGCTCACACCCACTCGACGAGGATGTTTGCGATAGAACTCTCATTGCGATCTTCCTTAATACGAGTGTACTTGTGCCGTAATTTAGCCACCACTCAGCTGTGCTTAAGACAGATCACGTACAATATAATAATTAGAAGTAAAAATTACTTCTCGAGATATAGAAGGTACATTGTGAAGACACATTACCTGGGTCGAGTTTATCACGACTGGCCATGGCATTAGGTGTCGCAAATGAACCAATTCCCTCTCTAAATATTTTCATCTGCATTATCAAAAAATATGAAGTGTATATTTCATTTAATATTGTCAATGTTAAAATATCCAAGTATACCTCATTCAACGCATCAGCAGCATCTGTTGGGGTGAAAGACAATCGGTCTACCACAATGTTGACCGATTCTATCAACGTATCGTCATAAGCAAGGGCCCGAGCATATTGGTAGGTCGGATGTAGATAGTACGCTGCAATCGTAAGACAATGAATTACATATTAGTATCAACTGAAAATCACAGCTCATTGATTGGACGAGAATGTAAGTGTTTACCTGCCACGTGAAGATCGCGGCTCATTTGTCTGTCCCATCTGTCCTCCACAATCTCTAGAATGGTGGGTCCATATTTTTTGGACGTTGTAAGGATCTTCCGTTTGGCTGCTGTAATTTTGCTGTACACCAACCCCATGGTTGGTACTCTATCCCCATCCACGCATCGTAGAACCTCATACAGTGGCTCTATCAATGACACTAATACCTTCACTCTATCCCAAAAATTCGAGGTGTTGACAATCCCCTCGACCTCCGCCCCTTCACGTGAAGCAGCAAAAGAGGAACTCAGCCAGGTCTCACCTCTAAACATTTGCTTCAACCCATCCTTGTGCTTCAATAGGCTCTGCAATGCGATGTAGTTGGTGGCAAATCGTGTGATGCCAGGCCTCAACAGTTCGCCGCCACAGTGCTCCCTCATCCATGCCAATACAAGTGTGTGGTTGTAGATATATTTCGTGATTTTTTGTGCCACATCGACCACAGATTTTACCATACGAAGCTGCCCAATCTCCTTCAGCATCAGATCTACACAATGTGCTGCACAAGGGGTCCAGAAAATGTACCATTTTTTCTTCATTAGCTCCTCCCCAGCCTTCTTATAGTTCGACCCATTATCAGTCACCACTTGTACAATGTACTCCTCCCCAATCTCAGTCACCACTTGCTCCATCAATGACAAAATATATTGGTGACTGTGAATTTGACCAGACGCATCCACTGATTTGTGAACGAATACATGTCTGTCACAATAAACAAGGAAGTTGATCAGGCTAGATTTTGTGGTACCTGACCATCCATCACACATCAGTGTGACTCTGTACTTTGTCCATTTCTGCTTGAATGAGTCAATGTAACTCTTGATCTCAGCAACTTGTTCATCAAGGTATACGCCAGCCAATTCTCTCGCTGTAGGTGGCTGCACGTGTAGCCCAAGGACATGTGCTTCCTGAAACATTGGCTTGTAGTAAGGGCTATTGGCTGCATTGAAAGGCAGACCCGCGTGGTGCCACCATTTTGCAACAGCTTGACCAAGTTTCCATTTAGGTCCCTTCTGGCCATACGCATCGTCCATCCTCATTTGCTTACCATGCTCTCGGGATAGTGCACCGTGCTCCACATCTTCAATGTTGATCGATTGTGTCCTTTTTCTTTGTGTCCCCGAGTCACCAGTCAATAAACTCCTTATGCCTCGTGATTGTCGAGTCGTAGATGAACCCCCACTTTCTGATGCTCCGGTCCTCGTGGCCTCGCGACTACGGACTATAGTCTCATCGGGATGTCTTGACTCTTCCCTGCTCTGACGTACTGCCTCACGAAGCTCTGCTTCGTATGGATCGTTCACAGTGACATACACATTAGCCTGCTCAGTACATGCTTGTTCGTCTTCGTCACTGGGTGTCCATGCACATTCCTCCTCGTTGCTGCCACTTGGGCGCCCGCTCACTGCCGCTTGATCCCTTTTCTTCTTTTTTTCCTTTTCTTGCATCTCAGCTCTCTTCTCACGCAGGTGCCTAGCCATTGCAAGTTTCACATCTCTAGGCACATGGGTACACCCAGCAACCTCAGAGTATCCTGTCCCGGCTCCTCCTGCCAAATGTTTCTTCAACCGAGACACCCCTCCTCCCCGGTGTTCTATTTTACAATAGGTACAACGCCAACACCTACGGTTGTCATCCAACAAAACTCCGTGTGACCACCCAATATCATTTGTTCGTTCCTTAGGAGCCATATTAAGTACTTAACTGTATCTCCTAAATGTAAGAAATACAAATCATATTAAGTACATTATTTTAAATAGAGACTAACAATGAAAAATAATATCATTATTTCTACAATATGCAAGACTAAATTTAATATTTACTACATGTCAATATAATTTAGTTCAAAATAATATCATTATTTCTAAAACATGCATATAATGCTATTTTTTTTAATACACCTACATTTAGTTTAAATTAATTTGTAACATATTTATCACTAATTATATATTTAAATTATAAACATGTCTAATTAAATTACATTATATTAAATTATTTATCAGTAATTATTACATTAAATTTTAAACATCTCTAAATAAATTTTAAATTATATTATAGATCTAAATTAACTTTAAAATTATTTATAAAATATTCAACACTATTTACATTAAAAATATGTCTACTTAAATTACATTATACATCTTAATTAAATTTAAAATTATTTGTAAAATATTTATCAATAAATTTATATTTAAATTCAAAACATCTCTACTTAATTTAAATTATAAATATTACCTTTAATTTTTTGTAAAACATTCCTCACTATAGATATATTTAAATGAACAACATCTTTACAATTTTTAAAATTAAATATTATGTTATTTTACGTCTACAATTAATAATGAAAATAATATCATTAATTCTACAAAATTAAATTTAAATTTTAATACATCTCAATTAAATCTAATATTTAAACATGAATTAAATAATATATCAAACATAAATATATTTCTACAACATGAATTAAACGATATTTATATTATTTCTACAACATGAATTAAATAATATATCAATATATTTAATTCTATAAGATGAATTAAATAAAAATTATATTTTTTCTACAACATGAATTCAACAATACATCAAAAATAATATTAAACAATAATAATCTAACAAATTTTATTCTTATATTTTTTAAAATTAAAAAAGATATAAAATTTTCAAAAAATAAATTTTTTTTCCTCCCCCCCCACCCCCACGGTCGCAGACCCCCCCCGTCCCATACGGTGGCATACGCCCCCCCCCATCCCCCCACCGCCTGCCGGTGGCAGACGCCCAGCACCCCCCCCCCCCCGCCGTCCCCCACGGTGGCAGACGTCGGGCACCCCCCCCGTCCCCCCACGGCGGCCCCCGTCCCCCCACGGCGGCATACGCCCAGCACCCCCCCCCCCCGTCCCCCCACGGTGGCAGACGCCGGGCACCCCCCCGTCCCCCCACGGCGGCCCCCGTCCCCCCACGGCGGCGGACGCCCAGCACCCCCCCCCCCCCCGTCCCCCCACGGCGGCCCAGACGCCCAGCACCCCCCCTCCCCCCACGGTGGCAGACGCCGGGCACCCCCCCGTCCCCCCACGGCGGCCCAGACGCCCAGCACCCCCCCCCCCCGTCCCCCTCCCCGTCTCCCCACGGCGGCAGACGCCCAGCACCCCCCCCCCCCGTAGCCCACGGCGGCAGACGCCCCACCCCCGACCATTTAAAAAAATTTTAACCTACCTACCTCCGATCGCCGCCCAACGCCGCCGTCCGCCGCTCTGATCGCCGTCCGCCGCTCAGATCGTCGTCCGCCGCCGCTGCACCGCCGCTCGCCGGTGGGAGGGATGGAGCTCTTCCTCCCCCTTCGGCCCGTTAAATGGGCGAACCGCCCCGACCCGCCCGTACCGAGCCGGGTCCCGCCTCGCACCGGAGCGGGACATGGCGGGACGCACGGGACCATGCGGTCCAGTGCGACCCGTCCACGACCCCCAGCCCGTGCGACCCGGTGCCCGCCTGGGTCGGGTCGGGTCGTGCGGGTCGGTGCGGGTCGGGGCGGGACGGCAAACCGTGGGTACACCCCACCCTCCTATCGAATGGCGTAAAAATAATTTAAAAAACTAAACATTGACTAAATAAATTCAAAAAAAAGAGAAGAGACTATTTTTGATCGGGTTTATTGACCCGGTGCGGGTCGTCCCGACCTGCACAACTCGACCCGACCCAGATCGTTTGCGGCGTGGGTCGTCACTGGATCGCCCCATTAATTTAATATTATAATATATATATATATAGTGTATTTTTCTATTTTATATTATTATATATATATATATATTATATAAAAAAATTATTTAAATATAGGTTGCGACGGACCGAGATGAACCGAGACAGGAGTGTCAGACTCGACTCAGGCCGAGATCGAATCGATCAGGTCACGCGGGTCCACAAACCCTGATTTTTGATATAATAACTTTTGGAGCCATTCGACGAGGATGTGGACAGTACGATTGGCCTCATGTCACCATATTTTTAAAACCCCCCCTAGAAAAAACAACTAAACTTGCTACCTTCTGTGTGCACATCAATACAAACTCTGCCCGTCTTTTTTTTTTCTGGGGGGTGGGGGGTGGGGGGGGGGTGTTTGTGTTGATGGGCCCGCTATTAATAAGCAAGAATATGTTCCGGCCAAAAGATTTTCCTGAAGATATAAAATGGAATCCCAGGTGCTAGACAGAATAAAATCCTGGTGGTCTTTTGCCAATAAAATCCTGGTGGTAGAAAAAAGAGCAGTTAAACACTTGAACTATAAATAACGACGACCGTTTTTTAAGCCTTACAAATTAATAAAAGGGGTCGAGACTCGAGAAGAGAAAAGAAAAAAAATCTTTTCTAATTGTTCTTTCAACTTATTAGACTTCGAAAAAATGCCAAAGGAAAAATAGAGGCGGGATAATTATGATAATATGCTCAAACATAGAAAATGCCAAAGAAATAAAGAATTTTTTTTGAAAAGGATAACATGTTAAAGTTGAATCCCTGATAAGATCAAAAAGACTTCTATGTAAAAAAATTTCATAATGTTGAACGTCTAATTTTAACACACACCAATAAAGCATTTCGACGAACAAATAGACCTTTGCTACATTATATATATACATTTTTCGTTTAACATTTATGTAAGGAAAAATTAAGAAGAAAAGTGAATCAAACGCCCAAAGAAAAGACTAAACAAATATGATACATTGTCGTACAGGAAGAACATATATATATATATATATATATATATATATATATATATATATATATATAGCTTTTCATATATACTAAAGAATTTTTAACTTCATAAATAATATTACGTTAAAATGTTTTATGTACCTTTTTGTCCCAATTACCACAACTATGATGTAATTAATTAGGATGACCTAAATACACAGATCCTACATTTTAATAGTGAGGCTGGTTATCATGTGAAAGTGCATCGAAAAATTGAGATGAGAGAAGCAGAAGAAATAAAAAAACAAGGTGGACTTCAAAATCAGGAAAGAAAAAAAAGCTATGTTAAATAATTTATATGAACATGTTTTGTACGTACAGATCATTGAATTCCTTTTATATATACATTTTTCCATTTTATGTTGACTAAGAAGAAAAAAGGAAAAAATGAACCAAAAACTTAAAGATACAAACTTGTAGCGGTGTAGAACTCGCAAGTTTTCCTGATCGTTGGATGTCCAGAGATTTCGTCGTAGAGAATGGTGAAGATCTCACCTTAGCCAAAGGATCTGTCATCATAGGAAGACACAAATCAAGGGGCCCTGGGATCCTTTCACAGGGAAACCCTCCAATGCTTAAGTTATCACTGGAGAGAAATTTCTAGAGTGGAATGAAGTTCTGTTGATACAGATGAGTGGACGTATCTCTGGGGCTGCGGAGGCCCCTTCTTAACTAGTTGATCATTGAGATTGGACGGTAACAGTCTTGCTGCGCATTAAATCCCATAGGATCTAGGTTAGGTGATCGGCACGTAAGAGATCTCTAAGGGGTCTTGTCCGTTGTTGTCCATGTCGAATGGCTTGTGCCATGTGTAGGGGATGAGAGGCTTGCGACATTGGAAACATACAGACCCCTGTCCTGGGGAGGCATGTTGGCAGAGGGATTACCTTGATAAGCTGTGTGATTTGGTAGCGATTTGCAGCATCATGCCTGTGGACACTAAAAAATTCTCACCTCATGTTTACGTGCAGGGGAATAAAGAAGAAGAGAAAAGAGAAGAGAAGATGAAAAGAAGAAAAGAAGAGAAGGAAACACTTCTCAACGTGCCCTTCAACGGCACACCCCTGGTGCCTCTCCAATGGCACACTAACTTGTGCCCCAAAGGCACACCCCTGAAGTGCCTCTAACGGCACACTCGTTAAAGCCTTCAACGGCACACTCTCCAGTGCTCCCAGCGGCACACTTCTTAAAAGCCCCAGCGGCACATTCCTGAAGTGCCCCAACGGCACACCCCTCAGAAGCCCCCAGCGGCACACAGCCAAACACCCCCAGCGGCAGACTTTCCAGCCCTCCAGCGGCACGCTGCTGAACGCCTCCAGCGGCACACCCCAATGGCTCCCCCTGTGGCACACTTTCTGCAAGCACTTCAACGGCACACCCCTGTGCCCCCCCCAGCGGCACACTTCTCAGCCCCCAGCGGCACACTCTCACCCCAGCTCCAGCGGCACACTGCCCAGCAGCCCTCCAACGACACACCTGTCAGAGGTCCCATCATCAGCACGATACTCTGTTTTGCTCAAACGCAAAGCATTAAATGCTCATGCCTAAGGCCCTCGGCGCGCAGCACGACCAAGTCAGGCCACCCAGGATCATGTCGCGGTGTCAACGCTCCGTTCAAACACGCACATAAACCCTGCCAGGGGACAAGACCGGGGGGTCAACCTCCAATTAATGGCCACCGCCAACAGATGTCAACGGGGGCCGGGGGTATAAGAAGCCTCCGTTCCGAAGAGTGAAAACAGAGGGGGCTCGCGTACGTGGAGAAGAAGAAGAGAAGAAAAAGAAGAAAAAGAGTCTCTCTCTCTCGCTAGTTAGCTCCCCAGAGGGCAGAGAAGAAAGAGAAAGAAAGAAGAGAGGAAGAAAAGAAGAGAGCGAAGACTGCATGCAAGAAGAAGGAAACCCACAGTAGGAAAAACAGAGAAAAGAGGAAGAGAAGAAGAAGGTAGAGGGAGAGAAGGAGAGAGTTTGCTGAATGTAGCAGAGGGGAAGGAATGGGGAAGGGGATGGTTACCCCTCTTCGTTCCAACCTTCTCCCTGACTGTTGTCTTTCTTTTCTTCCTTCTCGTTTCTCATCCCCCGTCTTTTTCGTTTGAATGTATTGTAATGTATTTGGCCCTTTGGCCATAACCGTTTGTCACCATGTTCCCCATGAATGAAATACCTTCCTTTTTGTTTGATTCTTGTTGTTCTCGTTAGCTTCTTCTTAGTCATTGGTCTATGGCTTGCGTCCTTCCCCTGGTTTTCTTGCTTTTGTTCCACCTGCTCCTCATGACATTGGTTTGTTCAGTTCAACGTGCAGTGTTCCTGGCTTATCAGTACAAGACTGGCTCCCTTCCTCTTAGATGGTTCTCCATGGCATAAGCATCATCCCTCTCCTCCTCCCATGGGTTTTTTTGTTACCATTTTCTACCTCTATCCAACGTTTGGGACTCCCCAGCCTTCCCTCCAAAGCCAATGGTACACACACGTTTACTCAGGCCTTTCACCCGGCACACCCCTTTGGTGCCTTCTTTGGCCGGCACACATCTCCTTTAGGCCCCTACCCGGCACACTCCCTTGACTCTCTCGATCGGCACACTTCCATGGTGCCTTCCGTGGCCGGCACACTCCCTGGCTGTGCCCTAGCAGCACACCCCAATCAACTCTCGTCCGGCACACCTTGGCCATGTCCACTGGCACACCTTTGGCCATTCCCTGTCCGGCACACCCCTGGCCAGTCCAGCCCGGCACACCCTAGCCATTGCTGCCCCGGTGCATTTGTGACTTGTGTCAGTCTAGTGGCCTCTTGTTCGGCGTTTTCTCCGAGTTTTCTGAAGTATTCTCAAAGGTGGCTGCCTCGGCACACACCTCAAACTGTTGAGTCATGCCACTCCTTGTGGGCGTATTCCCCTTTTACTCCCTTACCTTCCGGGTCAAGGGGAGATGCTGCCGAATTTTTTTGTCAGAAATAACAATGTGTTAAAAGATAAAAGGAAGCAACAAACAAATGAAATAAGTAACAATACAACAATCTAATCAAGACAAAAGAACCATGCAAGACTCAAAAGAATTGGACTGCTGAACATGGCCTTGGACTTAACTACATAGCAGAGAATGGAAAGCATGACCGTCTGAGGCCCTCCATCAAAATTGCATGAACAAGAGGGCCCTTCCCTCGGACCTTACTTCACCTATCTGGACTTTGCTTCATCTACATTGATCATTCACTCTAAACCCATCTGCAACCGGTATACTTTATACCCTCTATCCGGTACACCCTTCGTCCGGTGCACTCCCAACCTTTCTCTCTCTCCGGCATACACCCATCCCTTTCCCAGCGGTGCACCCCTTTGCACCCTAGCCCGGCACACTCTCCAGCGGCACACTCTTTCCTCCTTTCAGTGGTACACTGCCCACCTCTCCTTGCCCGGTGCACCCCCAAGCGATACACTTCTCATGTACCCACCTGACTTCTACCCGGTACACCCACGGCCTAGCCTTGCGGTACACCCTTCAGCCCCTAGCCCGGCACACTCCTCAACGGTACACCCTTAGCCTTTCAGCGACACACACCCTAACCCCTACCCGGCACACTCGTAGCCTGACTCTAGCGGTACACTCCCCAGCCTCCCAGCGGCACACTCTCCCTTACACCCATTCCGGCACACCTTGCGCTCAGAACATCACACCAAAAAAAAGGGTATAATAAATAAAAAAAGGGTTAAATATAATAATGATAATAAAAAAGGGAAATCTACCTGATAATCATAAAAAATGCAATAATAAAAGAGAGACAAATAAGAAAGAAATAGATAATGAAAAGGGATAAAATAAACTAAGGAAGAGTTCATGATCCACGGGTGATAAAAGACAATCAACAAAGATATGGTAATAATAACAAATGGATGATGATAATGAACAATGACGATAGTCATGAATAAAACAGTATGGCCTTTGTCTCCCTCGGACCCCGGATCAGGGAACATTAATGATGCCTTTGTGGGCCGGACCTTACCCTCAAGAGCCACTCCTCCCGTCATGATTATCGCCCGACCTCGTTCTCGGCCAATATCTCAAGAAAGTCCCCTCCTCCCATAGGGACCATATCAAAATTGCCATCTTCTGGCAAACATTTGCACAGATTTACCCCCGTCACCGTCTTATCTTCCAAATGGATTTTTGTCCAAACATGGAATGGTCCACACGTGACCGACATAGTATGAATGTTCATACCCTCGATATGGGTTCTCAGCATAATCTGGCTGCTCCTTTCTTCCTGCATTAACTATTAATTCCTCTGGCCGTGGGGCCCTTATTTCTGGCGATTAATCAAGGGTGTTCCCCTCTCCGAGGGGATATAAATAACATTGTGACCTTCATAGTGCGGTGGATTTTGGTCTCGACACGTACTACACAATCGTCGGATTAGTCAGATCGAGCGCACAATAAATCGTCAGTTTGTGACTGACACGCCCACGCACTTAATAAACGAATAAACCCACCAAATGAACCGACTTTAAAGAAGAAACGAATGAGCATGTCGAAAAGTGCGTCCACAAGTCTAGCACGCCCGATGGGACGGAAATCACCCTTCATCTCTTCGCCGTGATTCAGGACCTCATGGCCCCCTAATAAACGATGTTTGCCTGCTTTGATCAATTGCAGGTACTGTCTTTCCCAGCCGTATGGGTAGAAAAGCCGGACTAGGCGCAATTATCTTTGTGGCCTCAAGGACGTTACTCCGAGGCACCTGCAGCTTCCAAGAATCATAAAGGCTGCTAAAAAAAAGAAAGAAAGAAGAAGGGAGGGGAAACCAACCTCCCGTCCTTAAGAAGAAGAAAAGAAAGAAAAGAAGAAAAGAAGAAAAGAAAGGAGCAAAAAAAAGAAGAGAGAGAATTGGCGAGAGAGGGTCGTACGACCATATCCGTCAAGGCCCGTGCTGAATAAAGATTACCACTGTGGGACTGATGTGGTGAAGCGAATCACTCATCCCCTCCCTGAGGGGTTGAGCGCTCTCCTGCGCACCCACCTTGGTCTATTACACAAAAGAAAAGAGAAGAGAAGAAAAGAAGGACAAAAAGAAAGTTGGCAGGCATTGTCGACCAAAAGAACGAGAAGAAGGCCGGCATCCCACCCAGCTCTAGGAGGGTCCAAGCCCCCGGTGCAATGCCCCGGCCCGCTCCACCTCCCTGCTGCCCCTAGCCGGTATATGACGGCCACTCGAGTGGCTATTAGAAGATCCAACAAGCTGCAATTGTAGCTTAATGAATTCCTACCCGCTATGGGGGATGCTTTTATAGCAATGAGGCCAAGCACGGCCACCACTCCCGAAGAAAGCATGCATATATCCCGTCATGGGGGATAAGAAGAAGAAATATACCCCGCTATGGGGGATAAGAGGCACGAAAGAATACACCCCGCTCCTGGGGGCACATGAAGAGAATACGCCCCGACTCGGGGGCATGTGAGAAGAATCTACCCCGACCTGGGGTCATAAGAAGAAGTAGAGTTGCACCCTAGCTTAGGGACATTTGAAGAAGAAATGCACCCCGCCATGGGGGCGTATGAAGCAAAAGAAACACACCCAGCATGGGGGGCATGAAAATAAGACTTTACAACCCGCCTGGGGGCATAGAAGCCATGAAGGATATAACCCCGTCATGGGGGCACATGAAGAGAATCCACTCCGCTCGGGGGCACATGAAGCATGTTGAGCTATGATTTTGATGATAACTAAACTTAATGTGTGATGATAATGGTTTTGATGTGTGAGTGATCTATGAAAAATGTCTTCATCATAAATGAACTCGTCGTCATGACAAACGAACTCACATGTTGATATCTTGCTTTGCAGGTACTGCTACTGGGCTAGAATGCATGCGCCTTCATGCATGTTTTAGTGTGGGAATGTTAAGACTAATGTTCTTGTTCATTTTGCCCATACTAATGTAGATTCATTGAGTATTCGTTGATATGAATTGGTTGCTTGTCATTGTGTAAAATCATCTCCACTTCACTGTTTGTCTTCGTTGAAAGGATCCATCATCTTCCTCTCACGCATACAAAATCATGACTCAATGATGATTGGATACATGTTGCTCTGGACTGAAGTTGGAACTCATATGAGGTTTGATTGATTTGTATTGGCTACCCTTCTATCCATGGTAAGTATCCATGAGCTGGAAATGAATTTCCATGTGCCTAGATTGGGAGTGATTCCCTAGTCGTTCTCTCAATTGACTTCATTGGATAGTTAAAGACTTAATGGTTTCAAAGTGTCTTATGCATATTCTTGGGGAGGTTCTTAAGATGAAAATATTTTCAAAGCATCTATGCGTCTCATGCTAATGCTTTCATAATCATACTTAATGTCATTTGGGTCTCGGTCTCAAAACTAGCTTCATATAATAATGCATGACCCATATATTTTGATTTTGATCTAACCTCTTGCTTTATCATGTTTTTCAGGATGAAAAATCATGGTTGATCTTCATGGGATTATGGTAATATTTAATCAATTATTTTCTATTGATTTGATAGAGGTTTTAGCTATTTTTCAGACCCAAACAAGAAGGGGTCGACCCAGGGGGTCGACCCTCTTAGGTTCTGTTCAAAATAGAACCAGTTTTATGCACCCTGCCTGAAAGGGTCGACCCCAGGGGTCGACCCATTGAAGGGTCGATCCCAAGGGTCGACCCCTGTAAACCAGAACCAAAACTTGGTTCTGTTTGGGTTCTGTTAGCCCAAGGATCGACCCCTGTAAAACAGAACATGAAAATGGTTCTGTTGGGGTTCTGTTTGCCCGATGGTCGACCCCAAGGGTCGACCCTTTCCGATACGGGGCGGCACCGTCAAATTTGACCTTCGTTTAAGTGCGCCAAAAGTCCTCCCAATCCAGTCCAAAAGCCCCAAATCACTCCAGGATATGTGGATCTTGTTCCAGGGCTGTCTCTTGACCGTCCTAGAGGCATAAATACTTCTTATTGGGTTGTAAACCCTAAGGGGGACCAAGCTATATCTGAAATTTCGAATTCCTCTCTATCCTTATGTGTGCAGGTCGCAAGCAGCAGCTCCAGGGCTTCTTCCACCATGTTTTGAGCGTGAATATGAAGGGAACAAGCTGCAAACAAGTTTCCAATCGATCCCCAACTGGAAGTTGCATAGAGAATCAAGCTACAACTTCAATTGAGCAAGAATCTTTCATCATCCTTCAAGAACGATCTAAGGGGAGCCCAGAGAGATCCAAGGGAGATCAAGAGAGTGCTGTCCAAAGAAAAGAAGAGCCAAGCAAGCCCGGGTTAAAGCTCCGATCAAGTGGAGATTGAAGCCACATTCAAAATCAACAACATACATTCAAAGGAGAGCCAAATCAGGAGTTTTTCTCAACTGTGTCTCATTGTGTTTTAAGTTTCAGATTTGTGTTTCTTATAAACTGCATACTTGTGTGTGTGTGGATCGTTGTTGGATCCGTGGTCATTTGTGTGTGTCGTATTTGATTCATGTGTGTGCGTAGGTCTTCCTAGATCTACGTGTGTGTAAGGTTTGCTGCACTTGTCGCAGCGTGTGTGCGTTTTGTTGATCCGCTTGTTGGATCGTGTTGGAGACTTCGTTTCCGTGCGTGTGTGTGTGTGTGTGGATTGGGGCACATCCTCGTGTGTGTGTGCAGGCGTCATCCTGCGTGTGTGGTTGGAGCGTCGTCTCCGTTTGGGGATTTATCCCCGAGTGAAGTCTCTCCTAGTTTGGTGAGGGGTGGACGTAGGGAGCCCGTCGTGGTCCCGAACCACCTTAAAATCCCTGTGCATTGTGGTTTGCTTTGCGCGTTGGCTTGGTTTGATTGTTGAATCCTTCTATATGATCGTGTGGGAACGGTGAGATTGAGAGAATCAACTTCTTGGCTTAATTAACTTTCTTAATCTTGTTGTAAGCAGTTTACTCCACCACACATCATTCGTCTTGTCGTCTAGTGTGGGGGTTAGTGTAGGTTGTAATCTAACTTGCCAGTTCAACAGATTTGATGTTTTAATTATTGTTTCATTACACTTGTTAAAAGGGAAAGAGTTTCCTTAAAATTTGTAATCACCCAATTCACCCCCCTCTTGGGTGTCATTGATCGTGGGACCCAACAAAGCAAAAGTTACACCCTGGCTTAGGGACATATGAAGAGAAGTGTACCCCATCATGGCGGCATAAGAAGCAACAGAGTTTCACCCTAATCTAGAGGCACATAAAGAGAAATATATCCCGCCATATGGGCGTATAAAAGAAAAGAGAGTAAGAATACACCCTGGTCGGGGGTAGAGAAGCAAAGAGACATGCATCTTGACCTGGGAGCATATGAAGAAAGGTATATCCCGCCCAAGGGACATTTGAAGAAGACATACCCCGCCATAGGGGCATGGAAGTCATGAAGAATTCACCCCGGCTTAGAGGTATTCAAAAAAATCTACCCCGGTTTAGGGGCACTTGAAGAAGAACTACACCCCGACCTGGGGGCATGAGAAGAAAAGACTATACCCTGCTTGGGGGCACACGAAGAAAGAAACACACGCCCTGCCTTGGGTGCACAAAAAGTGAAACACACCCCGGCTTGGGGGCATACAAAGAAGGAAATAACACACTCCGCTCGGGATGCACAAGAAGCAAATACACCTCGCCTGGGGGCACAGAAGCAAAGAAGCAGAATCCACCCCAGCCTGAGGGCATAATTTACGCCCCGACTCGGGGGTACGTAAAGAAGAAACACATCCTACCTTGGGTGCACATGATGTAAGACCTCAAATTCTTTAGAAATTTATTTAGAAAGTTATTTGTAATTATTTGGAATTTATTTGAAGTTATTCGAATTAATGAGAATTATCCAAATTAATTAGATTAATTAATTAATTAATAGAATAAGTCATTTTTCTTCTATTTTCTAAAAATCCCCAAAAATCACATCTTGTAGAATTAATTTTGTTTATCAACTTTGTCTTCTACAATTAAGCCTAATAAAATCGTTTATTAAGCCGAATTAGCGAACTAAGTCTTCCGAACTTAATATTTAATTAATTACGGAATAGTAGAAGTGGAATTTTATCTACCATGTAAAAATTCATAAAAATAGTAATTAAATAATATATGCTTCGACTAACACTTTTGTCTTCTTAGAGTAAGCCTAATTAAATCATTATCTAGGCCTAATCAGTGGATTAAGCCTGACTTACAACCCACCTAACCCAAATTCGTATTTACTATTCACCCAAACTTTGAATATCAAATTCGAGCTTGTTTCTCAACCAAATGGGGTGATTCCAGAGGAAAATGAAAGGTATTACATAGAGGAACATTTCCCCTCTCATAATGCCACAAAATCATTACCATATGGTAAGTATTGGGCGCGCAAGAGCTAGGTCAATGTTGGCGGCGGTGTTTGGAACACGCAACTTGTTTGGTCGAATTCTCCCTTCCTGGAAGGATCCAGAAGGAGTATGACCTATTAAAAGAAAGCTCTACATGTCTAGATTCATTTGGTAGCTGTGGTGTTCGCAGAGAATTCAGATCTGAAGAGATCTCTTGTGATTATTAGAGGAGGGTCCAAGTTCGTGGGTTTTTCTTAGGCCTTTCTACTTCCTTCGATTGAGGTAGGTTTCCTTAACCAAAATCAGCTTATGAATATAGAAAATTGTACCTCTCATCGAGCTCTTTCCATTGGTGGCAAAAGCCCCAATTTTCATTAGGTATCCGTGGAGATATCGAGGTTTTAGTGAGGTGCTGTCAAGTTGTTCTTTATTCTAGGTTTCGAGTTCCCTCTTCAATTTGAGGTAGGTTATAACAGCCCAACTTCTAATTAACATACATGAATGTAATCAATAGCATGTTAGCTTTCTTTTGACATCAAAATCCCCAATTTTTATAGATCATGCCTAGAGTATTTCGTGTGTTATTAAAAGCATGCTAGCAAGCTAGACTTTTCTTGTGTTCTTCATAGAATAGGTTGTATTTCATTGGATTCCTATCGAAATTCGTGATTTAAAATTATGTTTCATGACCCTAGGATGCATATTAATAACCCTAGAGTATATGGTTAAGATCCCAATACATTTAGACCCCAATTCTTGGAGTTTTTCATGTTTTTTTTGAAGCCTTTTGGGTCTGGAAACCCAGGGGTCGACCCACGGGTCGACCCATTTCAACCCTGCAAGCAGCAATGCTGCCTTGCATGGGTCGACCCACAGCCTGCAGGGGTCGACCCATGGGTCGACCCATGCAGCCAGGATGGCTCCTGGAAGCCAGGGGTCGACCCAGGGGTCGACCCATACCTGGAGTTTTTCCAGGGGTCGACCCAAAGGGTCGACCCATGCCCCGTATGACCCGTTTTAATGATGTTTTGACCCGGGGATCAATCCGGATCATCGGGGGATCAATCCACTCAACCTAATCACATTGAAAACTACATTTTTGAGGAACTAATGACCTATTCATGTACCCTTTTTAGTTTCAATTAACATAGGTCCATACATGCAAACTTAGTGTAAAAACACACCGTTTATCATCTTCATTTTCAATGCATAGAAGGTTAAATAGAAACCCACATAATTAGTGGTTAATGGTGTAACTAAAATCTCTGTTAAATGCATTCTATTTCACTCCTGTGGGAGTTGTTCTGTGCTTTATCATCTTGAATCAACTTCTTGGCATTTGTCTTAATGTAAATGATAATGGATAATCTTTGATATGCTAACTTGGTAATTAGGATTAAGTTGATCGTTAAGTTGCTGTTTTAGTCTTGCTTACTCCAGTTGAATCGATTGCTTACACACCTGAACGGTATACTGTCGGCCGTTCCTTCTTGACCCCGTGGACCGAGTTTGGTCCAGTTCTTGTATTACGGCACCGAGGTGACCGTATAAACCAAGTTTTTGTTTTGAATCCAAGGACATGTTAGTCCTTAAATCTCATACTCTTGACAGAAATTCATCTGATTGATTGGCCATTAAAATTGACTGAATGTCTAGACGGATGGGACGTTGGGCCCAGTAAATCAATGCCATCGCATCATAAGGGCCCGGTCTGGTCCTGGGGAGAGCGCCCGAAAGTTAGTGAGCCCATGGGATGTTAATGACATGGTGGGGCATTGCACCGAAGTACTTGCCTGAGTGTTGGCGTCTATGACAAAAGTATCTTGTTACTTGTCACTTGATCATGCTTGGTTAAATGTTTAAAATACTTGCTTGTTGGCCAATTCCTTACTTATATCTCATTGTTATATCTCTTGTTATATCTCCTGTAGTAAATTCTTGTATCTGTTATCCTTGATAATCATTATCAATTGTATATTTCTTGACCTTACAAGATCTTGTTATTACCGTTGTTTATTGCATTATCGTTTGTAGCATGACATTTTGAAAATGTAATTAAACTGTTAATCACTTATACATGTCTGTTATTTCCTACTGAGCGTTAGCTCACACCCCGTTGTTTCCCCCTTTCCAGGCTTCTCAGGTGACGCGCTTACCGACGGGGAAGGGCAGGAGTGATGTCTTGAGTGTATCAGTTCTAGTGTGTTAGCAGTGTGTTTATTGTTAGTTGTGTTTGGAGATCGTTTAGTTTCAGTTTGTTGTTGAGTCTTAGTGGTTGTTATTCCATGTAGTATTAAGTTACCTTTGAGATCATTGCATCAGTTTGGTTGTTTAATGATCATTTAGCATTTCCTTTCCATCTTGTAGTACTTGTGTATCATTTTAGATTTAGTTCCCTCTCTTGCCAGCGTGTCCCTAACTGTACGTCCCGATATTTCCGCCTTGTTCGGGGCGTGACAGTTTAGTTGGTATCAGAGCCCTAGGTTTCACATTCCTAGGTTTCCTAAGTTTAGGTTTTCTTGCATTGCATCCCAATAATCGGTATATCAAAAGGTGTTGTCCGAACGTTAGGCTACACCTATCGGGAAGGTCGCACACTTGCGTGAGTGGTCTTCGGACCGATTACCTCCGCCAGGTACCGAGTTTTTGGTCGTGTCTAAGTGCATTAGATCCCTAACCTTGTAAAAGTCTAGGACCTGACCTGGTAAGAATGGGTAGAACTTGGGTTAAGTTCGTTCCTTAATCGTGCTTTATCTATCTTATTGAACCTAGGTAACCTATTTCTCGTGTAGATGGCAGCTGATCGTGCTGAATGGAGGAACCTGCAGCGTACGGTTCAAGGTCTTACTCAGGCCCTTCAGCAAGTAGCTCAGGCAGGAGCGGCACAGCATGGCACCGGTGATCTATACCGGAACTTCCGCGGAATGAACCCGCCTAGATTTGCTGGTTCGACTGACCCCGACCAAGCCGAGCACTGGCTAGATGAGATGGGGAGAATCTTTGAAGTTATGCAATGCACCAACCAGGAGCGTGTCCTTTTGTCCACATTTCAATTGGAACATGATGCACGTACTTGGTGGGATTCTATCAAGGCAACTCTCGGTGATCGGCAAGTTATGTGGGAAGAGTTCGAAGAATTCTTCAACAGCAAGTATTTTTCTGATAGAGTGCAAGAGAAGAAAGCGGCAGAGTTCGCGGCCTTGAAATACCGAGGTTTGTCCGTGGCAGAGTATGAGGCTCAATTTGCACGGCTTTCTCGATATGCTACACATCTCATTTCCACCGAGAAGATGAAGGCGAAGCGCTTTCTCAATGGTTTGAAGCTTCATTATATCAACCAATTGGCACCGATGGAGATTTCCACTTATTCCGAGATGGTAAGGAAAGTGCAAGTTCTGGAGGATACTCTTGAGATGACGGAGAGAATCCGTGGGAAAGGCACCAAGAAAGAATTACCTACGGGTTCCAGGAGTGTCAAACCCGGGTATGCCAAGAAGAGGCCTGTTAGTGGACCTGGTTCGTGGAGCGGGTCCGGATCGTGGAAGGGCAAGATGCCGAGGCATGAAGACAAGAAGCCTGGCCCTATTGTTCCATTCAAAGGCGTGTGCAACTATTGTGATCGTCCGGGTCACAAGATAGAGGAGTGCTGGCACAAGCTAGGAGCCTGTTTGCGATGTGGAAGCAAGGAGCACCGTATCCCCAATTATCCTCTCATATCGGAACAAGCTACACCGGCAAAACCTCTAGTCTTCAAGAAACCACAAGGCAAGCTTCAAGCTTTACATGCAGAGGAAACTGGGATTTCTGATGATGGCGGACTCGTCGAAGGTACCCTTACTATAATCGATAAGCCCGCATTTGCTCTCTTTGATACTGGTGCAACACATTCTTTTATTTCACGGAGATTTGCTAAGTCATTAGCTGTGGAACCTGTTTTGATGAATACTCCGTTAGAGATTTCAACCCCTATTGGCACTAGATCAACAATCCAATATTTCTATCCTTCTAGTAAGGTTATGATTGGTGAACAGAACTTTCCAGCAGATTTGGTCTGCATGGATATGAAGGATTATGATGTAATCCTAGGAGCAGATTGGTTGGCCAAGTATGAGGCCAATGTTCACTGTAGTTCTAGCTCAGTGACTTTTACTGGACATTCTGGTTTATCTTTTATGGGAGTCAAGCACCATAACTCTGTACCGCTCATCTCGGCTCTTCAAGCTGATAAGCTTTTGAGGCATGGGTGTGAGGCTTTTCTAGCCTTTGTTTGTGCAACCCCTGAGCAGCAGATTGAGATCAAGGACATTCCTGTTGTCCAAGATTTTCCTGATGTCTTTCCAGAGGAACTACCAGGACTTCCGCCTGAGCGGGAAGTTATCTTTTCTATTGATCTTATTCCTGGCACAGCTCCTATTTCTAAGGCTCATTATCGTATGTCTCCTGCGGAACTGAGGGAACTGAAGCAGCAACTGATGGAATTACTCGAGAAGGGTTTTATTCATCCTAGTACTTCTCCATGGGGAGCCCCTGTGTTGTTCGTCAGGAAGAAAGATGGTTCGATGAGGTTGTGCATTGATTATCGGCAAATAAACCAGCAGACTATCAAGAATAAATATCCCTTACCGAGGATTGACGAGTTATTTGACCAGATAGCGGGAGCTTAATATTTCTCTAAGATCGATCTTCGATCTGGATATCACCAGTTGCGGATTAAGGAAGAGGACATTTATAAAACAGCTTTCCGCAGCAGGTATGGTCATTTTGAATTTGTCGTTATGCCTTTTGGTCTAACGAATGCTCCAGCAGCTTTCATGCAGTTGATGAACAATGCATTTCGGCCCTATCTTGATCAGTGGGTCGTAGTATTTATTGATGACATCCTGATTTATTCTAAGAATGAGGAGGAGCATGCTGAGCATCTGAGAATGGCATTGCAACTGTTGAGAGATCATCAACTATATGCTAAGTTCAGTAAGTGTGAATTCTGGCTGCAAGAGGTGTCCTTTCTAGGACATATCATTACGAAGAACGGTATTTCTGTTGATCCTTCGAATGTTGAGGCAGTGAAGAATTGGGAACAGCCTACCAGTGTGACAGAAGTTAGAAGTTTTCTAGGCCTGGCAGGTTATTATCGAAGATTTATTCAAGACTTCTCTAAGATTGCGGTACCTCTTACAAGATTAACCCGCAAGGAAAATAAGTTTGATTGGTCAGATGATTGTCCGCGAAGCTTTCAGACTCTGAAGGAGTGTTTGACTACTGCACATGTTTTGGCTTTACCTTCTGGTGAAGGAGGATTTGTTGTTTATACTGATGCTTCAGGTATTGGCTTAGGCTGTGTACTCATGCAGCATGGAAAGGTGATTGCCTATTCCTCTAGGCAGTTGAGGAAGCACGAAGATAATTATCATGTTCATGATTTGGAACTTGCTGCAGTCGTGTTTGCTTTGAAGATATGGAGGCATTACTTATATGGAGAAACCTTTACAGTGTTTTCAGATCATAAGAGTTTGAAGTATTTATTCTCTCAAAAGGAACTCAACATGAGGCAGCGGAGATGGTTGGAGTACTTGAAAGACTTCGACTTCTCGATTGAGTATCATCCTGGCAAAGGTAATGTTGTGGCAGATGCATTAAGCCGGAAGCCGGTAGCTAGATTGTCAAGTCTCATGTTACAAGAATGGAGATTGTTGGAACAATTATCTAGTCTGGATCTCAATATTGACAATGATCGGATCTTGATTGCTCAGATTCAACTTAAACCTGAATTATTGATATAGATCAAGTCCTTGCAAGATAATGATCCCGAGTTGGTAGAGATCAAGGGAAGCTTGAGTAGCAGACCTGACTTCATGTTGGCCGATGATGGTAGATTATTATTTAAAGGCAGAACTTGTGTTCCGGATGAGGCTACAATAAAGAACAAAATTCTCGAGGAAGCTCATAGATCCAGATATACCATTCATCCTGGAGGCACTAAGATGTACCGAGATTTGAAAAGGTCCTTTTGGTGGCCGAATATGAAAAGAGAAGTTACAGATTTTGTGAGCAGATGTTTGGTATGTCAGCAAGTTAAGGCCGAACATTTCAAACCAGCAGGGAAATTGAAACCACTCGACATACCCCAATGGAAGTGGAAAAGTATTGGCATGGATTTCATTATGGGTCTACCTAGGACTCGTGGTGGATTTGATGCGATATGGGTGATTGTTGATCGTTTGACAAAGTCGGCTCATTTCTTACCAATTAAGTCCAAGTGGACGATTGATGTATTGGCTGCTTTGTATATAAAGGAAGTGGTGAGATTGCATGGTATCCCAGTGAATATAGTATCTGATCGAGACCCCAGATTTACTTCACATTTCTGGAAGGGACTGCAAGAGTCTTTGGGTACTCGTCTGAATTTCAGTACTGCTTTTCATCCACAGACAGATGGACAGACTGAAAGAACCAATCAGATAGTGGAAGATATGTTGCGAGCTTGCATGATTGATTTCGGTGGTAATCGGAGTGAGCATTTGGCATTAATTGAATTCGCCTACAATAACAGCTATCAGTCTAGTATTCAGATGGCTCCTTTTGAAGCACTATATGGTAGAAGTTGTCGTTCCCCGTTGTGTTGGGACGAGGTAGGTGTGAAACAGTAGCTTGGACCAGATCTTGTTTCGGAATCATCACAGAACATCCGTGTTATCCGAGACCGGTTATAGGTAGCCCAGTCAAGACAGAAGAGTTATGCCGACAACAGGAGAAGGGCATTGGAATTTCAGGTTGGCGAGCATGTGTTCTTAAAGGTCTCTCCGACGAGAGGGATCCGAAGATTTGGCATTCATGGCAAGCTGAGTCCGAGGTACATTGGTCCATTCGAGATTCTAGATAGAGTGGGAGAGGTGGCATACAGACTGGCTTTACCACCGCAATTGTCTGGCGTACACAACGTTTTCCATGTGTCTATGTTACGGAAATATGTGTACGATCCCACTCATATCATTCAGCAGGTGGATTTTGAACTGAAGGAAGATTTGACCTATGAGGAAAGACCTGTCAAGATTCTGGACCGGAAGCATCAGCAACTCCGGAATCGTTCGATACCGATGGTCAAGATTCAGTGGAGTCGGCGTGGGACCGAAGAAGCTACATGGGAGTCTGAAGAGACTATGCGAAAGCGGTATCCCGATCTATTCTAGGTGAGTGATCTTTTTCTACTCTCAGTTTTAGTGCAGTGAATTTGGAGGGCCAAATTCCTTTAAGTAGGGGAGGGTGTAAGACCCCAAATTCTTTAGAAATTTATTTAGAAAGTTATTTGTAATTATTTGGAATTTATTTGAAGTTATTCGAATTAATGAGAATTATCCAAATTAATTAGATTAATTAATTAATTAATAGAATAAGTCATTTTTCTTCTATTTTCTAAAAATCCCCAAAAATCACATCTTGTAGAATTAATTTTGTTTATCAACTTTGTCTTCTACAATTAAGCCTAATAAAATCGTTTATTAAGCCGAATTAGCGAACTAAGTCTTCCGAACTTAATATTTAATTAATTACGGAATAGTAGAAGTGGAATTTTATCTACCATATAAAAATTCATAAAAATAGTAATTAAATAATAGATGCTTCGACTAACACTTTTGTCTTGGAGTAAGCCTAATTAAATCATTATCTAGGCCTAATCAGTGGATTAAGCCTGACTTACAACCCACCTAACCCAAATTCGTATTTACTATTCACCCAAACTTTGAACATCAAATTCGAGCTTGTTTCTCAACCAAATGGGGTGATTCCAGAGGCAAATGAAAGGTATTACATAGAGGAACATTTCCCCTCTCATAATGCCACAAAATCATTACCATATGGTAAGTATTGGGCGCGCAAGAGCTAGGTCAACGTTGGCGGCGGTGTTTGGAACACGCAACTTGTTTGGTCGAATTCTCCCTTCCTGGAAGGATCCAGAAGGAGTATGACCTATTAAAAGAAAGCTCTACGTGTCTAGATTCATTTGGTAGCTGTGGTGTTCGCAGAGAATTCAGATCTGAAGAGATCTCTTGTGATTATTGGAGGAGGGTCCAAGTTCGTGGGTTTTTCTTAGGCCTTTCTACTTCCTTCGATTGAGGTAGGTTTCCTTAACCAAAATCAGCTTATGAATATAGAAAATTGTACCTCTCATCGAGCTCTTTCCATTGGTGGCAAAAGCCCCAATTTTCATTAGGTATCCGTGGAGATATCGAGGTTTTAGTGAGGTGCTGTCAAGTTGTTCTTTATTCTAGGTTTCGAGTTCCCTCTTCAATTTGAGGTAGGTTATAACAGCCCAACTTCTAATTAACATACATGAATGTAATCAATAGCATGTTAGCTTTCTTTTGACATCAAAATCCCAATTTTTATAGATCATGCCTAGAGTATTTCGTGTGTTATTAAAAGCATGCTAGCAAGCTAGACTTTTCTTGTGTTCTTCATAGAATAGGTTGTATTTCATTAGATTCCTATCGAAATTCGTGATTTAAAATTATGTTTCATGACCCTAGGATGCATATTAATAACCCTAGAGTATATGGTTAAGATCCCAATACATTTAGACCCCAATTCTTGGAGTTTTTCATGTTTTTTTTTGAAGCCTTTTGGGTCTGGAAACCCAGGGGTCGACCCACGGGTCGACCCATTTCAACCCTGCAAGCAGCAATGCTGCCTTGCATGGGTCGACCCAATGGGTCGACCCACAGCCTGCAGGGGTCGACCCATGGGTCGACCCATGCAGCCAGGATGGCTCCTGGAAGCCAGGGGTCGACCCAGGGGTCGACCCATACCTGGAGTTTTTCCAGGGGTCGACCCAAAGGGTCGACCCATGCCCCGTATGACCCGTTTTAATGATGTTTTGACCCGGGGATCAATCCGGATCATCGGGGGATCAATCCATTCAACCTAATCACATTGAAAACTACATTTTTGAGAAACTAATGACCTATTCAAGTACCCTTTTTAGTTTCAATTAACATAGGTCCATACATGCAAACTTAGTGTAAAAACACACCGTTTATCATCTTCATTTTCAATGCATACAAGGTTAAATAGAAACCCACATAATTAGTGGTTAATGGTGTAACTAAAATCTCTGTTAAATGCATTCTATTTCACTCCTGTGGGAGTTGTTCTGTGCTTTATCATCTTGAATCAACTTCTTGGCATTTGTCTTAATGTAAATGATAATGGATAATCTTTGATATGCTAACTTGGTAATTAGGATTAAGTTGATCGTTAAGTTGCTGTTTTAGTCTTGCTTACTCCAGTTGAATCGATTGCTTACACACCTGAACGGTATACTGTCGGCCGTTCCTTCTTGACCCCGTGGACCGAGTTTGGTCCAGTTCTTGTATTACGGCACCGAGGTGACCGTATAAACCGAGTTTTTGTTTTGAATCCAAGGACATGTTAGTCCTTAAATCTCATACTCTTGACAGAAATTCATCTGATTGATTGGCCATTAAAATTGACTGAATGTCTAGACGGATGGGACGTTGGGCCCAGTAAATCAATGCCATCGCATCATAAGGGCCCGGTCTGGTCCTGGGGAGAGCGCCCGAAAGTTAGTGAGCCCATGGGATGTTAATGACATGGTGGGGCATTGCACCGAAGTACTTGCCTGAGTGTTGGCGTCTATGACAAAAGTATCTTGTTACTTGTCACTTGATCATGCTTGGTTAAATGTTTAAAATACTTGCTTGTTGGCCAATTCCTTACTTATATCTCATTGTTATATCTCTTGTTATATCTCCTGTAGTAAATTCTTGTATCTGTTATCCTTGATAATCATTATCAATTGTATATTTCTTGATCTTGCAAGATCTTGTTATTACCGTTGTTTATTGCATTATCGTTTGTAGCATGACATTTTGAAAATGTAATTAAACTGTTAATCACTTATACATGTCTGTTATTTCCTACTGAGCGTTAGCTCACACCCCGTTGTTTCCCCCTTTCCAGGCTTCTCAGGTGACGCGCTTACCGACGGGGAAGGGCAAGAGTGATGTCTTGAGTGTATCAGTTCTAGTGTGTTAGCAGTGTGTTTATTGTTAGTTGTGTTTGGAGATCGTTTAGTTTCAGTTTGTTGTTGAGTCTTAGTGGTTGTTATTCCATGTAGTATTAAGTTACCTTTGAGATCATTGCATCAGTTTGGTTGTTTAATGATCATTTAGCATTTCCTTTCCATCTTGTAGTACTTGTGTATCATTTTAGATTTAGTTCCCTCTCTTGCCAGCGTGTCCCTAACTGTACGTCCCGATATTTCCGCCTTGTTCGGGGCGTGACACATGAAGCCAGAAACACACCCCGTATGGGGGCATATGAAACAAAAAAAAAGCACACCCCGCCATGGGGGCACACAAAGAAAGAAACACACTCCGCCCTGGGCGCATAAGAAGCAGAAAAGTCTACCCCGATATAGGGGCATAAGAAGCAAGAGTACACCTCGAGCTAGGGGGAATATAAAGAAAGAAACTACACCCCGCTCCGGAGGGGCATATGAAGAGAAATACGCTCTGCCTTGAGGGGTAGAAGAAGTAGAATTCACCCCGGTTTGGGGGCATGAGAAGCAAAAGATACACCCCGTGCCGGGGGCATATGAAGGGAAATATACCCCACCCTGGGAGGGCGTAAGAACCAAAGGAATTCACCCCGATATGGGGGCATAAGAAGCAAGAATCCACCCCGGCTTAGGGACATGAGAAACAAGAAGTTATACCCCGAGCTAGGGGGTCAAAAAAAATCAACAACAACACATCCTGTCTTGGGTGCACCAGAAGCCAAACACACCCCGTATGGGGGCATGTGAGACAAAGCTTCATCCCAGCCTAGGGGCATAAGAAGCAGAAGTTACACCCCATCTGGGGGCCTAGAAGCCATGAATGATACACCCCACTTGGGGGCACAGAAGAAAAGTTACACCCCAACCTGGGGTCACATTAAGAGAAATACACCCCAGTCTGAGGGCATTAACGAGAAAGGAAGAGCAGAACAAAAAGAACAGTCATGAGGTGGACATGGTCTTTGAACCCGCCTCTTCATAATAAAAAGAAGAGCAGAAAAGAAAAGAACAGTCATTAGGCAGACGTGGTCTTTCCACCCACCTCCCCACATAAAAGAAGAAGAGAAGAAAAGAAAGTGAGTCTTGTGTCAGACATGGTCTTTCACCCTCGGCCTTCAGCCATCCAACAAATAAACTCCACATGTGGTCGGCGTCACGACCTTTCATCTAAGCCGACAAAGCATTTCGCCAACGGGGCGTTAAACCGACAAAGCATCCCGCCAACGGGGCGTTAAACCGACAACGCATTTCGCCAACGGGGTGTTAAACCGACAAAGCATCCCGCTAATGGGGCGTTAAACCGACAAAGCATTCCGCCAACGGGACGTCAAGCCGACATATATTCAGCCATCGGGGCTTCAATCCGACAGATATTCAGCCATCGGGGCTTCAAGCCGACAGGTATCCAGCCATCGGGGATGCAATCCGACAGATGTTCAGCCATCGGGACTTCAAGCTGACAGATACTCAGCCATTGGGGCTTCAATTCGACATATATTCAGTCATCGGGGCTTCAAGCCGACAGCTACCCCACCATCGGCCTCTGAGCCGACAATTATCCAATCATCGGCCTCCGGGTCGACAGCTACTCCATTATCGGCCTCCGAGCCGACAGCTACTCCACCAGCGGCCTCTAAGCCGACAACTATCTAATCATCAGCCTCCGGGTCGACAGCTATCCAATTATCGGCCTCTAGGTCGACAGATTCTCAACCATCGGCATTCAAGTCGACAGATGTTAAGCCAACAAGTAACTCTACCTCCGGCCTTTGTCCACCCAACAAAATCAAGAGACTTTTCCTATTTTTGGCATCATGACCTTCCATCTAGGTCAATGCATCAACACATTGTCAGCATCATGACTCTTTCGTCTAGGCTGGCGCATAAGCCCATTGCCGGTGGCACTCTCGCCATCTAAGCCAACAAATACTTTACCTTCGGCCTTTGGGCCACTAAAAAAAAATTAAAGAATAACCCTTTCACCTTGGTACGGATTCCTCTCCGGCCAGAGAATTAAAGAATAACCATTTCACTTTGGTTCGGATCCTTCTCCGGCCAGAGAATCAAAGAATCAACCTTTCACTTTGGTTCGGATCCTTCCCCGGCCAGAGAATCAAAGAATCAACCTTTCACTTTGGTTCGGATCCTTCCCCCGGCCAGAGAATTAAAGAATCAACCTTTCACTTTGGTTTAGATCCTTCCCCGGCCAGAGAATCAAAGAATCAACCTTCCACTTTGGTTCGGGCTCTTCCCCGACCAGAGAATCAAAGAATCAACCCTCCACTTTGGTCCGGGTCCTTCCCCAGCCAGAGAATCAAAGAATCAACCTTCCACTTTGGTTCGGGTCCTTCCCCGGCGAGAGAATCAAGGAATCAAACTTTCACTTTGGTTCGGATCCTTCCCCAGTCAGAGAATCAAAGAATCAACCTTTCACTTTGGTTCGGATCCTTCCCTCGGCCAGAGAACAAAAAAAAAATAATCTTCATGAAGTCGGCGTCACGACCTTCCGTCCAAGCCGACGAACATCATACCTTTCCCCGCTACCCTTTGGCCTTTTATGGCTTGTTTTCGACACCCCTTTGGCTTCGTAGCCTACTATCGAAATATCTTTTCAACCTTCTGAAGATCAGAAATTAGACCTCCCCCAAATTGATGATTTGATAAGTGGTGATTTGATAAGAAATCCGGAACTAAAACAATGATAAAAGGGGGGTCACATGTAATAATTATAATTCGTGATCGCCACTGAGGCCAACAACATGCCAAACAATATGAAGATCAAATCAAGGGCATGTTACATACCTCAGAAATTCAAAGAGGGCCAAGAGTTGGCCTGAGTACTAACGCGCTATATCGTGCTAGCGCCTTCTTCAAGATCGCGCTATCTTCGTATGGCGCGATATCAAACAGTGAGCGGGGTGAATTGCGGTTCGTTCCTTCCTTGCTCCAAGGCCGGCCAAGGTGCAAGGGCTCCACGTATCTATCTTCTGGTGCCTGCAAAATAATTTAAATAACAAAGAAAAGACCCATTAGTTCGTGATTAGTGTAGAATCTTCCCCTATTCTTGATCAAAAGCATATAAGTGAAGGGCTAGATCACCTAGGGGTTTGGTGATTTTTAAACCTCTATGGAAGGGCCAAAAATAGGTTTGGTGTGTGTGTGAATGCGTGTATTTTGTAAAAGAAGTGATTTTGAAATCAATATGCAATGTTATGTAAGGATTGAAAGAAACGAATTGGGGAGAAAAAAACTAAGAATGAGGAAGAACACAATAAGCCCCAAAATACTCCCTTGGATGTGGAAGGAGCGAGGAACTAGTGGTTTGAAACGAAGAGCAGCCTCCTCCTCGTCAAGATCTCGAGTTGCATCCCCTCAGAACGACGGCCAAGGGTCCAATTTATAGGAGAAGGATCAAGAACGAACCCTAGGTCGGAGTTCGATCCAATCTAATGACTTGGCGGCTCAAATCAAGGTAATCCTGCCAATTAATGAGGGCAAAGGACTCCTAATAGGATTAGGAACCTTCCTTTGGACAAAATACGATTGAAAACTTACCAAAATAAGGACCCAAATCAAAAGGGGGAAGTACGGGTCGGACTGGGTTTCTGACTGAGAACGCGCTAGCATGATATAGCGCGTTCTTCATGAACGCGCTATAACGATATAGCGTGACCATGATTGTCCAACTAAATGATTGGAAAAGGAATAAACACCCATTGGACAGTCATTCAATCAAGTATTAAGTAAGAATAGCAACCATAGTGAATGTTGCAAAGATCTAATATCAAGAAATATCGACTGTTCAAATGATCATTCAATTAAGCCCATCACGCGCTATGAACAAGAAAGTGATATGAATGAATAGCGTGAGAATGCCAAATTCGAGACGAGATCCAAGGTACAGAAGTTGAATTGCAGGGCCGCGAACGAAGGGAAATATCCCAGAAAATCAACCAATTATGGATCAATTGGGGCATTAACTAGGTGAACAAAGAAATGGCTCAACTTATCAGCCAAAAATTGGTGTCTACAGATGTCCCTCCTTGATATCCGCTTTGCAGGGGAGCGATACGGAGGTGAAACGGAGGCAAAACTGTCACACCCCGAGCCTTTAATTACAGCAGAAGACTCGCTCGGGGAGCGTAAACAGTCGGCATGGTAAGCCTCTTGCAAGCAAGAATCAATCAGAGCACGAGACAATCACACAAGTAAATGTAATTGCACAAGATTTAATCAAACTTCAACTTTATTTCATAATGCTCAATATTCAAGATACAATCACTAATTTGATTTCCATTCTACTAGACTCAAGAAATAGGAAAATTACATTGACTCAATCTAGACACTTTAACTTCCTAAGTCTTCACTCTCATCTTTATAACACTTTCACTCGCTTCCGGACCCGCTACTAGTATAGCCCGAATCCGAATCCGAACTATTTCCATCTCCTAAAAAACATTGGAAAATAGGTCATGAGCACACTTGCCCAATAGGTATCTTCGCATCAACATGAAGGTACTATTTAAGTCATTATCATTTTAGCTCTAAAGAAATAAGATAAAATCATGCGAATGCGAATCAATCATGCGATCAAATCAATAGAAACAAGATAACCATGATCAAGAATGAACTAGCAAGAATATAACAAGAACATGATATTGGCCTTCCATGAACAAGAATGTAACGAGATTGTACTAGCAAGCCACATATTCCTCACTTTAGCATCTTATGCTTAAGAGCAAGTGCTTCGTGAATTTCTGTGGAATATCAAGCAAGAATGTCATGTTGTGCCGTTGATCTTCACTTATTTATAGAAATAGTACTCCAGCGCAATGCGACGCCAGTAGCATCATACCCCATGGTTTATAAAATAGTATGTTTCCGGCAATCAGCCGAGGGGACTAGCATAGAGCCCTTGAACACAATCAGTGCTCGATCGCATCTTCAGTTATAAATTAAGCTACTTCCACACAGTATAACAGTAAAGTATGGCCAAGAATATAGCACTTCTAATAATTCCATGATAACAATAATCAATGAATGAATGCTTCAATTTTGAATATATGAGATCAAGAATGATATTTGAACTAAGTCATGCTTATAGAATAAATCGACAGCATAACGGTATTTTCCTTAACTTCCATTTCTTTTAGATCAATTTAAGCAATATGACAAGTTCTAGATCATCAAGGTTTGTCTAGAATCATAGGAATATCAACCCTTGGTCAAACCTTGGGTTAACATAAACAAGCTATGTAACGGTCATATGCTAGGCCGTTACATTATGTGACGCGCCAGTAATGGGCCGTTAAAGTGATCAGAGTCCAGAAAGATAAAAATAGACTCAGAGGAATGTGACGGTCTAGCCCTGGGCCATTACGTGAGCCTGACGGTCCAGTTCAAGGCCGTTACATTTCAAGAATCAAAACAACGATAGAGTGTTCTAATTAATGGGCTTTCATTGATACAACCAACTCGGCGTCCTAGTGGGAATCCGAGGCTCGCGGAGAATTACGGAGGCCTTGAAACAATGATTTCTTAGTCCATTGGAAGGATTATCAAATAGAGAGGTCCTCATGTCCAAGATTGTGTTCCTATAGTGCAAAGTGTGAACTAATGACAACATACCGGAATATGTGCCATGTACTTATAGAATTGACTCTATTGACAGAGAGAGATATGTATAATCAATGTGAAAATCATGATAAAAACTCCGTCAATACAATGTTAAAAAGTCATGCTTTATAGTACAAAACTATAGAATTTGGTTTAACATAACTTAAGTAGAAGTGATGGCAAAACATGCAATACCTATCATGAATAATCAAATATCCTTAAAATCACATGATTAGGTTTAAAACTTAAGTAACTAGGCTTTAACCATAATAAGATTGGCAGGTTGTATTCAGTCATAGGGTTGACAGAACACAGGATATAACGGTCTGGAGATGGGGCGTCACAGTGAAAGTGACGGTCAGGACCCAGCCGTTACATGATTGTAACGCGTCTGTCCAAGCGCGTTAGAAACATCAGTGCAATTCAAATACTACAGAGTTTGTAACGGTCTGTCGTAGGGCCGTTACTTCAAAGTGACGGTCCTATGCTAGTGCGTTACAGTATCTGCTAACAGAAAATAATCATAGAAACTAAGAGATCAACTCACATCATGTCTTTTATCAAAACATGATGAGCTTCTAATCATGTTAACGAAGTAAGGCCATCTACATGCATAGGTAATCATGAATAGATGAATAGTCATGTTTTAATTTCTTAATTTGGCTAAGAGGTGCATGATGTGCATAGAAAAAATAAAACATGAAATCAATGCTCTATAATGCATGGAATTCAATCAAACCAGAGGACTTTTAGTCCTATCATGCTGTTTTTGCCGTTCATGAGATAACCTACCTCTTACTTAGACTGTAGTTTCTGAATTTGGTTGAGAACCTTGCCCTAGATCCCTTCCTTCTCATGTGACTTTTTCAGCAACTTCTTTAGGCTCTAACTCCACGCCCTCTTGACCTAAAGATGTGAAATTCGGAGGGGAGTTAGTCTAAAGTATTGTAAACAAATTATTCTAAAAAACTTACCTGAGATAATGACTCCTTACCTTGCTTCCTTACGCCCAAAAAGTAAGGGTCGCACAGTTCAGAACTATGCAATATTTATAGAGTTTAGGCTAGGTTTTGAGGATTAGATCGAGTTTAGAGTCCTTATTTCATCAAATCCTAATCTCTAAGAGTCCTTAGAGTTTTTACAATCCTTCCCAAGTCGATCCATAGTGGATAGGAACATCAAGTTCTAATCTTTTCATGAGTCCCTTCACTTACGGAACTAACAGGAATGTAACGGTCGAGTGACCATGCGTTACATGGCTGTGGCGGTCTTACGATAGACCGTTACCGTCATCGTAGCTTAGAGTTTCAATTTATGAAAACTCTTTTGTTAATTATCCAAATCATTATCTTATATTATTAGTATTTATCCTTAATATCCGTGGATAGGCTTAATTACCTTCTAGAATGTGGGCCAAACTTTAATGGGCCAGAGTTAAAACCTTTTGGACTTTAATTAAGTGGTTTGGGTTAATTGATTAACACCACTTGGCCTCATAATAACCATTTATAAATTTATTTAGGCCTTTATAAATTCTTGAAAATTATTTAAAATTTCTGGGGCACTACACCCTCCCCCACTTAGAAAGAATTTGGTCCCCAAATTCAAAACATGTATTGAGGAGAGTGTTCTTACAATTAAATAATTTCGGAAATCTTTTCTTCATAGCTGATTCGATTTCCCATGTTGCTTCATAAGGCCATGCTTTCTTCCATTGAATCTTAACCATAGGAATGACCTTATTTCTGAGTTGACGTACTTCTCGTTCCCAAAATCTTCGTTGGCGTTTGTTCATATGTCAAGTCCTTCTATATCTCCAGATTGTCATAAGTGATAATGTGATCTGGATCATACACATACTTCTTCAGCATCGAGACGTGAAATACGTCATGAACTCCTGCTAACTGTGGTGGCAAAGCCAATTTATAAGCCACTTCTCCGATCCTTTCGAGGATTTCAAATGGACCGATAAATCTTGGAGTTAGCTTTCCTTTAATGCCAAATCTTCGAATACCACGACCCGGAGAAACCTTTAGATATACATGTTCTCCTACTTGAAATTCAAGTCGCGCCTTCGATTGTCAGCATAAGATTTCTGCCTATCTTATGCCATTTTCATCCTTTCCTGAATGAGCTTGATTTTCTCTGTAGAATCCCTGATTAAATCGGGGCCTAGAAATTGCCTTTCCCCTATTTCATTCCAACATATTGGTGATCGACAACTTTTCCCATATAGAGCTTCAAAAGGTGCCATTTGTATGCTTGCTTGATAGCTATTATTATATGCAAATTCTACCAAAGGCAAGTGATCATGCCAACTTCCTCCAAAGTCAATGACACAAGCCCTGAGCATATCTTCTACCACTTGATTTGTTCTTTCTGTTTGACCATCAGTTTGTGGATGGAAAGCGGTGCTAAAATTTAATCTAGTCCTAAGTGAATGTTGTAGACTCTTCCAGAATTGTGATGTGAATCGGGGATCTCTATCTGATACAATAGCGATAGGGACTCCATGTAACTTGACAATTTCTTTTATGTATAGTGCTGCTAGAATATCTACAGACCATCGACTTTTTATTGGTATGAAATGTGCAGATTTAGTCAATCAGTCTATAATTACCCATATTCCATCGTGTCCACCTCTTGTCTTAGGTAGTCCCATAATAAAATCCATTCCTATGCTCTCCCATTTCCATTCCGGGATACTTAAGGGGTGTAATTTACCTGCGGGTCTGAAATGTTCCGCCTTCACTTGTTGACATGTGAGACACAGAGATACGAAATCAGCCACTTCCCTTTTCATATTGGGCCATCAAAAGTTTCTTTTGAGATCCTGATACATTTTTGTACCTCCTGGATGAATGGTATACTTTGATTTATGTGCTTCTTCTAAGATCAATTTCTTTGTATCTTCATGATCGGGTATACACATTCGGCCCTTGAATAGCATTCTTCCATCTTCGGATATAGAAAAATCCGGTCTTTGTTCAATATTGGCCTTAATTTCCAGTAAAATTGGGTCATCCTCTTGTAACTTGGCCAAATCCTCAATCAATGTTGGTTGAGCTCGGATATTTGTCATGAAACAATTATCTTCCTTAATGTCAACATCTAGATTCAATTGAGCAAATTGAGGAACAAGGTTAGTCATACTAATCATGAGACTTGATAACATACCAATTGGTTTTCTGCTAAGTGCATCTGCTACAGCATTCGCCTTGCCAGGATGATATTGAATAGCGAAATCGAAGTCTTTAAGATATTCCAACCATCTCCTCTGCCTCATGTTAAGCTCTTTTTGAGAAAATAAATATTTCAAACTCTTGTGGTCTGTGTAGATCGTGAACTTTTCTCCATAAAGATAATGACGCCAAATTTTCAAGGCGAAGATAACTGCTGCCAATTCTAAATCATGTACAGGATAATTTTCTTCGTGACGTTTCAATTGTCTTGAAGAATAGCAAATCACCTTTCCATCTTGCATAAGGACACATCCTAAGCCAATTCCAGATGCATCTGTATATACTTCGAATCCAACACCCTCTATTGGTAATGACAAAACAGGGGCTGTTGTAAGATGATTCTTAAGACTTTGAAAACTCTTTTCACAGTCCTTCGACCAGATAAAAGGATTTTCTTTTCTGGTAAGTCTAGTTAAAGGAACCGCGATCTTTGAAAAGTCCTTTATGAATCTTCTATAATAACCTGCTAGACCCAAAAAGCTTCTGACTTCATATACAGTCGTTGGTCGGCTCCAATCTCTGACAGCTTCTACCTTAGAAGGATCCACAGTAATCCCTTCTTTTGAAATAATGTGGCCTAGGAATGAGACTTCCTTGAGCCAGAATTCACACTTATTGAGTTTGGCATATAGCTTGTGTTCTCTAAGTGTTTGCAAAGCTATCCTTAGATGTTCTTCATGTTCTTCTTTAGTCTTGGAGTATATCAGGATATCATCGATGAAGACGACGATGAACTGATCTAAATATGACTGGAAGACACTGTTCATAAGTTGCATGAATGCTGCTGGGGCATTAGTTAATCCAAACGGCATTACCACGAATTCATAGTGGCCATAACGACTTCGAAAAGCCGATTTGTAAATGTCCTCTTCTTTGATTCTAAGCTGATGATAACCTGATCTTAGGTCAATCTTAGAAAAATATTCTGCTCCCGAAAGCTGATCGAAGAGCTCATCAATACGCGGTAATGGGTATTTGTTCTTGATTGTAAGTTGATTCAATCGCCGGTAGTCAATGCATAACCTGAGAGAACATCCTTCTTCTTGACAAATAAAACCGGCGCACCCTAAGGGGATGTGCTAGGTCTGATAAAACCCTTGTCTAGAAGTTCATGTAATTGCTTCTTTAATTCCTTGAGTTCTGTGGGGGACATCCTGTAAGGGGCTATAGAAACAGGTGCTGCACCTGGAATGAGTTCAATGGTAAAGTTTACTTCCCTCTCGGGCGGTAAACTAGGTAGTTCGGATGGAAACACGTCAGGGAATTCATTTGCAATAGGAATGTTTGCTAGGATAATTTCCTTAGATTCGGTGACAATGACTGAAGCAAGAAAAACTTCACATCCTTTCGAGATAAGTTTGTAGGCGTGTTGAGAAGATATAATGGTAGGATGCTTCTTGTATTTGATGCCAAGAAAGGAAAATCTTGGAAGACCGGGCTTTCGGAAAGATATAATTCTATTTCGGCAGTTGATGTAAGCATCATGGTCTACAAGCCAATCTACCCCTAAAATGGCATCATAACCTTTCATATCGAGGCATACTAAGTTTGCGGGGAGATTATGTCCTTCTACCACTACCTCACAATCAGGATAATAGTTGGTAAGCTTAGTTCCAGATCCTAAAGGTATAGTAATAGCGAGATCTGAAGGTAGGGGAACTGATGCAGTTGGTAAGGTTTTTGCAAAAGTGGTGGAGATAAAAGAATGAGAAGCACCAGTATCAAATAGCACGAATGCAGGATGAGAACAGATTTGAAGAGTACCTTCCATGAGCCCATCATTTTGATCCCTGGGCGCTTCTTCTTCATCTATAACTGCATTGAGGCGAGTCTGCCTCCTACGTCCTCCATTATTTGGTTGGTCTTTCATAAGGGGGCAATCTGGCACACGATGCTCCCTACTCCCAGAACGCAAACAAGCACCTAGGCGCTTCCAGCATTCTTCAGCCGAGTGGCCGAACTTCTCACAAAAGGTGCATGTCGAGGCGACTTGCTCCTTTTCTTCCTTCACCATTTTACTACTCTTTTGAGAACTTCCACCATTCCCGTTCCTTGATCTTTTCTTATTATCACGGCTTTTGTATGGTTCCGTGATGCTGAACTTCTCCTTCTTATAATGCCGATCAGAGCGCCGGCTAGATTCTTCTCCCTTTCCTTTCAACCTTTCGACCTTCTCTAAGGTCCTCTCGCATAAATATGCCCTTTGAACCATCTCCGCATAAGTGCGGATATTCTGTGTCCCCAGTTGTTGAATGAAACCGGGCCGTAACCCGTCCATAAATAGATTTGCTTTTAATAAGTCTGTACTAATCAAATGTGGTGCATACGGTGCTAGCCTTGAAAACTGCAACTCATATTCTGCCACGGACATCATCCCTTGACGATGGGAGGCAAACTCCATAGCCTTCCTTTCCTTTACATGCTCGGAGAAATATTTGGCACGGAATAAAGTGAGAAAAACATTCCATGTATGTGGCGCATCGGCTGGAGGTGCCGGAACCGATTTCCACCAAGTGCGAGCATCCTTGTTTAATTGGAATGTAGCTAGACGGACTTTCTCTTGATCAGTGCATTGAATAACATCAAATATCCTATTCATCTCGTCGATCCAATTTTCTGCTTCGTCTGGATTGGAAGATCCATAGAAACACGGAGGATTTAGACTCCAGAAATTGCGATGAAGGTCTCCTGCCCTTGCCCCCGCACCACCTTGTGCTATAGTTTGCAGTGCCTGGGTGAGGCCGGCAACGGTTTGTTGCATACCGTCCCAATCTACGTGATGAGCCATGATAAGAATAATAAGGTACCTGAGAGAAAATAACAACTTGTTATTTCTCATAAATATTGGAATAAGCAAAATAATTCTTAAACTAATTAGCTATCTTATCCCGGGTTCTACCCAATCCTCACATGGGTGTGGAATTTTTTTTCCTTAGTTCATAGGTAGGGGTCCTTAACCTTGGACTTATCCTATGACATGACTCTTTTCCTTAAGTCCTGAGACTTAGGCTCTGATACCAACTTAACTGTCACGTCCCGAGCCTTTAATTACAGCGGAAGACTCGCTCGGGGAGCGTAAACAGCCGGCATGGTAAGCCTGTTGCAAGCAAGAATCAATCAGAGCACGAGACAATCACACAAGTAAATGTAATTGCACAAGTTTTAATCAAACTTCAACTTTATTTCATAATGCTCAATATTCAAGATACAATCACTAATTTGATTTCCATTCTACTAGACTCAAGAAATAGGAAAATTACATTGACTCAATCTAGACACTTTAACTTCCTAAGTCTTCACTCTCATCTTTATAACACTTTCACTCGCTTCCGGACCCGCTACTAGTATAGCCCGAATCCGAATCCGAACTATTTCCATCTCCTGAAAAACATTGGAAAATAGGTCATGAGCACACTTGCCCAATAGGTATCTTCGCATCAACATGAAGGCACTATTTAAGTCATTATCATTTTAGCTCTAAAGAAATAAGGTAAAATCATGCGAATGCGAATCAATCATGCGATCAAATCAATAGAAACAAGATAACCATGATCAAGAATGAACTAGCAAGAATATAACAAGAACATGATATTGGCCTTCCATGAATAAGAATGTAACGAGATTGTACTAGCAAGCCACATATTCCTCACTTTAGCATCTTATGCTTAAGAGCAAGTGCTTCGTGAATTTCTGTGGAATATCAAGCAAGAATGTCATGTTGTGCCGTGGATCTTCACTTATTTATAGAAATAGTACTTCCAGCGCAATGCGACGCCAGTAGCATCATACCCCATGGTATATAAAATAGTATGTTTCCGGCAATCAGCCGAGGGGACTAGCATAGAGCCCTTGAACACAATCAGTGCTCGATCACATCTTCAGTTATAAATTAAGCTACTACCACGCAGTATAACAGTAAAGTATGGCCAAGAATATAGCACTTCCAATAATTCCATGATAACAATAATCAATGAATGAATGCTTCAATTTTGAATATATGAGATCAAGAATGATATTTGAACTAAGTCATGCTTATAGAATAAATCGACAGCATAACGGTATTTTCCTTAACTTTCATTTCTTTTAGATCAATTTAAGCAATATGACAAGTTCTAGATCATCAAGGTTTGTCTAGAATCATAGGAATATCAACCCTTGGTCAAACCTTGGGTTAACATAAACAAGCTATGTAACGGTCATATGCTGGGCCGTTACATTATGTGACGCGCCAGTAATGGGCCGTTAAAGTGATCAGAGTCCAGAAAGATAAAAATAGACTCAGAGGAATGTGACGATCTGGCCCTGGGCCGTTACGTGAGCCTGACGGTCCAATTCAAGGCCGTTACATTTCAAGAATCAAAACCACGATAGAGTGTTCTAATTAATGGGTTTTCATTGATACAACCAACTCGGCGTCCTAGTGGGAATCCCAGGCTCGTGGAGAATTACGGAGGCCTTGAAACAATGATTTCCTAGGTCATTGGAAGGATTATCCAATAGAGAGGTCCTCATGTCCAAGATTGTGTTCCTATAGTGCAAAGTGTGAACTAATGACAACATACCGGAATATGTGCCATGTACTTATAGAATTGACTCTATTGACAGAGAGAGAGATATGTATAATCAATGTGAAAATCATGATAAAAACTCCGTCAATACAATGTTAAAAAGTCATGCTTTATAGTACAAAACTATAGAAGTTGGTTTAACATAACTTAAGTAGAAGTGATGGCAAAACATGCAATACCTATCATGAATAATCAAATATCCTTAAAATCACATGATTAGGTTTAAAACTTAAGTAACTAGGCTTTAACCATAATAAGATTGGCAGGTTGTATTCAGTCATAGGGTTGACAGAACACAGGATATAACGGTCTGGAGATGGGGCGTCACAGTGAAAGTGACGGTCAGGACCCAGCCGTTACATGATTGTAACGCGTTTGTCCAAGCGCGTTAGAAACATCAGTACAATTCAAATACTACAGAGTTTGTAACGGTCTGTCGTAGGGCCGTTACTTCAAAGTGACGGTCCTATGCTAGTGCGTTACAGTATCTGCTAATAGAAAATAATCATAGAAACTAAGAGATCAACTCACATCATGTCTTTTATCAAAACATGATGAGCTTCTAATCATGTTAACGAAGTAAGGCCATCTACATGCATAGGTAATCATGAATAGATGAATAGTCATGTTTTAATTTCTTAATTTGGCTAAGAGGTGCATGATGTGCATAGAAAAAATAAAACATGAAATCAATGCTCTATAATGCATGGAATTCAATCAAACCAGAGGGCTTTTAGTCCTATCATGCTGTTTTTGCCGTTCATGAGATAACCTACCTCTTACTTAGACTGTAGTTTCTAAATTTGGTTGAGAACCTTGCCCTAGATCCCTTTCTTCTCTTGTGACTTTTTCAGCAACTTCTTTAGGCTCTAACTCCACGCCCTCTTGACCTAAAGATGTGAAATTCGGAGGGGAGTTTATCTAAAGTATTGTAAACAAATTATTCTGAAGAACTTACCTGAGATAATGACTCCTTACCTTGCTTCCTTACGCCCAAAAAGTAAGGGTCGCACAGTTCAGAACTATGCCCTATTTATAGAGTTTAGGCTAGGTTTTGAGGATTAGATCGAGTTTAGAGTCCTTATTTCATCAAATCCTAATCTCTAAGAGTCCTTAGAGTTTTTACAATCCTTCCCAAGTCGATCCATAGTGGATAGGAACATCAAGTTACAATCTTTTCATGAGTCCCTTCACTTACGGAACTAACAGGAATGTAACGGTCGAGTGACCATGCGTTACATGGATGTGGCGGTCTTACGATAGACCGTTACAGTCATCGTAGCTTAGAGTTTCAATTTATGAAAACTCTTTTGTTAATTATCTAAATCATTATCTTATATTATTAGTATTTATCCTTAATATCCGTGGATAGGCTTAATTACCTTCTAGAATGTGGACCAAACTTTAATGGGCCAGAGTTAAAACCTTTTGGACTTTAATTAAGTGGTTTGGGTTAATTGATTAACGCCACTTGGCCTCATAATAACCATTTATAAATTTATTTAGGCCTTTATAAATTCTTGAAAATTATTTAAAATTTCTGGGGCACTACAAAAACTGAGATGACACGGAGGGGTAACGAAGGAGAGATGAAGTGGAGACGTAGTAAAGCGGACTGATAAGTGGATATCAAGGAAAAAGAGACACCCGTCACAACCGACAAGTGATAGGAATAATCCAGAAAACTCCGAGCTAACCACAAGGTGAAGCTAGCACCGGTGACTTCTGCCTAGAACGATAGGCGTGGAACAAAGAAAAGGAAATTGATCAACCTCTTGCACAAAAGAGGTATCCGCAGTGCGTAGCAACTACGAATTTCACTCAGTTAGTGGAATGGACGCGAGCCCGGGGGATCCATTGACGCCATCGTGCGGTTCACAGCTAATGAGTGGACTAAAAGGGATAATTCGAATTGGATTGAAAGGAGATAGACAAATTCCAGGTAATGGTCACATTGACCAACGAGATCCGGCGCTCAACCAGGAGCAATCTTTCAAATTCAGAATGGAATTGAGTTTCTTTATTCAAGAACTTAAGCATTATTGATCCTCATTTGGGAAGAAAAACCGGGCATTTGCGAGTTGTGAATGCCAAAAGGGATGATGCATGCACGGCTAAAATAAAAGAAATCATTAAAACAAATGCAAAGAAAGAATAAAATATAAGATACTCGAGGATAATATTGTTAAATCAAACAGACTCGGGTCAAGAGTTATCCGCAACCACGGCGTGTGCGATGAAGTCCATCGTCCCCAAGGCTATCCAATCTAACGGCCTATCCGACGATTAACTACATGTTTCTAGATCATCACTGTTTTTGGTAGAGGGGAACTCAGATCCCGAAACATACAGAGAACCGGCCGGTCCTTGAGATAACATAGTAATGTAAATATCATATAGTAATGCAATAAAGGAAGGGATAAAGGAATACTTACCTGATGGCGTGTCATTTTTTCTTTTCTTTTCCTGGGGAATAAGATGTTAAGCAACAATTGATGCAAATTTAAGCACGCAATATCACATAAGCACGAGAACACAAGTTCAAAACATATGTATTCTCATTGTGTTTTCTTTTCTTTTATTATCTTTCTTCTTCCCATGTTTTCCTTTTTTATCTCTCTTTCTTTCTTTCTTTCTTTTTTAATTTTTCATAAACGCGCTATACGAATATGGCGCGATGATGTCGCGCCATATTCATATAGCGCGTTCATCACGTTATATGGTTCAAAAACCGAACCGCTCTCCCTCCATTCATTTCAAACCCATTCTTTCCCTCTCTGCTCCCTCTCTCGCCCTCTAACCAGCTCAAACCTCCATTGCCCTATCCCGATGGAAGGAGAACCTCCCCGACGTTCCAAACGGGGTGCCACCCGCGGCCGTCATCGATCTCGCACGGAGGAGGAACGTGCGCCCTCTCCAATGGAAGAAAACCCCGATTCGGAGGTGACCGTCTCGGCTAGGCTTGAAGGAGAAGAGATGGAGGTCCCCTCCGACGAGGCGGAGGGGGTTGAAGGTGCCGTGGCGGTCAAGGAAGAAGCCGCGGAACACGTTGGTGGCGCGGCGGTTCGAAAACGGCGATTGGTAAGAAACTACCCCTAACTTTTTTTTTCTTGTTTTCCTTTTATAAAAGAGAAAATTAGAAGGGGAGATACCCCCCTTAGCACCAAAATGTAGAGAGGATGCCCCTGAAATGGATTTGGGGGAATGGAAGGTCGCCACTTTCCTTCCAAAGATGAACGCGCTAGGGTTCAGTAGCGCGTTCTTCATGAACGCGCTATAACAATATAGCGCGTTCAAGAATAGAAGGCCAAAAAAATTTTTATGCTTATTTTTGATGAATTGAAATTGACATTTCCCTTCTTATGTTATGTGCAGGGTGTAGAGGGTGCAGTTCGTGCTCGGATTTCATGGACATTAGTTCGGGCCGTCTTCTATGCACTACCAGAGTTTCAACGGGCCCGCCTCCGCCGAATGGGCTTTGGGGAGTTCTAGGAAATAAAGGTGCTAAGAGTCGACGTGGGATTGATAACGGCCCTGAAGGCCAGATGGGATACGGGGTGCAAGGCCTTTCTCTTCCCATGGGGTCATATGATCCCGACTCTCGAGGATGTCACCAGTATTACTGGTCTGCGGGTGCACGGATCAGCAGTGACAGGCTACACCTATCACGTGTAATGACCAGAGAATCTGGTTACCGGGAAGGTCCGATAACCCAAGACTCGTACCGCCACCCACGAGCCCGAAGACTCGGAAGGGTTAAAGGAATGGTGTGGAGACTACACAAGTATCACAAATAATTACAGAAATAAACAGTTATATTATTAAGCAGAAAATAAAATAACAGTTTACATGATACATGGTCCACAAGATAACAATAAAATAACAACAGCAGTAGTCCACAACTAATACAGAGACAAAAAAGAAAAGTACAGCTATACGGGGCATACCCCGGCTCTGACCTCTGGCACTAACGCTGGACACCTGAACCACGCTGAGCTTCAGACGCGTTCCCCTGAGGCCGCGACTCACCTGAAACACGGTGAAAATAAGCAGGGAATGAGTCTCGGGACAAGACTCAGTAGGGATCACTCGAACCCTACCTCGCAAACGGAGAAACCGCTACGGTAGCAGTAAGCGAGTACCTCGGAGAGGGAACCCTACTGTCTATAAAACTCTGATCTTCCGGCACTAAAACCAACACGCGTGCCACGGAGGAACGACCGGAACACCACGGCTAACACGAGAAAACCTGAAGGTCAAAGTCTGAACGACTGACGGTCTGTCACTACCGACTCGACAGGAGTACCTCCCACTAGAAGTAAGGCCGAAAGCATCCACTGACGTCTAAGTCTGCGCCTCAGGTGTCTCCCTCCGGCCCAGCGGGAACTGAGACACCGTACAAGTAACCACAAACAAGTGACTAGCTGGGGCCGCGCCCGTCGACGTGGGTCCAATCGCCCCCAATCACGTGTTCACACACAGACCGTGCGTCCCTGGTCTGGCCCTCTGACCAGTTTTCCCCTCAGTCGGACTCTAGCTGGTAGACGCGGGGCCCGACGGAAATCGGTCCACAAACCGTCTTTAAGGGTAGCCTCTCCACCACTCCCTTGTGGGACCACTTGCGTGTAAGCAGGCTATGACTAGTGGAGGGTCACTACGGAGTAGACTCTCAAGTCAACGGAAAATAACGTCCGCATCCGATGACGTACGGGGACCGCCCCACATACCAGCACCGTCGCACGGTGGCCACGGTCGGAACAGAAACGGGGTTGCAAACCACCCGGGGCAACCCAGAGCCTGACGGTCTACCCTAGACGCGTCACAGGCTCTGATGGTCTAGGCAGGACCATCACAATCACCTGACGGCCCAACGCAGGGGCGTCACACGCTCGGTGCAAAACAGGGTGTAACGCACCTACCATGGTGCGTTACAGTCTGTGACGCGCCTACTCTGGTGCGTCACAAGACAACAGAGAACAGTTGTGACGCGTGCCACTCGGTGCGTCACAGCGTCTAACGGACCAACCCTGGTGCGTTACAACGTGGGAATGCGTCTGCTCTAACGCACCCACATAGGGGCGTCACATGGCTGTGACACGCCAAGCCAGGTGCGTCACATGCCTTGACCCCCAACGGTCAAAAACCAACGGTCGGCAGCCAACGATCGAACGCCCCTGACGGTCCAACCTAGGTGGGTCACGGCACCGTGGCGGTCTATCGTGGGACCGTCACAGCCCACAGACCCCACTTGACTACACTCAGGGCTATAATGCACCCATCTGGGCACGTTACATAGTGTGACGGTCACTGGAAGGACCGTCACACCCGCCCGAGGGCGAAACGGTGGGAAACGCCCAAAAAAACTGGCCACGCCCCCATGCCTCCACCGGAGAGGGGGAAATCAAAGGGGAAGACCCCTAGGGAACCCTAGCATGATTCTAGGCCATCAAAACGTGAAATGATGCATCGAATCCATAGATCGGGCGAGCTCTCCCCAAATCATGGAAAACCCCAAACCCGCAAGGAATCCCATCTCTCGACCTCCCCTCGGCCTACAAATCGCGGGGAAAGGAAGACTAGAGGCTAGGGAATGTCACCCTACCTCAATTGCGTCTCGAGACGCGCCGGATCGACCACGAATCGTGAAGAATGCTCGAAAGCTCTCGTTCTTCCTTGAGCTCCCACGATTCACGTACGCCTCCACGATCACCTCACCGTCGCCGTCGTCACCACGCCGTTGCCCACAGCCGTCTGCAGCCGGAGGGGCACGCCGCGGTCTCACCGGACGAAGAAGAGAGGGAGAGAGGGCATCGCACAGTGGGGGAGAAAGGAGGAAGAAGAAGAAGAAGAAGAGGGTGGGGAAGAGAGAGAAAAAAGGGGGGTATTTATAGGAAAATCCAAAAATTCTAGAAAATACCAAAAATAGAAAATTACATTTCCGCGATCCTCGGAACGCACCGATCGCAACGATACCACTCTCGCCTAGGTGAACGGCCCGGTTCACCCGCAACGAGGTTCCGAAGGAATTACCGAAACACATACCAGTAATCGAAAACACGCGCGGAAAAGCCACGGAACGCTTCCGGGCCTCCAAAACAACTCCGGATCGCACCGATCCGAACACAAAAGATGTCCGAAACAAAATTTTAGACACAACAGAGCCAGACACTCTGAGAACCCAGATCTGAGACCCACGAAAAAGGATCCGAAAGGTCCGGGATATTACATCCCGACTATCGGGAGATGGCGCGCAGGCTACTAGGCTTGGAGTTGGAGGGGACCGGCCGGACCTCGCTAGTGTCGAGGATCACTTTACAGGAGAGTCTCGGCTTGTTCCACACATAGCGGGAGGTGGGAGAGACCCCGACGGCTCACGAGAGGAGATTAGTGGCTGAGGCTAGAGGGAGCTTCACGACCGAGGCTGGTGCACAGGCCGACATGGAGCTGAGGAGGTTTCTTATTCTGATGATCGGCAAGCTGCTCCTGGCGACCCAGGGTGATGTAGTGACCTGTCGATTTCTACCCCTACTGGAGGATCTGAGCAGAGTCGGATGGTACGCTTGGGGTGCGGCTGTCTTAGCCCATTGTTCGACAGTTTTGGCATTTCTTCACTCCAGTCCTCGCTCGGGGGATTCTACCCTCTACTTCAGGTATCTCTCTAAACCTTAAGCTCCATGAATTAAATTATGCACTTGCCTCTTATATTGATCACATGAGCTGCATTTCAAGTTTGGAGTTATCTCTACCTTCCTACTCTCCGGCGTGCTTGGGAGGATCGAGGAGATATACTGCCCCTAGCTAGATGGTGGACCCCGACACGAGACAGCTGATCTCTGAAGGACCAGGTCACCCACATTCAGAAGACGTTAGATATGATGCCCCATATAGAGGTAAGATTTAATTTTGAAATTGAATTCAATTATATGAAATTAAGGGCAATGACATATTGAACTATGCAGGTGGTCTGGACTCCCTATCAGGGGGATATCGGGGAGATGCCCTGGGTGGAGGCGGCCATCCCCTACTTCGGGAGAGAGATATGGTTGCACGCCCTCAACCTGGTCGAGCCCCTATACTACAGGCAAATTATGAGGACACTGGGACACCACCATGCGGTAGTAGAGTTCCCGACCCAGGCGACGGACCCACGACCCGGACGGCGTTTTCGGGGCCTCCAGGGGATAGATGACTGGCGGCAACGTGCCTGTGAGCAGCTTGTTGATTGGAAGCGACGCGGCCGACCAGTCCCTGCGGGAGCGGACTCAGATGACGCCGATCTCCAGGCCTACTCTCAGACATACGGCAGTCGAGTCTATCAGAGCGCACGCGGACAGGTACACTTTTAATTCATTAACATTTTTATTTATAAAAACGTGATTATTCGATATGTGACCAACATGCGTTTATTGCAGTTTGACATAGAGGGGAGACTGGCCATGGTACAGGGACTCCTCGACTCCACGATCCGACAGCGTGAGGGCCTCCAGCACACCGTAGATGAGATGGTAAGAAATTTCTCTTGTAGCTTAGAATGATTTGGATTTGAATTTCAATTAATGGAAGTGCCTTCTTTTCAGCGCGAGGAGCTAGAGGCAGTCCGATCCTCGCATGGTGCTTCATCCTCCACTCAGCTCGCCTGCGACCACACCGATCTAGAGAGCCAGCTTGCCAGTGCAGTTGCTCGGGCGGAGGCAGCTGAGGCCTCTCTGCAGGAGAGAGTAAGCAATCTGTTCTTTTAATCTTAGTCTTGGAAATTTTATTAATATCAGTATTTGACCAAGATTTTGGGAACAGGAGTAGGAGCTACGGATGGCGAAGCAGAGCCGAGGCACCGCGACGCGGAGGAGCTTCCTCGAGATGTGATAGAGCTATGCCTCCTCCTCGGAGTGGAGAGGAGCGAGCGGAAGAGAGAGAGGGAGGATCGAGACAGAGAGAGAGAGAGAGAGAAGGAGAGAGTGGAGCGAGAGAGAGTGGAGCGAGATCTGGAGCGGGTGCAGCTGAATACTAGATTGGGGATTGCCGAGCAGCGGGTGAAAGACGCGGAGGATCGCTATCGGCGGGGGCGCGAGCGAGCTCAGCGTGAGGGGTACTCTCGGGCTTATTCGAGCACCGATTATCTAGTTACCTCATCTGAGCATCAAAGGAGGGAAGATGTTGAGAGGAGAGCATGAGGTGACAGGGGTTCGGCTTCTCAGGGATCGATGGCTCCTCCTAGGCCTTCCCAGGGAGGACAGGAGGAGGCCGAGGGCTCGCGTAGAGGGGGAGATCAGGAGGGCCGAGGGGAGAGCTAGAGAGGTTGCTTGTACATCCACTCTCATTTTGTACTCTTTTGACATATATAGTGGAATGAGACAGTTTTGGTACTTGTGCTTCTTGTGATTGTTCTCTTGATTTTGCATGCTCCTACAAAAGAATATCCATGCAATAACACCATCAGAAATTTAATGTAATTTTTTTAGATTTTTTAAAATATGCACATTTTTATAAGTTTTCGAAAACAATATTTGAATTTTTATGTTGATTTTGGAAAATATTTAGATTTTTTGGGTGGAATTTTGAAAAATATTCAAATTTTTTTTTGACATTTTGGCTTAGACATGCTAATGCAGCATCAGAGGGTGTTTCAAAACCACCGGCTAGGAGTCCTAGTTTTTTTTCTCTTTTTGCTAACGATTTCCCGAAGCCGGGCGTGCATTGAAGGGTGACGCCCTATAACCGACTGCCCTTGATTAATGATGCCCCTACCAAGGCCATACCTGAGAAACACTCGGTCTTGGAGGGAGAAGAGAAGAATAATTGAGGATAAGCTTTGTGCATGATGGGAGATATCGGGACTCGAAATCCTTTCAAGGCACAATCCCTCAAAGAGGCAGTCTGTTGCACCGGAGCTTTATGCCTTTGATTTTTAGACCCTTGACATGCATACGACCAGGGTTTTCCCTGCGGGGACTTTGCCACTCTTGACATGCCATAATTCATAATTTCATTTATCGAACTCAACTTTGATTTTCATAACAGCCCTTTTGGCTGGATGTATCATGAAATTTTACTTTATTTTGGGTCGAGACTGCCCCTATTTGAGACTCCTCTCGTATTGGGGAGTACCGAGATTGGTTATCTTATCTGTCAACCTCTTGCCCCTGCACACGGTCGAGTAAAGAAGAGAAAAAGACTTTTATGCATACTCAGGGCATGGCCAAAGTAGGAACAGTGTTTACCTAAGGAGCCGACTAAGGACGCCGTGAAGTGTGTGCGGTGTCCAGCTAGAGGTTGCCCTTAACAGCGGAGAGGGAATGTTGAACTCCCAGTGCAGGGTTCTGTGGACACTAAAAATTCTCACCCCATGTTTACTTGCAGGGGAACAAAGAAGAGAAGAAGAGAGAAGAGAAGATGAAAAGAAGAAAAGAAAAACACCCTGAAGTGCCCTAACGGCACACTCCTAGTTGCCCCCAGCAGCACGCTCCTGTGCCTCCAGCGGCACACCCAAACAAGCCCTTTAGCGGCACACACTCGAACGAGCCCTTCCAACGGCACAGTCTTCATGTCCCCAGTGGCACACTCTGGTTGCCCTCTCAGCGGCACACTCCCAGTTGCCCCCAACGGCACACACACACTAGTGCCTTCAACGGCACACCCCCAGGTGCTTTCAACGGCACACCCCCTAGTGCCTCCCAGCGGCACACCCCTTTGTGCCCCTCAATGGCACACCCTGGTGCCCTTCAACGGCACACTTGTGCCCCCTTCCAGCGGCACACCCTCCTCAAGCCCGCCAGCGGCACACCGTCAACGCCCCTTCCAGCGGCACAGTCCTCCTGCCTTTCTAACGGCACGATGGTTGTGCCCTCCAGCGGCACAATCGCCCTGCCCCTTCAGCGGCACACTCCCTCTTGCTTGCCCAGCGGTACACTTGGCGCGCAGCTCGGCCACCTCGGAGCCAGCTAACACCTGCCACGATGTCGCCCCCTGGTTCGAGCAGGCAGAGCCCCACCTGACAAGGACATGACCGGGGTCAACCTCGGACGAAATGGTCATCATGCGTCCCCCCCGTCAACGTGGCTAGACATATAAGAACCCCTCACAATGAAGAGAACGGGGGGCAAGAAGAAAGAAGAAAGAAGGGGAGAGTTCTCTCCGGCAGGCTGGCTCTCCACAGAGGCAGAACGAGGAAGGCAGAAGAGAGAAGAATAGGGAAAGGCCTGCTGTTCGACCACCACCGTCTGTGTGAAGAGGGAAGAGAAGAAGAGAAGAAGAGAAAGGGGGGAGTGAGTGAGAGAGGAGTCTAGCCTGGGAGGGGAGGAGCTAGTGCTATGTCTCCCTCCCCCACTATGTATCATCCCTTTTTCCCTCTTCCCGTTTCGTTTCCTTTGTTCGCCATGAACTTCTGTACATTTCTTTCGCAAGGAATAAAAGAAGGGTTTTGAGATGTGTTCATGATTCGCATTTGTGCCTCTCCTCTGTCCATCTTCCTCCGTGTTTCCTCGTGAACTTGATTTCGGAGCATCTCAGCTGGCCTTAGCTATGCCATGTGTCCCTGCAAAAGTTTCATTCTCACCACATTCCAACTAGCCTGTTGGAGGGGTCCATGAGACCCTGTCTGAACCCCCTCCACCTAGCCACGGTTTTCAGAAGTGTTGACGCCTCTTCCGGTCCCCGGTGCACCCGTTGCGCCCTTCGCCCGACACACTCGTGCCCTAGCTACCCGGCACACTCGTGCCCGCGCTCACCCGGCACACCCCGTGCTCCCTTACCTCGGCACACCCGCAGGGTGCCCCACCCGACACACTCCCAATGGCCCTTGGCCGGCACACCTCCTAGCCCTCCTGCCCGGCACACTCGTTAGCCTATGCCTTGGCCGGCACACTTCCTAGCCTACGTTGCCCGGTGCACCCTCCATGCCTTGGCCGGTACACCTCCCAGCCTTTCTTGGCCGGCATACCCTTGGCCTGTTCCTGTCGGCACACTTAGCCTGTTCTAACCCAGTGTCTTCTGTTCGCTGGTTTCTCCGGGTTTTCTGAAGTTTCCTTAAAGGTGTCGTTGCCTTGGCACACACCTCAGATTGTCGGGTTCTGCCACTCCTTGCGGGCGCGTTCCCTGTATCTCCCTTACCGTCCGAGTCAAGGGGAGATGCTGCCGAATTTTCGTCAAAACTAATGAACCCATTAAAAGACAAAAGGAACCAACAAATAAATAAAAGAAAACCCCCTCATGTATCTGATTTGTTCTTACGTACCGCGAATTAACCCATAAACCCAACTAAGCCGCTTGCATGCCTGAATTCGTGTGTGCAACCTCTACATTTAGCCTAAGCAAATTAAACATAAAGTCATGCATTCCATGAATAAAAAAGAAAACCACGAATAAAAGAAATTCCTCACATGCATCCTATGAATAAAAGAAATTCCTCACATGCATTTCATGAATAAAATAAATCCAACTCAAACCCCCCCACATGCATTTCATGAATAAAAGAAAATCAAGTCAAAACTCCTCACAGGCGTCTCATGAACAGAGGGAACTTCCCCAACCCAACCTCAGCTGCATTGACCTTGGCAAACCTTACTCTCCACACATCCCTAATGTGCATAGACCTTGGCAGACCCTGCTCCTTCACCGGCACACTTGTGCCTCCTTGCCCGGCACACTCGTGCCTCCTCGCCCGGCACACTCCGCCTTCGCCTTGTCCATCACACTCGTGCCTTCTCCTCTGGCACACTTCGTGTGCCTCTATCCGGCACAGTCTCACCTCCCTCAGTGGTACACCCTTCTACTGCTTCTAGTGGTACCCCCTCAATCCACCTCTCCCAGTGGTACACCACCCCCAGCTCACACCCTGGCCGGTACACCCTTCCACTGCCCCCAGCGGTACACCCTCCAGCGCCCCTTACCTGGTACGCTCCAACCCCACGCTAGCTCGGCACACTCCACTTGAGCCCTGGCCGGCACACCCAGCCACCCCTTTACATCCCAGCCCGGTGCACCTTTCCCCTATGGGCCTTCGCCGGCACACTCGGCTAGACCTTCGCCGGCACACCCCCGCTCCCTTAGCCCAGTACACCCTGCCATGGCCTATCCGGAGCACTCACAGCCCCTCTCCGGCACGCTCTCCCCGCCTTCGCCAGCACACTAGCCCCAGCTCGCCCGGTACGCCCCTTTTCGCCCCCAACGGCCCACTCTTCCTTCCAAATTAAAAAAATATATATATAAATATGTAATGATAATGATAATAATACTAATAAAAAATATATATATATAACAAAAGTCATGATAAATACATAAATCTGAACGCATCATAAATAAACAAAAAATGTGTAAATAATAATAAAAAAAATAATAATAATAATAAAATAATAAGTAAACGAATAAAAAATTTATCCAGAACAAATGCATAAAGGGGAATAAACAACACAAGATTATATGGTAAAAATCCCAGATAAAAAAAATGATAAAATCTACATTGCAGCCCCGTCTCTCTCGTGACCCGGTGTTGAAGGAACAACAATGCCGCCCTTGCAGGCCGGGCCCGAGTCTTGAGAGTTATCCCGAAATGGCCATGACCCGACCTCACCTTGGGCCGACATTCCGATTACACCGGACCCGCTTCTCAGGCCGGATCCCTTCCGAGCCACTACTAAAATTACCGCGCGTTCGGCAGACATTCGAACGGGTTCACCTCGATTTCTGTCACATTTCTATTACGGACCTATGTCCGAACATGAAAAGGTCTGTGAATAACCGACAAAATCCGAATAGAATGAGGTGGTCCTCGTCATCCTCGGACCCTTCGCATGGGGATATTGATAAGGCCTTCACGGGTCACGCTTAGACCTCGGCTCCGTCCCAATTATGGTCATTGTTTGACCCATATCCTCGGCCTATAGCCTACGCCCTCTGAATACATATCGGTTCTGGGATCTGATCTCGGGACACTCCCCCGTTGCCCCTTGGCACCGGAAACATTAACGACACTCACGCAAGTCTTGTTTCGACCGCGGGGGGCCCACCACAGTATGGTCGCGGCTTGATCTCGCGCCGAGCCGACAAACTTGTTGGTTTCTGACCGCTCTAACCGGGATTTAACTAAATATTCCTCATTTCTCTGAACAATAAATTTGCCGTACCCCGGCATACATATGTTCCAATTTTCCTGTGATGATTGTGCTTTTCTCGAGCCGGACATTCGTTTGAATATTAAATGGTCAGCACATGACCGACATGATCTCGAATGTTTTCTTCTCACCCTCGTACGGGGATTTCGATGCTTCCTAATAGGCCTTTTATGCAATTAATTTCCTAGCCATGAGGCCCTGATTCCCGACGATTAATCAAGGGTGTTCCCTCGTCTAGGGGATGTAACTGACGTAGTGACCTTTACGGCGCGGCGGGTTTTGGTCCCGACCCGAACCACACAATCGTCTGATTAGTCAGATCGAACCCACCGTGGGCTCTTCAGAGCCCGAACAAATTGTCACTTTGTGACTGGCACGCCCACGCACTTAATAGACGAATCAACCAATAAACGAATAAACCAAAATAGAGCAAACGGAAAGTGCGTCCACAAGTCTGGCACACTCGGTGGGATAGTAACCACCCTTCATCTCTTCACCAGGGATTAAGGGTCTCATGGCCTCCTAATAAACGATGTTTGCCCAGCTTTGATGAATTACATGTGCCATCTTCGCCAGCCCTATGGGGAGAAAGTCGGACTAGGCGGAATTGTCTTTCTAGCCTCGAAGATCCTACTCCGAGGCACCTGTAGCCTTCAGGAGTCATGAAGGCCGCTAAAAAGAGGAAAGAAGAAGGGAGGGGAAATCAACCCCTCGTCCCTAGAAAAAAAAAGAGAAGAAAAAAAGAGAGAAAAGAAAGTAACAAAAGAAGAGGAAGAATTGGCGAGAGAGGGTAGTACGGCCGTATCCGTCGAGACCCATGCAGAATAATGATTATCTCTGTGGGATGGATGCGGTGGAGCGAACCACTCATCCCCTCCCTGAGGGGGTGAGCGCTCTCCTGCGCACCCACTTTGGTCTATCATACAAAAAAGAAGAGAAGAGAATAAGGGACAAAAAAGAAAAGTCGGCTGGCATTGCCAACCAAGAGAACAAGAAGGAGGACGGCATCCCGCCTAGCTCCAGGAGGCTCCAAGTCTGCGGTGCAATGACCTGGCCCATTCCTCCTTCCTGCTGCCCCTATCCGGCATAAGACGGCCCCTCGAGTGGATGTTAAAAGATCCAACAAACTACGATTGTAGCTTGATGAACTGCTGCCCGCTGTGGGGGATGCTTTATAGCAATGAGGCCAAGCACGGCCACCACTCCCGAAGAGAGCATGCACCTACCCCGCCATGGGGGATAAGAAGAAGAGATATACCCCGCCACGGCGGCATAAGAGGCAAAGACTCTACCCCGTATGGGGGGCATATGAAACAAAAGAATACACCCTGGCTTAGGAGAATACGAAGAGAAATATACCCCACTCTAGGGCAGAAGAAGCAGAAGAGTTTACCCCAGCTCAGGGACACAACAAGTAACAGAGTTACACCCCACCCGGGGGAACATGAAGAGAATCCACCCCGACTCGGGGGCACATAAAGCAAAAGTTACACCCCGGCTTAGGGGAATTTGACGAAGAATCCACCCCGACCTGGGGGCATAAGAAGAAACAGAGTTACACCCCGGCCTGAGGGCACATGAAGAGAATCCACCCCGACTCGGGGGCACATAAAGCAAAAGTTACACCCCGGCTTAGGGGCATTTGACGAAGAATCTACCTCGACCTGGGGGCATGAGAGGAAACAGAGTTGCACCCTGGCTTAGGGGCTTTTGAAGAAGAAATATACCCCGCCATGGGGGCATAAGAAGCAAAAGATATGCCCCAGCTTAGGGGCGTATGAAGAGAAGTACGCGCTCCGCTCGGGGTGTATAAGAAGCAAAACACACCCCGACTCGGGCAACACAAAAAAAAATACATTCCGGCTTAGGGGTATTTGAAGAAGAAAAACACCCCGCCTGGGGGGCATAGAACCCATAAAAGATACACTCCGCCACGAGGGCATATGAGACAAAGAATACACCCCAGCTTAAGGGAATACAAAGAGAAATATACCCCACTCTGGGGTAGAAGAAGCAGAAGAATCTACCCCGTCCGGGGACACAATAAACAGCAGAGTTACACCCTGGTCTAGGGGCACATGAAGAGAAGTATATCCCGCCATAGGGGCATATAAAAGGAAAGAGAGCGAGAATACACCCCGGTCTAGGGGCACAGAAGCAAATAGACCCACATACCGACCTGGGAGCATACGAAGGAAGGTATACCCCACTTAAGGGGCATTTGAAGAAACACGGGAGCGTGAAAGCCATGAAGAATTCACCCTAGCTTAGGGGTATTCGAAAAATCTACCCCGGCTTAGGGGCACTTGAAGAAGAAACACCCCGACCTGGGGGCATGAGAAGAAGAAACATACCCCGCCATGGGGGCATATGAAGAAAAGCATACACCCCGTCTTGGGGGCACAAGAAGTAGAAGAACTCACCCCGGCCTAAGGGACACACGAAGAAAGAAACACGCGCCCTGCCTTGGGTGCACAAAAAGTGAAACACACCCCGGCCTTGGGGGCATACAAAAAAAACACACTCCACCCGGGGTGAACAAGAAGCAAATACACCTCGCCTGGGGGCACAGAAGCAAAGAAGCAGAATCTACCCCGGCCTGGGGGCATAAGAAGTATGAAGTTACACCCCGATTCGGGGGCACGCAAAGAAGAAACACATCCTGCCTTGGGTGCACAGGAAGCTAGAAATACACCCCATATGGGGGCATACGAAACAAAAAAGAAGCACACCCTGCCATGGGGGCTCACGAAGAAAGAAACACCCTCCTCCCTGGGCGCATAAGAAGTAGGAAAGTCTACCCCGATGTAGGGGCATAAGAAGCAAGAGTACACCCAAGCTAGGGGGAATATAAAGAAAGAAACTACACCCCGTTCCGAGGGGGGGCATATGAAGAGAAATATGCCATGTCTTGAGGGGTAGAAGAAGTAGAATCCACCTCGGTATAGGGGCATTAGAAGTAAAATGCACCCCGCTCTAGGGGCATAAGAAACGAAGAACATACTCCCGCTCCAGGGGCATTTGAAGAAGAAACATACACCCCGCCTGGGGGCATGGAAGCCATGAAGAATTCACCCCGGCTTAGGGGTGTTCAAAAAATCTGCCCTGGTTTAGAGGCATTTGAGGAAGAACTACACCCCGCGATGGGGGGCATGAGAAGCAAATACTATACCCTGCTTAGGGGCATTCGAAGAGAAACATACCCCGCTCCGGGGCATAAGAAGCAGAAGTTACACCCCGTCTGGGGGCCTAGAAGCCATGAAAGATACACCCCGCTTGGGGGCACAGAAGAAAAGTTACACCCCAAGTTGGGGGCACATCAAGAGAAATACACCCCAGTCCGGGGGCATCAATGAGAAAGGAAGAGCAAAATAAAAAGAAATGAGACATGAGGCAGACGTGGTCTTCGAACCCGCCTCTTCACACAAAAGAAGAAGAGAAGAAAAGAGAGAAAAGACACATGAGGTAGACGTGGTCTTCGAACCCGCCTCTTCACACAAAAGAAGAAGAGAAGAAAAGAGAGAAAAAATACATGAGGCAGACGTGGTCTTCGAACCCGCCTCTTCACATAAAAGAAGAAGAGAAGAAAAGAGAGAAAAGACACATGAGACATACGTGGTCTTCGAACCCGCCTCTTTACATAAAAGAAGAAGAGAAGAAAAGGAATTGAGCCTTGAGGCAGACATGGTCTTTCACCCTCCACCTTCGGCCTTTGGCCACCCAACAAAATCAAGAGACCCCGGGCGGAGCGTGTACTTCTCTTCATACGCCCCTATACTGGGGTATGTCTTCTACTTTTTATGCCCTCATGGCGGGGCATATTTCTTCTTCAAAAGCCCCTAAACTGGGGTGCAACTTTGTTTCTTCTTATGCCCCCCCCCCCCCCCCGAGTCGGAGTGTAACTCTGTTGCTTGTTGTGCTCCCATCCCAAGGCTGGGTAGATTCTTCATCAAATGCCCCTAAGCCGGGGTGTAACTTTCGCTTTATGTGCCCCCGAGGCGGGGGGGAATTCTTCTTCTTCTGCCCCGACATGCTGGGGGATGTTCGCTTCTTGTGCACCCAAAGTGGGGTGTGTCCTCGATGGCTTCTGTGCCCCCGTGGCGGGGTGCATGTCTCTTCTTCAGATTCCCCTAAGCCGGGGTGTATTCTTGTGCCTTATGTGCCCCCGAGTCGGGGTGGATTCTCTTCATGTGCCCCCATGGCGGGGTGTATTCTCTGTGTGCCCCTAGGAGCGGGGTGCTTTCTTCTTCAAATACCCCTAAGCCGGGGCGTATTCTTAATGACCCCTATGCCCCCCAGGTGGGGTAGGTTTCTTCTTCAGGTACCCCTAAGCCGGGGTGGACTCTTTTCTTCTTATGCTCCCAAGGCGGGATGTAGCTTCTTCAAATGCCCCTAAGCCCCTGGGGGGAGTATTTTTTATGGCTTCTATGCCCCCAGGCGGGGTATGTTTCTTCTTCAAATACCCCTAAGTCGGGGTGGACTCTTTCCTTCTTATGCTCCCAAGGCGGGATGTAGCTTCTTCTTCTAGCGCCCCTGGACTGTGGGAAATTTTCTTCAAATACCCCTAAGCCGGGGTGAATTTTTCATGGCTTCCATGCCCCCGTGGCGGGGTATGTTGCTTCTTCAAATGCCCCCAAGGCGGGGTGTAGCTCTGCTTCTTCTTACGACCCCAGGCCGGGGCAGTTTCTTCCTCTTATGCTTATGTTCCCCCAAGCGGGGTGCATTCCTTTTTTCATGTGCCCCTAAATCGGAGAATGTCGTTTGTCCTGATTCAAATGCCCCCCAAGGGGGGTGTATGTTGCTTCATGGACCCCGAGGTCGGGGTGTATTCCTCTTCATGTGCCCCAGACCCGGGGTAAGTTTCTCTCTTTGTGTGCCCCCCAGGCGGGGTATAGTCTTTGCTTCTCGTGTCCCCACAGCGGGGTGTAGCTCTTCTTCAAATGCCCCTGAACCGGGGTAGAGTCTTTGCTTCTTATGCCCCCATGGCGTGGTACGTCTTTTATGGCTTCCATTTTTTTTAACTGAAGTCATACTTGTATGTGCCAAGGGGAGGAACTCGACCCCGGCGAGCATACAAGAAAATTTTATATATAATGAGCAAAAGAGAGAGAGAGAGAGAGAGAGAGAGAGAGAGAGAAAGGGGTACAGGGACAACAAAGGTCCAGGGGAGGGGGCATCCAACAAAGGGATGGAGAAGACGACAGAGAACAAGGGCATAGGGCCCACAAAAGGCCACAAGAGGCCAACAGAAACCAAAACACATGGCAGAGCTAAGGCCCATGATGAGTTCTACGGTTGCGCCGGCGGACGGGCTGGAAAGGCGGTCCAAGGTCTTCATCCGCTTCAAGAATGGAAGCAGCAATCCTGACGGAGTCCTCCATGACAACAGGCTCGGAGGAGGCAGACGCGGACGGAGATGAAGCAGGGAGATCAGCAACAGTCGAAGGCAAAGCCTCCTCCCGTGGCTCCGCACGCAAGGCCAGAACGACGCGGTTGGGCTGCACTTGCGGCGGCGGCAGGACAGAAGCTTAGATGGGGGAGCTAGAGATGCTCGCAGAGACCGCAGGCAGGGAAGTAACACCAGCACGGGCCACTACACCAGGGCGAGCAGCGGAGGGAAAAGGATCAACCGCTGAAGTAGGAATACCAAACTTCCCACTAGGCAGACGACGGCCAAGGGTGGCTGTAACAGCCAGGGCGGGAGGAGCAACCAGCCCAACGATGAGCTTCACGAATGTCGCCCGGGCCACTCGCGGACGAGCAGCAAGCGCAGCGATCTTGGGGCGTAAATGGAGAGAGGGAGCACCGGGCACACCAGAAAAGAGCAAAGACCCCGGAGGGCAGAGGCCGCAAGGGTGGCGGACAGCCCCAGCGTAAGTGCCCGAGTAGCCAGCACCGGAGGTAGTGGCAGCGAATGGCGGGGCCCCCTGCACCAGGGGAGCAGCGGACGGAGGTGGAAGGCCTAGCAGCGGGGGAGCAGGGTCACGGAGAGACCCAAGAGCGTCCAACGGTGGCAACAGGCCACAGGAGGCTGGCGGCGCCAGGACGGCCCGGGGCGAAGAGAGAGGACCCCCAAGACGGCCAGGGGCTTCCACGACGCCAAGGGAGGCCAGGCCATGACTAACGGAGGCTAAGGAAACCAGGGAGGGTAGCAATGACCCTACGGCTGTCGGCACAGGGAGGGTTCCAGACCCGTCGTCACCAACGGCTGGGGAGCCCGAGAGAGGCACGTCGACAGCAGGGGCATCCGTAGAGCCAAGAGGAACTCCAGTAGTGGGGCTGGCAGCAGGGTGGGCCAAGACACAGGAGTTGGAGGCCAGTGGCGCCGGAGAAGGCAGCATGGACCTGTCGATAGGAGCAAAAGCGCTAGCAGCCACAGGGAGGGAGGACACCATGACGTCAACTGCAGCGGCAGCCGACGTGGGGATCGCAGCGGCAGGGGGTGGCACGTAGGCAGCTGGAGACGGGCGGACAGGTGCAGAGCTAGGACGATCATTTTCCCTGACAGAGGGAGTCTTCGTGCAATCCTGGACGGGAGGATCATCCCGTTGCGAGCAGACCAGTCCCAGAAGGGGAGGATAGGCTGGGGCGGTGGGCAGAGGTTGGGCTGCAGCAGGGGGGGCACTGCTAGGAGCGCCAGCGGCCCGCCAAACTAGAATACGAGGTCGAACGGGGGCCTTAGCAGCATGGGGGTGAGGGGGCAACTCCTTGCCAGAAGCAGAGGTGTTCCCACCCCCACCCGGCACCAAAGGGGACCGCTTCTTGCAAGCCTCCGGAAGATGCCCAAGAAGCGAGCAGCGGCAACAGAACTGAGGTGGGTCAGGGTAGACGATAGGCTGCCATGATCCACCACCGCCGATGCCAACCCAGACACAAGGCGGAAGCGGCTTGGAGATGTCGAGAAGCACACACACTCTGGCGGCGTGTCCACGGAGCAGGCAGGAGGTGTTCTTGTCCACCTGCAGAACCGATCCAAGACTCCCAGCTATGGAGCGCGGCAAAGCATCGTTGAAGAAGTTAACGGGGAGGGCCGGAAGCTCTAGCCATACTGGGACTATGGGAGAGTCAGAGTTAGGCGAGAAGTCGATGGACCATGCAAAGAAGTGGAAGGGCCACCCGTGGATGTGTAGGGATTCCTTGAGGAGTACCTGCAAGAAGTCCTCCTGGTTCTGAAACTGAATAAGGAGGTGGCGGTTGTCCAAGGCACAGATGAGGAACTCTTGCCGGAGAGTGAAGCGTTGTGCCAGGTGGGACCGAATATCCTAGAACGGTGGATGTCCTCGCGGCGTTTTGGCAATGACAGCATGCTGGAGAGGCTGGCAGGATAGATGCACTTCTTCAAGAGAGAAGAAGGCCGCAGGTTCACCGCCGTTAGTGAAAGCAGGAGGATGGGCCTCCAAGCCAAGAGACGGCTGAGAGAAAGACTGTGAGATGGTTTGGACGAAAGAGAGGCCAAAGGCAACCGACGGGGAGGCCAAAGTGATCGCTGGCAAACGGGGGACCGCCCACGGAGACTTCGGCGGAGGTGAAGCAGGTGGGCACACAACTGGAGGGGCAGAGCGAGCCGCCTTGTTGGGAGTAAGAGAGGGCGAAGCAATAGCCATGGAGGGCACGGAAGGAGTGGGGAGCAATGGGGCTCCCCCCACACCGCCCGCAGGAGAGGCCCTCCCCGCCGGCCCGACAGGAGCACCGGACGCAGGAGGCCGGCCATCGCCTACCGTCGGTTGGGTAGCAGTTGGAGGAGCCGAGGATGAGGGGCCGCCTGGAGGGAGCTTCGACGCGGAGGGGGCCCAAGTGGCCGCACCGGCCGAAGGAGACGAAGCCGTTGGGGCCACGAGTGTCCCCTGTTCGGAGGGCGGGCAAGGAGGCCCGCGAGGAACAGGGGAGACTTCCGTTGCAGGGATAAGCGAAGGCACCACGGAGGCCTCCTTGGCCTGAGCGGTCGAGGACGTAATAGAGAAGCCATGAGCAGCGAGGGGCACCACCGCGGTGGCCTGAGATGCGTGGAGGCAAGCCGCCGGGGAAGAGGAAGCCAACCCGCGAGCGGCCTCAGGAGGAAACAGAGTATCGTATGGAGGCACTTTCCCGTCCAGGAGTTGACCGGTCAACGGGGAAAAGGAGGTAATCAGCGTGCCTGCGTGTCCACTCGCGAAGGCTAGCGTGGGCAGTGTAGGCGAGATGAGCGGCTGAGATGCAGTGGCTCCAAGTGGCGTGAGAAGGGGAGAAAGAACGTGGCTAGCAGCGATAGGGGGAGCGACTGCCATGTAGCCGAGGTCGCCGGAGGGAATGAGGTGGGTTACCGGAGTAGCCGCAGAAACACTGGACCGTTCGAGGCGTGCACCCTCGACGGAGAGAGAGGGCATTGCAGATGCTCCAACATTGGCAACGGAGGCCGGGCACGCACCGTCGTGAGAAGGAGGAGCCACGTTGACATCCACGACGGAGCTGCTCTCCACAGCCGAGCAAAGGCGACCAGGGGTAGTGGCTGCGAACGGGAGACCGGTGGGGCGGACCACCGGTTGGAGGACAGAACCCGGAGGGGCGAGGGCCCCAGCTGAGGAGGCAAGGCCAACAAAGACGCCAGGGTGACCGGCAACGTCCAAGCCACTAAGGCCAGCGGCGGAGACGGGAAGAGCAAGCGTAGTGGTCATAGGACCGATGGAGGGGGAGGGAGAGGGGGGAGGTACAAGGCCTCCCCCCCCCACAGCCGGCCATCACCGGAGCTCAGTCGCGACGGAGGGAGGTAGGCCACGGGAGAGAGGGAAACGCGCGGGAGAGAACCCAAGGGGGGGGAAACGGGAGGAGAGAGAAACGCATGTGAAAAAAAGTTCCCTGATTATGGCTTCTATGCCCCCAGGCGGAGTATGTTGCTCTCTCTTTTTTAAGTACCCCTTATGCGGGGTATGCCTTTCTTCATATGCCCCCCCCCCTAAGCTGGGGTGTACTCTGCTTCTTGCGCCTCTCATGGCGGGGCGTGTTTCTTCATGTGCCCCCCGAGTCAGAGTGTAACTCTGTTGCTTGTTGTGCCCCCAGGTCGGGGTGGATTCTGCTGCTTCTTATGCCCCTGGAGCGGGGTATGTATTTTTTCGTATGCCCCCCGACATGGGGTGTCCCTCTTGTGCCCCCATGACGGGGTAGATTCCTTGCCTCTTATGCCCCAGGGCCTGGGTGTATTCTGCTTCTAGTGCCCCCAGGGTGGAGTGTATTGCTCCTTCCAATGTCCCCAAGGCAGGGTATGTTTTCTCTTCAAATGCCCCTAAACTGGGGTGTAGTTTTGTCTCATAGGCCCCCAGAGCGGGGTGCAACTCTGTTTCTTCTTATGCCCCTAGGTTGGGGTAGATTCTTCTCACGTGCCCCCCGAGTCAGGGTGTATCTTTTCTTGCATCCTATGCCCCCATGGCGGGGTATATTTCTTCTTCTTATTCCCCGTGGCGGGGTAGATGCATGCTTCATTCGGGAGTCGTGGCCGTGCTTGGCCTTATACAAAGCGTTCCCCATAGCGGGCAGGAATTCATCAAGCTACAGTTGCAGCTTGTTGGATCTTTGAACAGTCACTCAAGAGATCATCTTGTGCTGGATAGACGTAGCAGGAAGGTGGGATGGACCGGGGCATTGCACCACGGACTTGGACCCTCCTGGAGTCGGGCGGGATGCCGGCCTTATTCTTGTTCTTTTGGTCGGCGATGCTTGCCAACTTTTCTTCTTTTTTTTTGACCTTACTTTTCTTCTCTTCTCTCTTTTCTCTTCTTGTGCATAATAGACCAAGATGAGTACGCAGGAGAGCACTCACCCCCTCAGGGAGGGGATGAGTGATTCGCTCCACCGCATCAATCCCACAGTGGTAATCATTATTTAGCACGGATGTCGATGGATGCGGTCGTACAACCCTCTCTCGCCAATTCTTTCTCTTCCCTTTTTGTTTCTTTCTCTTCTTATTTTCTTCTTTTCTTCTTTTTTTTTCCCTGGGGAAAGGGGGTTTGATTTCCCCTCCCTTCTTCTTAGCGGCCTCCATGATTCCTGAAAGCTGTAGGTGCCTCGGAGTAGCATCTTCGAGCCGACAAAGATAATTTTGCCTAGTCCGGCTTTTCTCCCCATAGGGCTGGGGAAGAGAGTACCTGCAATTCATCAAAACAGGTGAACAACATTTATTAGGAGGCCTTGAGGCCCTGAATCCCCGACGAAGAGATGAAGGGTGGTTCCAGTCCCACCGGGCGTGCCAGACTTGTGGACGCACTTTTCGACACGCTTATTTGTTTGTTCTTTAAGTCAGTTTATTCGGTGGGTTTATTCGTTTATTAAGTGCGTGGGCGTGCCAGTCACAAAGTGACGATTTATTATGCGCTCGATCTGACTAATCAGACGATTGAGTGGTTCATGTCGGGACCGAAACCCGCCGTGCCATAAAGGTCACGGCGTAATTTACATCCCCTCGGAGAGGGGAACACCCTTTATTAATCGCCGGGAATCAGGGCCTCATGGCTTGGAAATTATATCGAGAGAAACAAGACGGTAACGACCTCGAATCAATTGGACAGCCCTATGTCTAGGGAAGCAAGTATTCAGAACATGTTGGTCATTCAGGGAGACCATGTAATATTAGGACGAATGTCAAGTTTCAGAATATCATAATCGTCATGAGACAACCGGAGCATCTGTATGCCGGGGCACAACAAATTTATTGTTCAGAGGGACGAGAAACATTCGGTTAATTCCCGGTTAGAGCGGTCGAAAAGCAAGAGCACATGTATGCCTGGCTACAGAAAATTTATTGTTCAAAGGAATGGGAAACATTCGGTTAAATCAGGGTTAGATTGGTCAGAAACCAACAAGTTTGTCGGCCCAGTGCAAGATCAAACTGCGACCATACTGCGGTGGGCCCCCCATGGTCGAAGTCAGGCTCGCGTGGACATCGTCAATATTTCCGGTGCCAAAGGGGCAACGGGGGAATGTCCCGGGCTCAGATCCCAAAACCATTATGTATTCAAAGGGAGCGGGCTATAGGCCGAGGATATGGGTCAGACAATGACCATAATTGGGACGGACCCGAGGTCTAAGCGTGACCCATGAAGGCCTTATTGATATTACCGTGCGTAGGGTCCGGGTATAAAGAGAGCCTTCTCGTTTCATTCAGATTTTGTCGGTCATTCATGGACCACTTTATGCTCGGACAAAGGTCCGTATTGAAGGTACGACGCAAACGGAAGCAAACCCGTACAAATATGTGCCGAGTTTACGACAATTTCAATGAAAGAGCGAAAACGAATCCCAAGGGAAATGAGTCCGGTTTGACGAATTATCGGCCCAGAGCAATGTCAGATTACGGCCATATCGGGATGGTTCCCAAGGTCCGAACCCGACTTGGAGGGGCGACGTTAATATTCCCTTTACACCGGGTCTTGAGGAGAAACGGGGCTGCGGAGCAGATCTCATCATTTTATTATTGTTTGAATTTTTATCATTATTATTTGTTATTATTTATATATATTTTTGATATGTTTATTATTATTATTTATTTATTTTGAATTTATTATTATTATTATTTATTGCTATTATTATTCATCCCTTTTTATGAGTTTGCTGTTGTTATTATTATTTTTTTCTTGCACTTGGGGCGTGTGTGGAAGGGTCTGTGCACATTTGAGGTCGGTGTAGGTTTTGGGTTTAAGGTCCGTGCAGGTTCGGACAAGGTCGGTGCAAGGCGAGGTCTGTGCAAGGTGAGGTCTATGCAAGGCAAGGTCGGTGCAATGTTTGAATGGGCTAGGGCAGGGTCGGTGCAATGTTTGGTTGGGGCCAATGGACCAGGTCGGTGCAAGGCAAGGTCGGTGCAAGTTTTGTTGGGCCCATAGGCGAGGTCGATGCTAGTTGGGGTTGGACTGGGTCGATGCATGTTCAGGCTGTGAAGGGGCAAGGTCGGTGCAATCTTTAACCGTGCAGGGGCAAGGTCAGTGCAGACGAGGCCAAGGTCGGTGCAGGCTCTATGCGCGCGAGGGATGGTTGGTGCACATTGCACCGATGCAGGTTTGCCTGCACACGAGGGACGGGGTCAATGCAGCGCAGGACGGTGCAGGTTTCGTGCGCGCGAGGGGCGGTCGGTGCATATTGCACCGATGCAGGTTTGCCTGCACGCGAGGGACATGGTCTGTGTAGCACAGGTCGGTGCAGGTTTCGTGCGCGCGTGGGGCGATCGGTGCATATTACACCGATGCACGTTTGCCTGGGCTAAGAGGCAGGTCGGTGCAGTGTGCACCGATGCAGGCTTTGGGTCATGCGCAGGGAAGCCAAGGTCAATGCATATTGGGGCTGAGGTCTAAGCATGTGAGGCTTGGGGTCTGAGCACGCCTGGGGCAAGGTCAGTGCAAGGGGGCTAAGGTCGGTGCAAGTCTGGCCAAAGTCTATGCGATTGAAGTGTGTCGGGTTAGGGGTGCACTGATCGGGGTAGGCCAAAAGTGTGCCGCCAAAAGGGGGGTGTAAGTGTACCGGGTGGAGGGCCAATTGGGGCGCACCAGGTGAAGGTTAGGCCGAAGGGAGGCCGATGCAGGAGTGCCTGAGGTCTGTGCAGCTAGGGCTGGCTCGAGGGGAAAGGTCTATGCAGGTGGGAGTTTTTCTTTCATTCACGAAACGCAGGTGTAGGGATTCTTTTATTCATGGAATGCATGTGAGCAGTTTCTTTTATTTGATTTTCTTTTATTTATGTAGATCATATTTGTGGTTATGTCCGACGGTCCGTCGCAATGATGCGTGTGTCCAGTTATTCGGGCTCTCCGTGGTTCTTTGGTTATTTCGGCGAAACCATTGCATTATTGTTTATTTTGTTCATTTGTTGTTTCTTTTTTTTGCATTATTACTTTTCTTTTATTATTATTGCTATTATGTTAATTCTGACGAAAATTCGACAGCATCTCCCCTTGACCCGAGATGGAAGGGGATAACAAGGGACATGCCCACAAGGAGTGGCATGACCCAACAATTTGAGGTGTGTGCCTAGGCAGCCACCTTTGAGAAAACTTTAGAAAATCAGGGGAAAACAACGGACGAGAGACACTGAGCTAATGCAGGCTAAGAACGCCATGACCCGAAGGGAGGGGCCAAGGCAGGCTGGAGGTGGGTCAAGGGTGTGTCGGCCAAGCAGGCTGGGAGGTGTGCCGGCCAGGGCATAGGCCAAAGGGTGTGCCGGCCAAAGGCCGTTGGGAGGGATGCCAGTGAAGGCGACGACGAGGTAGGCGTAGGCAAACCTCCTGGAAGAGAGAAAACCCCAACAAAAGGGGAAAAAAGAAAGGCGTGAGAAAACCAACGGTGAAGGTTGGGCACATCAATCTAAAGGGGTGCATTTCATTCACAGGGAACATGGTGGCCAATACATCGCAAAGAGAAAGAAAGAAAGAAAAAGAACGGAAAAGAAATGAAAATACAATGTGGGGAGGGGAACGGTGCATGGGCTCCTCCCCTCCCAGACCTCACTCCTCTCTTCTTCTCTTCTCTCTTTCCTTCTTCTTCTTCTCCTCTTCACACGGACAGTGATGGACGGAGCAGCAGGGGGGGTGAGAGGCAGGAGCCTCTCCTCTTCTTCTTCTCATCTTTTTTTTTCCTTCTCTTCTTCCCTTCTTCTTCTCCACGCACATGAGCTCTCCCTTCTTTCTTCTTCTTCTTCTCTGGTTTTTATACGTGGGCTGCTGTTGACGCCAATGCGCGACGCAGATCCGATCCGAGGTTGACCCCAGTCATGTCCCCGTCAGAGTGATGTTCCCGTGCTCAAGCCAGAGGTCGACAGCACGGCAGGGATAAGCTGGCTTTGACGTGATTGCGCTGCGCGCCAACGGCCACATGCACGAGCATTCAATGCTCAGTGTTTAAGCGAAACAGAGCATCATGCTAGGGACAGGACTTCTGGCGTGTGTGCCGCTGTGGGGCTGCTGGGCAGTGTGCCTCTGAAGGGCTTGGTAGATGTGCCGCTGTAGGGGCTGGTGAGGGTGTGCCGCTAGAGGCACTCACTAGGGTGTGCCGCTGGAGGGCACGAAGGGTGTGCCGCTGAGGAGCTCAGGGCGTGCCGCTATAGGCACTTGCAGGAGTGTGCCGTTGGGGGGGGGGGGGCTGCCCTAGGTGTGCCGCTGGAGGCTGGAGGAAGTGTGCCACTGGAGGCACCAGGGGAGTGTGCCGCTGAACATCCCACGGAGTGTGCCGCTGGAGGCATCAGGGGAGCTTCCTCTTCTTCTTTTCTTATTCTCATCTTCTCTTCCCTTTTCTCCTTTTCTTTATTCCCCGTCGGAGGACACCTGGGAGCGTGCCGCTGAGGGGGCTTGAGGGGAGTGTGCCGTTGAAGGCTTTAACGAGTGTGCCATTAGAGGCACTTCAGGGTGTGCCGCTGGGGCACAAGTTAGTGTGTCGTTGGAGAGGCACTTGAAGGTGTGCCGTTGAAGGGCACGTAAAGGGGTGTGTTTCCTTCTCTTCTTTTCTTCTTTTCATCTTCTCTTCTCTTTTCTCTTCTTCTTTATTCCCCTGCATGTAAACATGGGGTGAGAATTTTTTAGTGTCCACAAATGCTCCCCAGCCGCAGACGGCGCGAGAGAGGGATGAGAGAGCGGGGCCTGTGGGTGCAGACCGATTGAGAGATTTATCAACATGACGAGGAGAGTAGGGCAGTGGGAGTCGAAGGATGCTGGAAGGAGGCCACAGAAGCCAAAGTCATTGGAAGGCGGGCCACGAGGGCGGAGAGAAGGGTTTATTTCTTTAATGATCCGGACGACATATTCGATTCAAAAGGCGATTCGTCACCCAGAGGGACGGAGAGGGGAGTTTGTTGATCCGACGACCTGGACGGAAGGTCCAAGTCAAGAGGGGTATTCGTCACCCGAAGGGACGGAAGGAGAGATTATTCCTTGATTCAATAGGTATTCGTCGCCCGAAGGGATGGAAAGAAGAATTCATTCCTTTAATGATCTGGACGGCAAGTCCAAACCAAAAGAGGTGATGTTCATCGCCGAAAGGGGACGGAGAGATGGTCAAGTCGCTGACACGGGCTAGTGTTAGCGCAAGGAAAAGGGGATGATTCCTTACCTGAACGGTAGGCTCGGAACGGGGTGAAAGGTTGTTTCGTTCTTTAATGCGCCGGGGGTACCAGCTGTATGACGGGTCTTTTATTTCTTTGGCTGGACGGAAGGTCCGAACCAGAGTGGAGAGAATTCTCTTTAGTTCTATAGCCGGCTGGAAGATCCGATCTAGAGTGGAAGGAATCTTTTGTTTTCTGGTCGGGCAGAAGGTCCGATCTGGATTGGAAGGGTCTTTTTGTTCTCTATCCAGACAAAAGGTCTGATCTAGAGTGAAAGTCTTTTTGTTCTCTAACCGGACAGAAGGTCCGATCTAGAGTGGTGAGAGTCTTTTCGTTCTCTGGATGGACGGCATGTCCGAACCACAGTGAAAGGATCTTTTGGTTCTCTAGCCGGACAGGCGATCCGATCTAGAGTGGAGAGAATCTTTTCATTCCCTGGCTGGACGGCAGGTCCAAACCAAAGTGAAAGGATCTTTTTATTCTCTAGCCGGGCGGAAGGTCCGATCTAGAGTGAAAAGTCTTTTTGCTCTCTGGTTGGACGGAAGGTCCGATCTAGAGTGAAAAGTCTTTTTGTTCACTGGTTGGACGGGAGGTCCGAACCAAAGTGAAAAGTCTTTTGTTCTCTGGTTGGACGGAAGGTCCGAACCAAAGTGAAAGGGTGTTTTCGTTCTCTAGTCAGACGGGAGGTCCGATCTAGAGTAAAGAGAATCCGATGTTCTTTCAATGCGTCGGGAGTACCAGCTGTGAAATCCGAACTCGGGAAAGTGGGCCGCAAGGGCCAGAATCGGTGTTGTAGAAGTAGGTCGTGAAGGCTGAAATCGGGGGAGCGGGCTACAAGAGCCGCAATCGGGAAGTTGGCTACAAAAGCCATAATTGGGGAGCAGGCTATGAGAGCCCAAATTGAAGAGGCGGACTACGGAGGCTGCCATCGGGAAGCTGGCTACAAAAGCCGAAGAGAAGTGGGCTGTAAAGAGCCAAAGTTGAGAAGTAGGCTGCAAAGAGCCGAGATTAAGGAAAGCAGGCTATAAAGGCCGAAGTTGAGAAGCGGGCTGCAAAGAGCCGACGTTGGGAAGCAGGATGCAAAGAGCCAAAGTTGAGAAGCGGGCTACAAAGAGCCGAAGTTGAGAAGCAGGCTGCAAAGAGCCGACGTTGGGAAGCGGGCTGCAAAAAGCCGAAGTTGAGAAGCAGGCTACAAGAGCCAGAATTAGGGAGCATGCTGCAAAGAGCTGACGTTGGGAAGCAGGCTACAAGAGCCAGTATTGGGAAGTAAGCTACAAAGAGCCGAAGTTGAGAAGTAGGCTACGAGAGCCAGAATTGGGAAGCAGACTACAAAGAGACGAAATTGAGGAAGCGGACTACGAGAGCCGAGGTTGGGAGATAAGCGAGCCGTAAGGGCAGGAAGTAGGCCGTGAGGGCCAAGATTGGGTCGTACGAGCCAGAACTGGGAAAGCAGGCTACGAGAGCCGAAATTGAGTTTATTTATTTATTTATTATTATTTAATTATTATTATTTATTTCTTTATTCAAGCATGCAGACATTCGTGAGTAGACATAACATAAGTATGAATAAGGCAGCTCCCTCTATAGGGGATGGGATAGGGACATTGCCCATAATTCGCAGACACGGTGCGGGCCAGGAGGCACAACAACGGGGGTGGTGCACCCGTCAAGAGGATATCGCATGTCTTGCATGCATAGCTTAAATTCACATCTTTCACCCGAGACAACCCTTTGTGGAGTGGAGGAGCAAACGTATGAGCAAAAGGCCCTAAACATAGGGATATGTAGGTTTTCCAAGCAACACTCGAGGATTACTCTAGTGCCTACACATGGGTTTCAGGCTTTCGATTTGGTAGCTTCGCGCAACCCCCATCTGTTTATTTTGGCAGTGAATTTCACCGTTCGGCGCGAGTCTCCTCATATGTCTCAATGGGGATTCCCGGCTACTAGGATTCGTCCTTATTGTAATTCCATTACGGATTCCACCGTTTGACGCGAGTCTCCTCATATGTCTCAATGGGGATTCCCGGCTACTAGGCTTTGTCCTTATTGAAATTCGCTTCACCATTTCGCGCGAGTCTCCTCATGTGTCTCAATGGGGATTCCCGGCTACTCGGATTCACGTTTCTCTTCTCTTTTTTGCATCATTTTTCTCTCTTTTTTCTTTTAAAGTAGGGGTAGGTAGCTTTTTCCTCACGATTACCTTTTACGCGAGTGCAGAAATTCAAGTCTCTGTAGAGTGCTAAGTGTAGATCCTAATTAGAAATCCACTTAGGAAAAAAAATAAATAAATATGATTGCGGAGGAATATGAAGCACAAAAGCATGCACGAGGTGCAAATATGGAGATGTGATCGCCAGAGACGTGAGGGCCTCAAAGGATATAACAAATAATCAAATGGGGGGATCGCGAAAAATACCTTGAAAGCGCGGGTGATGTGAGTGCTCCTTTCTCTTCCAATCGGCCGGCCGATGAAGAGAGTTCTTCTCGATTTGATTACCCTTGCAAAACAATCAAAGATAAACACCAATAAAAGAATATGGAATTAGAAACATGGTGAGTGTAGCATCAATTCTTAATAAGATGAGCATGAATAACATGTGTAAGAACACACCTTAAGGGTGGTTGCCCTTAAACCCCTATGCAAAAGGGTGGGGAATATATGATGAATGAAGATGCAAATATGGAATAAAAATAATGAAGAGGGAGAGAGTGCAAGAGTGCACTATGGGAGTTACTCAACGTGGTTGAGTTGGAGTTTACTAGCAAAGGGATGAACACGAATGCGTATGAACATGATAGTAAAACAAAAGAGAATATATAAAAGGGAAAGAGGAGCCTGTGATGCTTTGGCTTTAGATGCTCGATGGGAAAAGGCCTCGATTGGATGAAGAGGTGAATACACGAAGCCTTCTCCTTCAGCCAAGAAGCAACAGCACCCTGCGTAAGAAGAAAAAAGGAAAAGACAGAGAAAACCGGGGAAGAAGAATTTCGGAGGAGAAGAAGAAGAGGGAGGGGGAACCTGTATAACAGAGCCGAAGGGCTCTATTAATAGGATTGAATCACATAGATAGAAGGGATAAGAACGGGCAAGAGCCCAAGAAGGGAAAGATTAAGATGGAGCAAGGTGACCAAACGAAGCAGGGACTCTCTGGGAAAGGCTGCGCTCGTTTAGAACCCGAACGGTGAAACACGACCTGAACAAGGGCGTCAATTCAAGAATTGACGACCTGCAAGAGGGCGTCTCTTCAAAACACGCCTAAGACCAAAGCGTCAATTCCTGAAATCATATTACTTCACTTGTAAAAGACGTCTGAATGTGGGGCGTGATAAATAGCCAAAAAAAAAAGGACGATCGTTGCTTCGAGCGTCAATTTAATTGACGTCCGATTCAAGGTCGTTAAATCAAAATATTCAAAATAGGGCCAGTTTTCATTTCTCAATATTATTTTCCCATTTTTTAGGTGGAGGTGCATCATATTGTGTTGATTCTAACGACTATTTTTGCGTATTTTTCTGACACCCGGAAGGTCACCAAATCACCTCTTAAAGGGGGTTAAAAATAATATTAAAAAATTCAAATAAAAGTGACGCCCTCAAACATGTCGTGATTTACATTTCTTTAAAAAATTTTGTTTTATTAAAAATCAAAATAACATCCCTTGTTAAGTCGTTAATTCATAAAAAATTCTGAAAACGCCTCAGAAAAATCCAGAAAAATTGAAAATGAGTGGAATTGACGCCTAATGGAAGTGGCGTCAATTTTTAAGAAACGCCCAAGGCTAAGCCGTTATTTAAAAGACGCCCCACGTCAAGTCGTTAATTCTGGAAAATTCATAAAAATAGAGAAAATACCCAGAAAATCCAGAAAAATCCAGAAAGATAGGAAAAAATAAGAAAAGAGAGAAAAGGGGAGAAATCTAAGAAAAGTGAGAAAAACCACTCAAACAAAGGTAATTTGAGGGTCAAATTGGGGCATTACAAGGTAATATGAGACGCACTCACAGTAACGTCAATTTCGGCGTGTCTACAGCTGTCCCGCCTTGGCGTCTGCTTTGCAAGAGAGCAGAGCAAACTGAAAAGTAGATGCCAAAGTGTGATGACACACGCAATCAACATCACTTGATGAGAATGAAATCAAAAGCTCGAGATGAAATAATCTCGGGAAATTCAATGAAATCAACGATGTTTGGATAAAAGAGGGAGTGTGCACGCCGGCACGAAGGAGAATGATCAACTTCCAGCGCGGTGGAAGTACCCCAGGTCACAAACCTGTAGGTTTCACCATTGGGGAGCGGTTACCAGCAAATGTGGACGTGCTGTAGCCAAGGTGGATCAAGGGAAAAATGATTGAAATAAGATGATAGAAATCCAAACAAGGAGCTTTCGAGAAAATGACCCAAAACGGTGACAAAACGAACTGAGGATTCCATCAGCAATGAATATCTCATATCTGGAAAGATTAAGATCAATTTGACTCTCCAAATCCGCTTAAGAATGATTTTCCAATGTTGATTCAAATTCCTATATGAATGCATGCTGGGTTTAAAAGGAAAAATTAAAACAAATGAAAATATAAGATAATCAAGGATAATATTGTTAAACTGCCAAGACTGGGTCAAGAAACCCATTCTGCGATCCGATACTAAGCCGAAGCCCGTTTATCCACGCATCAACTCGCAAAAGGGAACCATCGTCCCCAGTCTTGGACGGCTCAACGGCCTATCCGTGTGACTAAGACTCCTCTGGAATCATCATTGTTTTTGATGAAGGGGAACTCAAATTCCAGATTTACCAAAGTCACAAGGTCCTTGATATAATCTAGTAGCGTATGTAACATATAGTAGAATGCATACAGGAAGATGGTGATAGCAATAAGCATATGGGGAACTGAGAAATGAGGCGCAAGTACCGTGGGGCTTGGATGATGATTCTCAGTCGGTGGGACCAAGAGCTTCTTCCTGCGCTCAAAGATTCATCAGTCAAGATATAAGAGATAACAAGCAATGAATAAGGCATTTAAGTATAGCAAGCATAGCATGAATCAAAGCATTAATATCAGGTATGTATCATATTCAAGAATAGCATAGAAGTGTGCACAGCGTGAAAGGCATGAATAACATAGATAGCATCATTAAAGCATAGATAGCATAGCATCATTGTTTGTCGTTTGTCATGAGGATGACAACTTGGCTAATCAAGATTTGGAGTTGAATGATCAAGATCTGATAATACCCATCGGCGGAGTGATCAGCAAGATTTGATAAAAAAGATTTGGAGATGAATAATCGGAGTAACGCGTAGCAAATTATGAAGATGTGATCAATCGTGAACATGGGAAGAATCAAAAGGTAGATGGCAATGAATGGAGATGACTCATCCCGTGCTCTTGGTCCTTGCAAAGTTGTTGTTCCTGTAAAAAGTACCATCATAAAAATACAACGCAATTTTTTTTTGGATTTTGAAATATGCAAATTTTTATGAGTTTTGAAAATATTTGAATTTTTATGTGGATTTTGAAAAATATTTGAATTTTTATTATGAATTTTGAAAATATTCAATTTTTGTTGGATTTTGACTTAGGAAATATTCAAAAAATATTTGAATTTTGGCTTAGAAAATATTCAAATTTTTGGATTTTGACTTAGGAAATATTCAAGTTTTTTTTGTTTTTTTTTCTTTTAATTTTTTTTATTTTTTTTGTTGGTTTAGACATTGTTAATGCAACATCAAAGGGTGTTTTTGAACCACTTGCTAGGGGTCCTTGTTCCTTCCCCTTTTGCTAAAATTACCCAAAGTCGAGCGGGCATTGAAGGGTGGCGCCCTATAACTGACTGCCCTTGATTAACGGTGCTCCTACCAAGGCCATACCCTAGAAACATTCGGTCTTAGAGGGAGAAGAGAAGAATAATTGAGGATAAGCTTTATGCAAGATGGGAGATGTCGGGACTTGAATTCCTTCCAAGGTGTTTTCCCTCAAAGAGGTAGTCTGTTGTGTCTGGGCTTTGTGCCTTTGATTTTTAGACCCTTGACATGCATACGACCAGGGTTTTCCCTGCGGGGACTTTGCCACTCTTGACATGCCATAATTCATAATTTTGCTTTTATCAAAATTTTGACTTGATTTTCATAATAGCCCTTTTGGCGAGATGTATATCATGAAAACTCATGAAAACTCATATTGATTTTGGGTCAAGACTACCCCTATTTGAGACTCCTCTCATATTGGGGATTACCGAGGGTGGGTCATCTCATCCGTCAACCTCTTGCCCCTGCATTCGGTCGAGTAAAGAAGAGAAAAGACTTTCAGGAATTCTCATGGTATAGCCAAAGTAGCAACGGTGTTTTATCAAAGGAGCCGGCTAAGGACGCCGTGAAGTGTGTGGAATGCCCAGCTGAAGGTTGCTCTTAACTAGCGGGGAAAGAATGTCGAATTCTCAGCGCGGGGTTCTTATTAACCAAAGGTGCTGCAAAAGCAAGCCTAAAGACTTTTTTATGAGATACAAAAACCTAAGATAAAGGTCTAAAACACCACTTTTAATCTTGTTAAGAAGCACTTCATTTTGAAAATCATCGTGAAGCAATGAGATAATGATATCATGAAATGAGTACTTACGCCAATATGTTACCTTGCAACCTTTGTAGAAGCAGTTGTCAGAGGCGAGGTTGATCATCGTGGGATAGTCCTCTTTGGCAGTCAAAAGGATTTGAAGCAAAAGGGTTTGAGAGTGACTTAACAAGAAGGAGTGATGCCAAGACCAGACTCAGACGAAATAAGGAGGAAAGGAAGAGAGGCGAGGGCTAGAACTCCCTCACTAAGGTGTGGAGACCCTGATCACACGAAAGGTCTACAGAAGAAGCAGAGAATTAGAAGGAGGAGTGAGGACTAAAGCCTCGAAAGCAGTGGAGAAAGGGCATATGCCCAAAGCAGTGGATGTGGAAGAAGTTAGGTCGAACCCATGATCAGGAGGAATCAGCAGAAGAAATTGATAGATGGAAAGAGGCAGATCTGGAGGGTCTGGGAGTAAAGGAGGAGAATCGTGATAGGGGGAATCATCCGGAGGCTCCGGAGGGATAAAATATCGAGGGACGCGGTGCCCAGGGAAGAAATAGGGAAAAAGATGATGGAAAAGGAGGAAGAAAATGAAGGATGTGATGTCTCGGAGGAGCAGAAAGATGAATCAGAAGAAAGATGGAGGGTCCGGAGGTTCCGGAGGAATGAGATGCCGAGGGACACGGTGCCCAGGGAAGAGTGGATGAAAAGGATCAGGAGGGTCCGGAGGTTCCGGGGGGAAATATCGAGGGACACGTTGCCCTCGGAATGAAAAAAGATGATAGAAAAGGAAGAAAAGAATGAAGGACATGATGTCCTGGAGAAGCAAGAGGATGAATTGGAGGAAAGATGGAAGGTCCGGAAGTTCCGGGGGTAGAAAATGGAAAGGGGCGTCATGCCCAAGGGATTGAGAGAGGGGTGAAGGATCTGGAGGTTCGGGGGAAGAAGATAGAAAAGGGCGCGATGCCCTGGGAGAAAGTCCGGAAGTTCCGGAGGAAGAAGACGGAAAGGGGCACGATGCCCAGGGAGAATCAGTAAGAAGCCCAGAAGATCCAGACTTGAGGGTGTGCAGGGGCGCGATGCCCAAAGAGCGAGATCCGGAGGTTCCAGAGGAGGAAGATACCATGGGACGCGATGCCCAGGGAGGACGGGAGAGAAATTCAGGGAGTCCGGATGCAATGGTTGGAAAGGGGCGCGATGCCCTGAGGAAAGATTGGAGAGGGTGCAATGCCCGGGCAGTGTAAGGGGACCCGCAGATCCTGAGGATGAAGATGAATAAGATGGGAAATGCGGAAGATCTGGAGGTTCCGGAAGGCGGGGAAGATACAGGTTTAGAAACCCGGGAAGTTGGATGTGCAAACGTATGCAATAGGATGGATGCGATGAATGCAGTGAATGCATGAATGCAATGAGATGCAAAGAACATGAAGAATGTGAAGGGCGAGAGGATGAGATCCTCCTCCTTACCCCTGGAGTGGCCCATGAAGAATCGGTGACAGAGGAGAATATGGGTGGAGTTGAATGGAAGGTGGATAAAAGAGTGGAAGGCCCCTTAGCACCAAGATAACTGCCCCTCCACGGCAGTGAAAAAGTATAACCAATCGGCCCAAAGAAAGAAGCTTCAATAATAAATGACAACCCTCTTGAAGAGTGGAGAGTAATAATGTGAGGGAGTTGGGAAGTTGGGACAGGAAGCATTGCCATGCCCATTGATTGCGGCATATAAAGAATGTTGACAAAAATGGGCATTCTCCCCTTGTATGGAAGAATGAATTCAGGATTTGAAAGTTGGAACAAGGGGTGCCCTGCCCTGCCCTTGGGTGGCATCAACGCTTGGCATTCTTTTCTAGCGAGCAGTGGCGGCTTGACCTCTTCAGCCGTGCTTGGCACAATAACCCGGATTGGCATCCGGCAAATGAACTCTTGCATCTTGAACTACACGGCAGTGGCCAAATCCTTCTTTCGCGGCTCTTGATCATCCTCGGCACAAGTGTTTGTAGCAGCGCTCCCCTTCCGAGTAGTAAAGGGAGGTGAAGCGGAGGTGGGAGGCTTCGTGGATGGTGGGGGTGTAGTGGAAGGCGTTGGAGAAAGGATAAGTGGAGGCGGAGGTTCAAACACGTCGAGCTTCTCCCTTTGCTCGGAAGCAGTTTGGGTTGGCTCGAGTGCAAAAAAGGGTTGATCCTGCTCAGGATTAGCCACGGGTAATAGGTTAGGTGGTGGAGTAGGGGTAGTTGGGTTTGGTGTTAAAGGTGTAATAGAGGGTTGAATTGGGGAAAGTTCGACGTTAGGCTCGGTGGAGGCCGATGGTGTGGAGGCTGGCATAACTGGTGGAGGTGTAATTGGTGGAGGTTTGGTGCGGAGAAAATGCCGAACGGGGCGAGCGGTGTTAGGAGGAGGAGACTCAAGATGCGCCGGCGTGGGTGATTGAAGTACCGACCCATCATCGTAACACCAAGAGGTCTCAGAAATAGGGGTTGGATTAGGGACGGTGGCTTCGTCCTGAGCAGGGGGTTCATCAAATGATAGTGGGGGAAGCGGGAAGCGAAGGAAACTCGGAAGGGGTGCCTGCAAAGCTTCATCGTATGTTGCCTCGAATTCTCCAATTGCCGGTTCTTCATCATCAAATTCAAGTGGACATCGTAGTGGAGGCGTATATGTGGATGGAGGAATGTAATGATGTTGCGTATGTGGAGGTGGAAGGCCATATGAATGAAATGTGCAGACGGGTGGAGGGCGGACGGTGTCCACTTGAGCGTTGAAATCTGTCGGCTCTTGCTTGCTTAAACTGCCGATACCATAGTCATCCATCCTATCTTTCCAATCTTTCTCCATTTTTGTAATATCATTCAGAGCGGCATGAAGGGGATTGACTGGAGTAGGAGAAGCGGGCCGTGGGCTCGTAACCTTCTTTAATTGTTCCTCCATTAAAGTGACCTTGTCAAGAAGAGTTTGTTGGAGGGGTATGGCTTGAGCAACCAAGGGTTGGCAGGGCCTTGAAGGAGGGGCCGTATAAAAAGGCCGTGGAGGGGGATTAATGGGCCGACCCGTAGAAAAACCCGGATGGGCCGGATTGCAAGAAATAAATGGGCCTTGGGGCCGTGATGGAGGAGGAATAGAAGGAGGCGGGTGTCGGACCCCCCGAGGAGGAATGTGAATAGGATGAGATGGGTGATGGGCTACCCGAGTAGGAGTATGAATAGAGGAGGGAAGTGGGTGATGGGCCACCCGCATAGGATTGGAGGGAGGATGAGATGAATGAGATGCACCCTCAACAGCGGCCTTAAGGGCTTGGATTTGCTGAGGGGTAAGATGATCTAATGCATGAATGATTTGGTAAACCTTCTCATCATTGGGACGAGACGGTCCCGTAGGAGTAGTGGCTCACGATTGGATTGAAGGACCATGGGATTGGATATTGCCCATGGGTCGGGCAACACCGTAAGAATGAGGACGTGATCCTTTGAAAGAATTATGGTGAGAATGATGAACATGTTGAAATTGAGGGGAATAAGATGTGCTAGGTTGATCACCCTCATGAACATTAATTGAGTTTAACATGTTGACTTTCTTATCAAGGTAATCCAAATATTCAATGTGCAATCAAAATAGTTCACAGAAATAGCAAACAAGTTGGGATGGTTACCTTTGACTTCTTATGTTTGAACCTTGGTGAATTAAGGATTTTTAACAAAATTATGATTCACACAAGGGAGGAACCTAGTTTCAAATGTGATTTCAACTCCGGTGCCAACTAGGAACACTCTCTCACCGTGTATGGCCAACTAAACCTGGGACTTCAAAGGGTACAACCTGCCCGACGTCCGTGAGGGAATCCACGGGTGCGGGGACTTATGGAGGCTTGGTTTAGGAATTTCCAATCCAAAGAGACGGAGTGCTCAATGGAGGGTCCTTCCTTCACCAAGAGGGTGTATGGAATCCTAGGGTAGAGAGAGGAGGTCTCCCAAACCAATGCAAATGAACGAATGCAGAGTAAACAAGCCAATCACAGCAATTTAATCAATCAACAAATATAAGCATGAATCAGCATGAAAAAGCCACCCACGGGAGGGGTCTGTAAACCCACAGGAAAAAGACGCCCTGGCAGGGGTCGCTACCAACAAAGAGACGACAGCCACCCAGAAGCAGTGAAAAATGTGCCTTAGTGTGAGGCGCTATATGTAAAAGGACGCCGACGGGTGAGGGCGTCAAATGCAAGTGGTGAGTAAAAACACGCCTTGATATGAGGCGTTAAGCAAGGAAAAGATGCCCTGGGTAAGGGCGCGAATTCACAAAAGCAGGAAGTATGAGGGAAGATGCCCTGCCAGCAGGCGTTAAACAGGAAGAATACGCCCTGGGTAAGGGCGTTAAAATAAAACGCGCCTCTGTCTGAGGCGTTAATTCCCTCTGTTTCCAGAAAAGCCCCACGGCCGGAAATATCAAACACTCACAGTCACGGGCAATCAACAAACATAGATATAAGCATGCTCATCAAAAAAAAATTTGAATAAGTGGAAATTCTAAAAGACCTATCAAACTGACAGATCACATGGGGAGAGTGCAATGCACAGTGGAGGGTGCCCGTGGGGCACAAAAGGAGGCGCACCGTGGGTGCAAAAAGGGGAGATGGCACACGTGGGTGCCCAAGGGAAAGGGTAATCAAAAGAAAAACGAAAGGAGTCCCACCGTGATCGCCAATTTGTAGATCCTAATTAGAAATCCACTTAGGAAAAAAAATAAATAAATATGATTGCGGAGGAATATGAAGCACAAAAGCATGCACGAGGTGCAAATATGGAGATGTGATCGCCAGAGACGCGAGGGCCTCAAAGGATATAACAAATAATCAAATGGGGGGATCGCGAAAAATACCTTGAAAGCGCGGGTGATGTGAGTGCTCCTTTCTCTTCCAATCGGCCGGCCGATGAAGAGAGTTCTTCTCGATTTGATTACCCTTGCAAAACAATCAAAGACAAACACCAATAAAAGAATATGGAATTAGAAACATGGTGAGTGTAGCATCAATTCTTAATAAGATGAGCATGAATAACATGTGTAAGAACACACCTTAAGGGTGGTTGCCCTTAAATCCCTATGCAAAAGGGTGGGGAATATATGATGAATGAAGATGCAAATATGGAATAAAAATAATGAAGAGGGAGAGAGTGCAAGAGTGCACTATGGGAGTTACTCAACGTGGTTGAGTTGGAGTTTAATAGCAAAGGGATGAACACGAATGCGTATGAACACGATAGTAAAACAAAAGAGAATATATAAAAGGGAAAGAGGAGCCTGTGATGCTTTGGCTTTAGATGCTCGATGGGAAAAGGCCTCGGTTGGATGAAGAGGTGAATACACGAAGCCTTCTCCTTCAGCCAAGAAGCAACAGCACCCTGCGTAAGAAGAAAAAAGGAAAAGACAGAGAAAACCGGGGAAGAAGAATTTCGGAGGAGAAGAAGAAAAGGGAGGGGGGGAAGCCGTATAACAGAGCCGAAGGGCTCTATTAATAGGATAGAATCACATAGATAGAAGGGATAAGAACGGGTAAGAGCCCAAGAAGGGAAAGATTAAGATGGAGCAAGGTGACCAAACGAAGTAGGGACTCTCTGGGAAAGGCTGCGCTCGTTTAGAACCCGAACGATGAAACACGACCTGAACAAGGGCGTCAATTTAAGAATTGACGACCTGCAAGAGGGCGTCTATTCAAAACACACCTAAGACCAAAGCGTTAATTCCTGAAATCATATTACTTCACTTGTAAAAGACGTCTGAATGTGGGGCGTGATAAATAGCCAAAAGAAAGGACGACCGTTGCTTCGGGCGTCAATTTAATTGACGTCCGATTCAAGGTCGTTAAATCAAAATATTCAAAATAGGGCCAGTTTTCATTTCTCAATATTATTTTCCCATTTTTTAGGTGGAGGTGCATCATATTGTGTTGATTCTAACGATTATTTTTACGTATTTTTCTGACACCCGAAAGGCCACCAAATCACCTCTTAAAGGGGGTTGAAAATAATATTAAAAAATTCAAATAAAAGTGACGCCCTCAAACATGTCGTGATTTACATTTTTTTTTAATTTTTGTTTTATTAAAAATTAAAATAACGTCTCTTGTTAAGTCGTTAATTCATAAAAAATTCTGAAAAAGTCTCAGAAAAATCCAGAAAAATTAGAAAATGAGTGGAATTGACGCCTAATGGAAGTGGCGTCAATTTTTAAGAAACACCTAAGGCTAAGCCGTTATTTAAAAGACGCCCCACGTCCAGTAGTTAATTCTGTAAAATTCATAAAACTAGAGAAAATGCCCAGAAAATCTAGAAAAATCCAGAAAGATAGGAAAAAATAAGAAAAGAGAGAAAAGGGGGAGAAATCCAAGAAAAGTGAGAAAAATCACTCAAATAAAGGTAATTTGAGGGTCAAATTGGGACATTACAAGGTAATATGAGACGCACTCACAGTAACGTCAATTTTGGCGTGTCTATACTAAGAAGAAATTCGGGCAATCCCTATGGTTGAAGACCATTGAATACATTAAGTGAGAAGTGTGGGAGTGTTGCCTCAGGTTTATTTTATGAGTTGGGCTTAGCAAGTTAGCCATGACTCTTCCCCTTGACGTGTGCACTCGCCATAATTGGGTTCTCTTTCGAGCGTATGCCGTGACGCACGTGCATCCGGAATCGGGGCGACATTATTTAGCAAGGAAACAAGGTCCTAGAAAATTTTAAGGAGGTGCATTATTCTATATTAAGCAAACATGCAAGCAGGGTAGCCAAGCAATTCTTATTTTTTTCCCTTTTTTTTTGCGTAAGAACATATTGTTGTTACGTATATGTATCTTGTAAGTGGTAGTAGAAGTATTAGAGAAGCAGACCGCGAAGGGTCGAAAGGAAATTAGGGAAGCAGGCCATAGAAGCCGGAGTGGGGAAAGCAGGCTATAAAGGCCAAAGGCTGGGGGGGAGCAGGCTACGAGAGCCCAAAATTGTGGGAAGCAGGTCGTGAAAGCCAAATTCTGGGAAGCAGGCTATAAAAGCCGAGATTGGGAAGCGGGCTACAAAAGTCAAAGTTATGGGAAGCAAGCCGTAAAGGCCGAATTCTAAGAAGCAAGCTATAAAAGCCGAAATTGGGGAGCGGGCTGCAAAGAGCCGAAGTGGGGAAAGTGGGCTGCAAGAGCCGAAGAGAAAGGTTTCTTTTTTTTTTATTCTCTGGCCGGGCAGGGATCCGAACCAAAGTGAAAGGTCTTTTCTTTTGTGCTCCGGTCGGGAGAGGGTCCGAGCCAAAGTGAAAGGGTCTATTCTTTTGTTCTCTGGCCGGGGAAGGATCCGAACCAAAGTGAAAGGTCTCTTCTTAATTTGATTCTTTGGTCGGAGGAGGGTCCGAGCTAAAGTGGAAGGTTTATTCTTTGATTCTCTGGCCGGAGAAGGATCCGAGCCAAAGTGGAAGGCTTATTCTTTGATTCTCTGGCCGGAGAAGGATCCGAGCCAAAGTGGAAGGTTTATTCTTTGATTCTCTGGCCGGGAAAGGATCCGAACCAGAGTGAGAGGTTGATTCTTTAATTCTCTGGTCGAGGAAGGACCCGAACCAGAGTGAAAGGTTTATTCTTTAATTCTCTGGCCGGGAAGGGATCGGAGCCAAAGTGAAAGGTTGATTCTTTAGTTCTCTGGCCGGGAAAGGATCCGAACTAGAGTGAAAGGTTGATTCTTTAATCCTCTGGCAGGGAAGGGATCCAAACCAGAGTGAAAGGTTGATTTTTTTTTGATTCTCTGGTCGGGGAAGGATCCGAACCAAAGTGGAGGGTTGATTCTTTTGTTTCTCTGGTCGGGGAATGATCCGAACCAAAGTGGAGGGTTGATTCTTTGATTCTCTGGTCGGGAAAGGATCTGAACCAAAGTGGAGGGCTGATTCCTTGATTCTCCGATCGGGGAAGGGTCCAAACCAGAGTGAAGGGTTGATTCTTTGATTCTCCGACCGGGGAAGGGTCCGAACCAGAGTGAAGGGTTGATTCTTTGATTCTCGCAGGAAAGGATCCGAACCAGAGTGGAGGGCTGATTCTTTGATTCTCTGGCCGAGGAAGGGTCCGAACCAGAGTGAAGGGTTTATTCTTTGATTCTCTGGCCAGGAAAGGATTCGAACCAGAGTGAAAGGTTGATTCCTTTTTTAATTGGGAAGCTGTTGGCTGGGAGCTGATAGTGGGGTAGCTGTCGGCTAGCGGCCGGTAATTAGGAAGCTGAGTATTTGGTCGGTTTAACGCCCCGTCGGCGAAAGGTTTAGTCGGTTTAACATCACGTCGGCGGAAGGTTTAGTCAGTTTAACGCCCCGTCGGCGGAAGGTTCAGTCAGTTTAACGCCCCGTCGGCTAAATATATGCCGGATTGAAGTCCCGATGGCCGAATATCTGTCGGATTGAAGCCCCAATGGCTGGGTATCTGTCGGATTGAAGCCCCGATGGCTGTGTATCTGTCGGCTTGAAGCCCCGATGGCTGAATATCTATCAGCTTGAAGCCCCGATGGCTGAACATCTATCGGCTTGAAGCCCCCGATGGCTGAATATCTGTCGGATTGAAGCCCCGATGGCTGAGTATCTGTCGGCTTGAAGCCCCGATGGCTCAACGTCTGTCAGATTGAAGCCCCGATGGCTGAAGGTAAAGGGTGAAAGACCATTTCTATCTGAATGCTTAATTTCTTTTCTTCTCTTCTTCTTTTGTGTGAAGAGGCGAGTGCAAAGGCCACGTCTGCCTGACGAATGTTCTTTCTCTTTTGCTCTTCTTTTTTCTTTGCTTATTATGAAGAGGCGGGTGTAAAGACCACGTCCACCTCCTGACTGTCCTTCTTTTTTCTTTCTTTCTTTTCTTCTTCTCTTATGTAAAGAAGCGGGCTCGAAGACCACGTCTGCCTCTTGTTTCTTTTCTTTCTTTTCTTCTCTTCTCCTTTTATGTGAAGAGACGGGTGAAAGGCCACATCTGCCTAACGACTGTTCTTTCTCTTCTGCTCTTCTTCTTTCTTTGTTTATTGTGAAGAGGTGGGTGCAAAGACCATGTCTGCCTTATGTCTCTTTTCTTTTCTTCTCTTCTTCTTTTGTGTGAAGAGGCGGGTTCGAAGACCACGTCCGCCTCATGTCTCTTTTTGTTCCGCTCTTCCTTTCTCATTATAATCCCGGACTGGGTTGTATTTCTCTTGATGTGCCCCCAGCTTGGGGTGTGATTTTTCTTCATCTGCCCCCCCTAGGTCGGGAGGGTATGCCTCTTTGCTTCTGTGCCCCGGGGCGGGGTATATTCTTTATGGCTTCTATGCCCCCAAGTGGGGTGTGTGTTTCTTCTTCAAATGCCCCTAAACCGGGGTGTATTCTTTATGGCTCCTGTGCCCCTAGGCGGGGGTGTATTCCTTCTACTTTTTATGCCCCTGAGTCGGGATGAGACTTCATACTTCTTATGCCCCCAGGCCGGGGTGGATTCTGCTTCTTTGCTTCTGTGCCCCCATGCGAGGTGTATTTGCTTCTTGTGCACCCCAGGCGGAGTGTTTTTATTTCTTTGTATGCCCCCAGGCCGGGGTGTGTTTTGTTTTTTTTTTGTGCACCCAAGGCAGGGCGTGTGTTTCTTTCTTTGCGTGCCCCCTAGGCCGGGGTGAGTTTTCCTGCTTCTTGTGCCCCCAGGGTGGGGTGTATTCTTTTCTCCATATGCCCCATGGCGGGATATGTTCCTTTTAATCTTTATGCCTCTAGGTCGGGGTGTGGGTCTCTTTGCTTCTGTGCCCCAGGCAGGGTATATTCTGCTCTCCTTCATTTTACACGCCCCTATGGCGGGATATACCTCTCTTCATGTGCCCCCAGACGAGGGTGTAACTCTGCTGCTTGTTGTGTTCCCGGATGTGGTAGATCCTTCTGCTTCTTCTACCCCAGAGTGGGGTATATTTCTCTTCGTATTCCCCTAAGCTGGGGTCTATTCTTTGTCTCATATGCACTCATGGCGGAGTGTATCTTTTATGGCTTCCATGCCCCCCAGGCGGGGTGTGTTTCTTCTTCAAATACCCCTAAGCCGGGGTGTATTCATGTCTTCATATGTCCCCCGAGTCGGGGTGCGTTTCTGCTTCTCATGCACCCCGGGCGGAGCGTGTACTTCTCTTCATACGCCCCTAAGCCGGGGTATGTCTTCTGCTTTTTATGCCCTCATGGCGGGGCATATTTCTTCTTCAAAAGCCCCTAAACTGGGGTGCAACTTTGTTTCTTCTTATGCCCCCCCCCCCCCGCCCCCCCTCCCCCGAGTCGGAGTGTAACTCTGTTGCTTGTTGTGCTCCCATCCCAAGGCTGGGTAGATTCTTCATCAAATGCCCCTAAGCCGGGGTGTAACTTTCGCTTTATGTGCCCCCGAGGCGGGGGGGAATTCTTCTTCTTCTGCCCCGACACGCTGGGAGATGTTTGCTTCTTGTGCACCCAAAGTGGGGTGTGTCCTCGATGGCTTCTGTGCCCCGGTGGTGGGGTGCATGTCTCTTCTTCAGATTCCCCTAAGCCGGGGTGCATTCTTGTGCCTTATGTGCCCCCGAGTCGGGGTGGATTCCCTTCATGTGCCCCCATGGCGGGGTGTATTCTCTGTGTGCCCCTAGGAGCGGGGTGCTTTCTTCTTCAAATACCCCTAAGCCGGGGCGTATTCTTAATGACCCCTATGCCCCCCAGGTGGGGTAGGTTTCTTCTTCAGGTACCCCTAAGCCGGGGTGGACTCTTTTCTTCTTATGCTCCCAAGGCGGGATGTAGCTTCTTCAAATACCCCTAAGCCCCTGGGGGGGTATTTTTTATGGCTTCTATGCCCCCAGGCGGGGTATGTTTCTTCTTCAAATACTTCTAAGTCGGGGTGGACTCTTTCCTTCTTATGCTCCCAAGGCGGGATGTAGCTTCTTCTTCTAGCGCCCCTGGACTGGGGGAAAATTTCTTCGAATACCCCTAAGCCAGGGTGAATTCTTCATGGCTTCCATGCCCCCGTGGCGGGGTATGTTGCTTCTTCAAATGCCCCCAAGGCGGGGTGTAGCTCTGCTTCTTCTTACGACCCCAGGCTGAGGCAGTTTCTTCCTCTTACGCTTATGTTCCCCCAAGCGGGGCGCATTCCTTTTTTCATGCGCCCCTAAATCGAGAATGTCGTTTCTCCTGATTCAAATGCCCCCCAAGGGGGGTGTATGTTGCTTCATGGACCCCGAGGTCGGGGTGTATTCCTCTTCATGTGCCCCGGACCCGGGGTAAGTTTCTCTCCTTGTGTGCCCCCCAGGCGGGGTATAGTCTTTGCTTCTCGTGTCCCCACAGTGGGGTGTAGCTCTTCTTCAAATGCCCCTGAACCGGGGTAGAGTCTTTGCTTCTTATGACCCCATGGCGGGGTACGTCTTTTATGGCTTCTATGCCCCCAGGCGGAGTATGTTGCTCTCCCTTTTTTAAGTACCCCTTATGCGGGGTATGCCTTTCTTCATATGCCCCCCCCCCCTAAGCTGGGGTGTACTCTGCTTCTTGCGCCTCTCATGGCGGGGCGTGTTTCATCATGTGCCCCCCGAGTCGGAGTGTAACTCTGTTACTTGTTGTGCCCCCAGGTCGGGGTGGATTCTACTGCTTCTTATGCCCCTGGAGCGGGGTATGTATTTTTTCGTATGCCCCCCGACATGGGGTGTCCCTCTTGTGCCCCCATGACGGGGTAGATTCCTTGCCTCTTATGCCCCAGGGCCTGGGTGTATTCTGCTTCTAGTGCCCCCAGGGTGGGGTGTATTGCTCCTTCCAATGTTCCCAAGGCAGGGTATGTTTTCTCTTCAAATTCCCCTAAACTAGGGTGTAGTTTTGTCTCATAGGCCCCTAGAGCGGGGTGCAACTCTGTTTCTTCTTATGCCTCGAGGTTGGGGTAGATTCTTCTCACGTGCCCCCCGAGTCGGGGTGTATCTTTTCTTGCATCCTATGCCCCCATGGTGGGGTATATTTCTTCTTCTTATTCCTCGTGGCGGGGTAGATGCATGCTTCATTCGGGAGTCGTGGCCGTGCATGGCCTTAAACAAAGCGTTCCCCATAGCGGGCAGGAATTCATCAAGCTACAGTTGCGGCTTGTTGGATCTTTGAACAGTCACTCAAGGGATCATCTTGTGCTGGATAGACGTAGCAAGAAGGTGGGACGGACCGAGACATTGCACCACGGACTTGGACCCTCCTAGAGTCGGGCGGGATGCCGGCCTTGTTCTTGTTCTTTTGGTCGGTGATGCTTGCCAACTTTTTTTATTTTTTTTGTCCTTACTTTTCTTCTCTTCTCTCTTCTCTCTTTTCTCTTCTTGTGCATAATAGACCAAGGTGAGTACGCAGGAGAGCGCTCACCCCCTCAGGGAGGGGATGAGTGATTCGCTCCACCGCATCAATCCCACAGTGGTAATCATTATTTAGCACGGATGTCAACGGATGCGGCCGTACAACTCTCTCTCGCCAATTCTTTCTCTTCCCTTTTTGTTTCTTTCTCTTCTTCTTTTCTTCTTTTTTTTCCCTGGGGAAAGGGGGTTTGATTTCCCCTCCCTTCTTCTTAGCGGCCTCCATGATTCCTGAAAGCTGCAGGTGCCTCGGAGTAGCATCTTCGAGGCGACAAAGATAATTTCGCCTAGTCCGCCTTTTCTCCCCATAGGGCTGGGGAAGAGAGTACCTGTAATTCATCAAAACAGGTGAACAACGTTTATTAGGAGGCCATGAGGCCCTGAATCCTGGCGAAGAGATGAAGGGTGGTTCCAGTCCCACCAGGCGTGCCAGACTTATGGACGCACTTTTCGACACGCTTATTTGTTTGTTCTTTAAGTCAGTTTATTCGAAGGGTTTATTCGTTTATTAAGTGTGTGGGCGTGCCAGTCACAAAGTGACGATTTATTATGCGCTCGATCTGACTAATCAGACGATTGAGTGGTTCGTGTCGGGACCAAAACCCGCCGTGCCATAAAGGTCACGGCGTCATTTACATCCCCTCGGAGAGGGGAACACCCTTGATTAATCGTCGGGAATCAGGGCCTCATGGCTTGGAAATTATATCGAGAGAAACAAGACGGTAACGACCTCGAATCAATTGGACAGCCCGATGTCTAGGGAAGCAAGCATTTAGAACATGTTGGTCATTCAGGGAGACCATGTAATATTCGGACGAATGTCCAGTTTCAGAATATCATAATCGTCACGAGACAGCCGGAGCATCTGTATGCCGGGGCACAGCAAATTTATTGTTCAGAAGGGACGAGAAACATTCGGTTAATTCCCGGTTAGAGCGATCGAAAAGCAGCAGCACATGTATGCCTGGCTACGGCAAATTTATTGTTCAAAGGAATGGGAAGCATTCGGTTAAATCCCGGTTAGAGTGGTCAGAAACCAACAAGTTTGTCGGCCCGGTGCAAGATCAAACTGCGACCATACTGCGGTGGGCCCCCCGCGGTCGAAGTCAGGCTCGCGTTGACATCGTCAATATTTCCGGTGCCAAAGGGGCAACGGGGGAATGTCCCGGGCTCAGATCCCAAAACCATTATGTATTCAAAGGGAGCGGGCTATAGGCCGAGGATATGGGTCAGACAATGACCATAATTGGGACGGACCCGAGGTCTAAGCGTGACCCATGAAGGCCTTATTGATATTACCGTGCGTAGGGTCCGGGTATGACGAGAGCCTTCTCGTTTCATTCAGATTTTGTCGGTCATTCATGGACCACTTTATGCTCGGACAAAGGTCCGTATTGAAGGTACGACGCAAACGGAAGCAAATCCGTACAAATGTGTGCCGAGTTTATAGTAATTTCAATGAAAGAGTGAAAACGAGTCCCAAGGGAAACGAGTCCGGTTTGACGAATTATCGGCCCAGAGCAATGTCAGATTACGGCCATATCGGGATGGTTCCCAAGGTCCGAACCCGACTTGGAGGGGCGACGTTAATATTCCCTTTACACCGGGGCTTGAGGAGAAACGGGGCTACGGAGCAGATCTCATTATTTTATTATTGTTTGAAATTTTATCATTATTATTTGTTATTTTTTTATTTTTTTTGATATTTTTTTATTATTTATTTATTTATTTTGAATTTAATATTATTATTATTTATTGCTATTATTATTCATCCCTTTTTATGAGTTTGTTGTTATTATTATTATTTTTTGCTTGCACTTGGGGCGTGTGTGGAAGGGTCTCTGCACATTTGAGGTTGGTGCAGGTTTTGGGTTTAAGGTCCGTGCAAGTTCGGACAAGGTCAGTGCAAGGCGAGGTCTGTGCAAGGTGAGGTCTATGCAAGGCAAGGTCGGTGCAATGTTTGAATGGGCTAGGGCAGGGTCGGTGCAATGTTTGGTTGGGGCCAATGGACCAGGTCGGTGCAAGTTCTGTTGGGCCCATAGGCTAGGTCGATGCTAGTTGGGGTTGGACTGGGTCGATGCATGTTCAGGCCGTGAAGGGGCAAGGTCGGTGCAATCTTTAACCGTGCAGGGGCAAGGTCAGTGGAGATGAGGCCAAGGTCGGTGCAGGCTCTATGCGCGCGAGGGACGATTGGTGCACATTGCACCGATGCAGGTTTGCCTGCACGCCAGGGACGGGGTCAGTGCAGCGCGGGTCGGTGCAGGTTTCATGCGCGTGAGGGGCGGTCGGTGCATATTGCACCGATGCAGGTTTGCCGGCACGCGAGGGACGGGGTCAGTGCAGCGCAGGTCGGTGCTGGTTTCGTGCGCGCGAGGGGCGGTCGGTGCATATTGCACCGATGCACGTTTGCCTGGGCTAAGAGGCAGGTCGGTGCAGTGTGCACCGATGCAGGCTTTGGGTCATGCGCAGGGAAGCCAAGGTCAATGCATATTGGGGCTGAGGTCTAAGCACGTGAGGCTTGGGGTTTGAGCACGCCTGGGGCATGGTCAGTGCAAGGGGGCTAAGGTCGGTGCAAGTCTGGCCAAAGTCTATGCGACTGAAGTGTGTCGGGTTAGGGTGCACTGATCGGGGTAGGCCAAAAGTGTGCCGCCAAAAGGGGGGTGTAAGTGTACCGGGTTGAGGGCCAACTGGGGCGCACCGGGTGAAGGTTAGGCCGAAGGGAGGCCGATGCAGGAGTGCCTGAGGTCTGTGCAGCTAGGGCTGGCTCGAGGGAAAAGGTCTATGCAGGTGGGAGTTTTTCTTTTATTCACGAAACGCAGGTGTAGGGTTTCTTTTATTCATGGAATGCATGTGAGGAGTTTCTTTTATTTGATTTTCTTTTATTTATGTAGATCATATTTGTGGTTATGTCCGACGGTCCGTCGTAATGATACGTGTGTCCAGTTATTCGGGCTCTCCGTGGTTCTTTGGTTATTTCGGTGAAACCGTTGCATTAGTGTTTATTTTGTTCATTTGTTGTTTCTTTTTTTACATTATTACTTTTCTTTTATTATTATTGCTATTATGTTAATTCTGACGAAAAATCGGTAGCATCTCCCCTTGACCCGAGATGGAAGGGGATAACAAGGGACATGCCCACAAGGAGTGGCATGACCCAACAATTTGAGGTGTGTGCCTAGGCAGCCACCTTTGAGAAAACTTCAGAAAACCCGGGGAAAACAACGGACGAGAGACACTGGGCTAATGCAGGCTAAGAACGCCCTGACTGGAAGGGAGGGGCCAAGGCAGGCTGGAGGTGGGTCAAGGGTGTGTCGGCCAAGCAAGCTAGGAGGCGTGCCGGCCAGGGCATAGGCCAAAGGGTGTGCCAGCCAAGAACGCCGGGCCAAGGCAGGCTGGAGGTGGGTCAAGGGTGTGTCGGCCAAGCAGGCTGGGAGGTGTGCCGGCCAGGGCATAGGCCAAAGGGTGTGCCGGCCAAAGGCCGTTGGGAGGGATGCCAGTGAAGGCGACGGCGAGGTAGGCGTAGGCAAACCTCCTGGAAGAGAGAAAACCCCAACAAAAGGGAAAAAAAGAAAGGCGTGAGAAAACCAACGGTGAAGGTTGGGCACATCAAGCTTAAGGGGTGCATTTCATTCACAGGGAACAGGGTGGCCAATACATCGCAAAGAGAAAGAAAGAAAAAAAAACAACTGAAAAGAAATGAAAATACAATGTGGGGAGGGGAACGGATCATGGGCTCCTCCCCTCCCAGACCTCACTCCTCTCTTCTTCTCTTCTCTCTTTCCTTCTTCTTCTTCTCCTCTTCACACGGACAGTGATGGACGGATCAGCAGGGGGGGTGAGAGGCAGGAGACTCTCCTCTTCTTCTTCTTCTCTTTTTTTTCCTTCTCTTCTTCTCTTCTTCTTCTCCACGCACATGAGCTCTCCCTTCTTTCTTCTTCTTCTTCTCTGGTTTTTATACGTGGGCTGCTGTTGATGCCAATGCGCGACGCAGATCTGATACGAGGTTGACCCCAGTCACGTCCCCGTCAGAGTGATGTTCCCGTGCTCCAGCCAGAGGTCGACAGCATGGCAGGGATAAGCTGGCCTTGACGTGATTGCGCTGCGCGCCAAGGGCCACATGCACGAGCTTTCAATACTCAGTGTTTAAGCGAAACAGAGCATCGTGCTAGGGACAGGACTTCTGGCATGTGTGCCGCTGTGGGGCTGCTGGGCAGTGTGCCGCTGAAGGGCTTGGTAGATGTGCCGCTGTAGGGGCTGGTGAGGGTGTGCCGCTGGAGGGCACGAAGGGTGTGCTGCTGAGGAGCTCAGGGCGTGCCGATAGAGGCACTTGCAGGAGTGTACCGTTGGGGGGGGCTGCCCTAGGTGTGCCGCTAGAGGCTTAGGGGCGTGCCGCTGGAGGCTTGAGGAAGTGTGCCGCTGGAGGCACCAGGGGAGTGTGCCGCTGGACATCCCACAGAGTGTTCCGCTGGAGGCATCAAGGGAGCTTCCTCTTCTTCTTTTCTTCTTCTCATCTTCTCTTCCCTTTTCTCCTTTTCTTTATTCCCCGTCGGAGGACACCTGGGAGCGTGCCGCTGAGGGGGCTTGAGGGGAGTGTGACGTTGAAGGCTTTAACGAGTGTGCCATTAAAGGCACTTCAGGGTGTGCTGCTGGGGCACAAGTTAGTGTGCCGTTGGAGAGGCACTTGAAGGTGTGCCATTAAAGGGCACGTTAAGGGGTGTGTTTCCTTCTCTTCTTTTCTTCTTTTCATCTTCTCTTCTCTTTTCTCTTCTTCTTTATTCCCCTGCATGTAAACATGGGGTGAGAATTTTTTAGTGTCCAGAATAAACCCTTCACTTTGGTTTGGGTCCTTCCCCGGCTAGACAATAAAAAAATAAACCTTTGGCTTTGGTTCGGACCCTTCCCCCGGCCAGAGAATAAAAGGGGACCCTTCTCCTCGGCTCTCGTATCCTGCTACCCGACGCCCTTCGGTTTAGCCATGTCGGCCAAGGCCCACTATCAGGATTAACCCATCCGTCCCACCGCGCTCTCCGATATCTCTCGGCTTCATAGCATGATTCTCGATTTCGGCTCTCGCAGCCCGCTTCCCATATTTTGTCTTCCGTAGCCTGCTTCCCCAAATTTCAGCCTTCCTAGCCTGCTTCCCAGAATTTGACCTTTACGGCCCGCTTCCCATAGCTTCGGCTCTTGCAGCCCGCTTCCCAACATCTTCGGCTCTTGTAGCCCGCTCCACATGCTGTGGCTTCTGTAGCCTACTCTCCAGATTTCGGCTCTCGCAGCCCGCTTCCCATACTTTGGCTTCTGTAGGCTGCTTCCCCTTTGGCCTTCGTGGCCTGCTTCCCAATTCTGGCTCTCATAGCCTGCTTACCTTTGGACTTCGTGGCCTGCTTCCCAATTCTGGCTCTCGTAGCCTACTTACCTTTGGCCTTCGTGGCCCGCTTCCTAATTTTGGCTCTTGCAGCCTGCTTCCCAGAATTTCGGCTCTCGTAGCCCGCTTTCCCAACCTTTGGCTCTTGCAGCCCACTTCTCAACTTTCGGCTTTCGCAGCCCGCTTTCCCAATTTCGACTTTTGTATCCTGCTTCTCAAAATTTCGGCTCTCGCAGCTTGCTTCCCAAAATTTTGACTCTTGGAGCCTGCTTCCCAAAATTTTGGCTCCTGCAGCCTGCTTCCCAAACTTTGACTCTCGCAGCCTGCTTTCCTTAATTTTGGCTCTTGCAGCCTGCTTCCCTTTGGCCTTCGTGACCTGCTTCCCAATTTTGGCTCTCAATGCCTGCTCCCCCAACCTTTGGCCTTTGTAGCCCGCTTCCCAGCATCTCCCGACTTCCAAGGCCTGCTTCCCTAATGCCCCTCGACTTTTCTGACCTACTTCTCGACATCTTTTGGCCCTTATGGCACGCTCCCCTAATGTCCCTTGGCTTCTATAGCTCGCTTCCCTAATGTCCTTTCGACCTTTTGCGGTCTGCTTCCCTAATACCTTTACTATCACTACGCTTATACATAACAACAATATGTTCTTACGCCAAAAAAAAGAAAAGAGAAGAATGCTTGACTGCCCTGCTTGCATGTTTACTTAATATAGAATAATACACATCCTTGGAATTTTCTAGGACCATGTTTCCTTACTAAATAATGCTGCCCCGATTCCGGATGCAGGCGCGTCACGGCATACGCTCGAAGGGAACCCAATTATGGCGGGTGCATACGTCAAGGGGAAGAGTTATGGCTGAATTGCTAAGCCCAACTCACAAAATAAACCTGAGACAACTCTCCCACACTTAGCACTTAATGTGTTCAATAGTTTTCAACCATAAGGATTGCCCGAATTCCTTCTTAGCACTCTACGGAGACTTGAATTCCTACACTCGCGTGAAAGATAATCGTGAGGAAAAAGCTGCCTACCCCCACTGTAAAAAAAAACGTGAATCTGAGTAGTCGGGAATCCCCACTGAAACAAATGAGGAGATTCGCATGAAATGGTGAAGCAAGTTACAATAAGGATGAAGCCTGGTAGCCGGGAATCTCCATTGCGCCGAACGTTGAAATTCACTACAAATAATAAACAAATGGGGGCTATGTGAAGCTACCGAAAGTTGAAAGCCTGAAACTCATGTGTAGGCACTAGAGTAATCCTCGAGTGTCGCTAGGAAAACCTACGTATCCCTATGTTTAGGACCTTTTGTTCACACGCTTGCTCCTCCATGCCGCATAGAATTGCCTCGGGTGAAATGCGTGAATTTAAGCTGTGCATGCAAGACATGCGATATCCTCTTGACGGGTGCACCACCCCTTTAGCTGTGCCTTCTGGCCCGCACCGTGTCTGCGAATTATGGGCGATGTCCCTACCCCATCCCCTATAGAGGGAGCTGCCTTATTTATACTTATGTTATGCCTGTTCACGAGTGCCTGTATGCTTCAATAAAGAAATAAATAATAATAATAATAATAATAATAAAAAATAAATAAAGTCAATTTTGGCTATCGCAGCCTGCTTTCCCAGTTCTGACTCGTACAGCCCAATCTTGACCCTCACGGCCTACTTCCTGCCCTTGCGGCTTGCTAATCTCCCAACTTCGGCTTCTATAGTCCACTTCCCCAATTTGTACTTTCATAACATGCTCCCCAATTTCGGCTTTTGTAGCCAGCTTCCCGATTGCGGCTCTTGTAGTCCACTTCCTCAATTTGAGCTCTCATAGCCTGCTCCCCAATTTTGACTTTTGTTGCCAGCTTCCCGATTGCGGCTCTTAAAGTCTGCTTCCCTGATTTCAGCCTTCACGGCCTACTTCCGCAACACCGATTCTGGCGCTTGCGGTCCACTTTCCCGGGTTTAGATTTCACAGTCGGTGCTCCCGGCGCATTAAAGAACATCAAATCCTTTCACTCTAGATCAGACCTTCTGTCCGGCTAGAGAATAAAAAGACTCTTCACTCTATATCGGACCTTCCGTCCGACTGGAGAACAAAAAGATCCTTTCACTTTGGTTCGGACCTGCCGTCCAGCCAGAGAATAAAAAGATTCTCTCCACTCTAGATCGGACCTTCTCCCCGACTAGAGAATAAAAGATTCCTTTCACTTTGGTTCGGACCAACCGGCCAGCCAGAGAACAAAACGATTCTTTCCACTCCAGATCGAACCTCCCGTCCGGCTAGAGAATAAAAAGATCCTTTCTGTAGCACCCCTAAAAATTTAAGAATAAAATTTTCTAAATAAACTAAAACTTTCCTAGAGATAATCGATTATACTCTTAATGGGAATTAATGCTCAAATTATATTTAATTTTCAACAATAATTGAGCCGCGATAAAAACCTTGGCCATTAGTTAAGTATATACAAACAAAGGTATCCACCATATAAACCCCATATAAATAGTCAAAGCCCAAAACCAATCTAACCCAACAACCACTTACGAGAACCCATCATTTTTTTTACCCAACGAGCAAACCCTCTTATCACCCAAATAACCACCAATATATGTATGAAGCTCTTCTAAAGACCCAAACCTATGAGCCCTTGTATACAAACCCACGAGCATGGCCTTAAGCCCAACTAGACTCCCAGCTTATATATGTGAAGACAAAAGCCCATTTACCTGTTCTACTAAATCCACCACAGTAGACGTCCTACGTGAACCCACCAACAAGCTACATCTCCTTTTAACCCCAAAAAAAAAACAACCCTTTACAAAAACCCACCGACCATGTTTCATTTTAACACATGATTTAAATAATCATGAATCCATATATCTAAAATTCTTGATAAATATATTTTGAGATCCACACATTTTTCTATTAGTTTTCATATATTTAGTTGCATGAAAAGATTTAAAATTAGAAAACACCCTGTTCGTACGGTTAAAACTCGCACGACTTAAAAGATTTTTATCTTTTAAACTATATAGAATTAAATTATGATATTTCATGATTAGATATCTTATATTTTTCTCTTAATTATCATATAATCATTTCTATTAAATTCTGTTAAATAAAGAAACAACACTGTTCATACTTGAATGAATAGTGACGTTATACAAACCAAAACCCACGTAAAGCCATCAAAACCCAAATCATAAAAGTCATAGAATTTTCCAAAGGCTCTCAAACCATACACATTAAAAAAGGACAAGAACCAATAAAGATTATAAACCCACCATACGTCCAAAGGAGAAATAATATATATATATATTCCAATAGACTTATACCCACGAAGATACCAACACATGGGCTCACACACACAAAGGGGCATGGACAACAGGAAATAAAATTAATCAGGGAATCATATCACCCAATATAAGGGCCTTAACCTATTACTAAATCCATACACTTAATGGGCTTTAACACACATATTACCTTCTTCCATTAACATAATATATATATATATATATATATCTCAAATTAATTAGGCTAACACACCCACGTATATAATGGGCCTTCACCCATACACATACAGCAATCCATACCCACGGCCCATTCGAATCACACCCAATCCAAAGCCCGTAGGTAGTAGCCCAACACATGGAGTATATATGTATAAATGTCCTATATCCATATGCATGGCTTCACGTTACCTATTAGGTGGGCCTTGACAGAATCCAACCCACGAATGCTATGTTCAACCAGTGCACGAGGGTTAGCCTTAGAGTTTTCATCAAACCATGGCAGGCGACTATAAAATCTACAGGTCGAGGGTTTGAATGATGGCAAGATGTAGCCTTGCCCTCGATTAACGTCCGACCCTCACTAAGGTTTCCTCCACTATAAAATAGGCCCTCCACCGATCGGCAATAGGTTATTGTAGCTGCTGCCGATCGAAGAGTCACCCCCCTACTGCTATTGTTCCTCTTCACGCGAAGGGCACTCCTGCTACTTGCAACGTGAAGGAATGGTGGTTCTTTCCTTTCTTCCTCCTGCGGCAATCCTGTTGCTGGAGTTACAGTGCTGAGGTCACTGCATCCTTTTTCCTCTGCATCCTCTTCTTCCTGCTGACGAGAGGGAGGAGCATCTTCTTCCACTTCTTCCTATTCTTCTTCCTATAACACGTTCTGCACATCGAACAGGTAGATTTTCTCAAGTTTCGTAGCCCAAACGAAGTTAAACCATGATTTAAGACCAACATGATAGATGAAATCACCTTATATATCATGCATTTTTATCATACATATGATTATCGGCGTGCTCAGAATTTTTATAGTAATTAACGCCCCTTTCTAGGGCGTTATTTCATTTTGACGCCCATCTAATTGGTCGTCAAATTCCATTTGGAATTGACGACGTTGCATATGTCGTATTTTATGGAATTAACGTCACTGTTAAGGACGTTAAAAAATAAAACGTGACAATAACAAGGGCGTCAATTAACAAATTCTAAAAGAAGTGATGTGTGACGGTCGTCAATTTTATATAGATGGTTTATGAGCTTTTTGCATTTATAGTCGTTAATGGTTATGGAAATATCCTTTGGCCATGAAAATTTATGGGCATACTATTGGGATAGGGACCGATGTACTGAAAGTGGTTACACTATTTTTCGTGCCCTCTATTGCAAGTTCTCCCGTCTCTCATCGAAAAATTATTTTGAACATATGATTATGTAGAGTTTTTCGAGCCGGTCATTTCGGTATATTATAGGCTAAATTCCGACATCATTTAGCATAGAAACGAGAGGGTTAAAAATCACAATTTTTTTGAATCACGACCAACTTTAGGTCATTAAATGTAGTTTGGACGCCACTGTGCAGTGGCGTCAATTTAACTAATATAATATATATATATATATCATGGATGTATATCTTTGAAAATCCATATTTATTAAAATATGTAACAGAAAATTATAGAAAAATTATACTTGGAATCCTTGTATTTTCCTCCTAATTATCATATATTCTATTTTTTTAAATTATTTTAAATAAATCAATGTGCCTTTTAATGTGTGTTTTGAATTTATTCAATTAAATAGGTATAAATGAAAATTCTTGCTAAATAAATTTAGTTAAAAATCAAGAAAATTAACATTCCCCAAGAGGATGCTAATTAATAAATGACGGCACCCACGGGCGTTAAATAATATAAGTTTATTTAATTATAGTTAATTATAGAATATATTAGACATGAATTCTATGATTAACGTATACTTGTTCTCACCGTTTCTTCTGTTTTTGACCCATACCGTGGGGTCTTTTGGCACTCTCATCTCATGTCCGTAGATGGAGTCCCTGTTTCATGATTGGTTCACGCATACACCTCAACTCTTGGTGACATACGAGCCCTCCGTTAGACATTCCGTTCCTTCGGACTGGCGAGTTAGTCATTGGGACCTCCGTAAGTCTCCTCGTAGCCTTAGATTCCCTCAAGGCCGACTGAGCTGGTTGTACCTTAAACACCTTGTACCTTTTGATTGCCACGTCTTGTGGTAAACCGGCCCTCTCATGTCGCCATCTTGGTCCATGAGAGAATAATCTTTGCCATTGGAATGATGATATTCCACTAGGCGGTATCTTGGATTGAGTCCCTTATAGATAGGGTCAATCTCTCAGCTTGATTCATGTCCCTTGATTGATGACAGGTATAGTCATCCACTCAAATTATCACGGCTACCTAGTTAAGGTACCGATTCTACCCCGGGTTATCGACATGTCATGGTTCTCGTTGGTTTTATCATTATCCATCTAATGTTCTTCATTGAATTCCGTGGAACCTATCCACGAATCTACCTTGAAATCCTACATGAGTTTGTTCTTGGAATTCCATGGCTATCACTAAAGTGGTTGTCTAGATATTTACATGTAATAATGTCTGCGCATTTAGGGCCCGATCTGGTCTTGGGAGGAGCACCCGAAAGTACTAGTGCCCATGCGAGTTATATTGATCACGGTGTGACATTGCATCGAAGTACTTGCTTGAATCTACGACAATCCACGATCTATCTCTCTCGCATGCTTGACTTGTTTGACTTGACACGACTTGCGTGGCCCTGAATGGGTAAAGTACTTACTTGTTAATAGCCATTATCTCATGACATGAAAAACTTTATTGATATACTCGGTACTTGTTCAAATACTTGAAATCTTGAATACTTGAAATTCCCTATCTTGGATCAGCATTACTTGTTATTCCTCTCATTATCATGTTCAATTCCGTATCGTTCTATTTTTACATGATTGACATGCTAGACTTGCATTTTTATTTGGACTTGCATTTTTATTTGGAAGAGGTAATTACTTAAACCAATTGCTAGTTCTTGAGATATAATTCCTACTGAGCTTTCGCTCACTCAGTTTATTCCAACATTTTTTAGGTAATCAGGTGACTAGCGAGACCGTGACTCACATGGGAGGGACAAGTGTGCAAGCGAGCTTCAAAATCTAGTGAACCCGAGTCTTTTGTCTTTCTTCGAGTCTAGCATGGTGTCTCTTATTTGGTTATCTTGTTTAAGTCTGTTAGAGCATCATCTCCTTTTCTTTCATAGTGACGTAGTTGAGTCTTCAAGTTTTAAAATTGAAATTGTAAGAGACTTATATTGGAAATAAAATTTTTATTGTTGTTCCAAATTATTTGGACTTATGCGATTGCTCTTGATTATTCACGACTGTTTAACTGTCACGTTCTGAGCAAACGACACGTTCCGCTGCTATCGGTCCAATTCGGGGCGTGACAGAGGTGGTATCAGAGCTTCGGCTTTCACATCCTCAATTATTAGGTTCCAATGATAGGTCAAGTATCATTGTCAGTCGTATCAAAGCTTCGGCTTTCAAATCCTTAGGTCATTAAGTCCAAGAGATATGTTGAGTATCCTTGTCGGTCATCCTATAGGAATTCCGTGAGATTTGGGTAGAGCTTGGGGTTAAATTACAAAAGAAGGATAAAATACTTAAGTTTAATTATTTTTAATTCTTATGTCTCCCCAATTAATCTTGCAGGAACATAAATTGAATGGAGGCATCCAAACCAAATTTCATCCCTGAAATGGTCTTGGTGGACGTTCAAGCTTATGCGGACCTCGTTAGAAGGGTCCAGGAGCTAGAGAAGGCAGTAAAAGAGAAGGAGAGAGCTGAAGGGAAAGATAAAGCCAACAATCTCAGGAGTTTCACCATGACCAAGAAAAGGACAAACGATGGTGGTAGTTCCCAAGAATGTAAGAAGTGCAAACTGTGTAAGAAGTGCAAGAAGGGTAAAGATTTGGTAGCTCCTCGAGAGAGATGTCAGTATTGTGGTAACAAAAACCATCAGTCGGAGGAGTGTTATCAGAAGACGGGAGCGTGTCTGTATTGCAGGAGCTTGGAACATAAGTTAGTAAAATGTCCTACTAGGGACCGTCGAGGAAAGACTCAAGCCTCGGTAAAAGTCGATGTCGCGAGGAAAGGAAAAGCTATGGAAGATATCCCTCGTCCTCGATCCTAAAGTGATTCTTTCGATATGTTTAGATTTCTACTTTCACTTATATGGTATCATAAGGAATTATAGCTAATCCCCCATCTAGAGTAGAAGGTGATGTGAATTTGGGGACCAAATTCTTTTTAGTGGGGGAGGGTGTAGCACCCCTAAAAATTTAAGAATAAAATTTTCTAAATAAACTAAAACTTTCCTAGAGATAATCGATTATACTCTTAATGGGAATTAATGCTCAAATTATATTTAATTTTCAACAATAATTGAGCCGCGATAAAAACCTTGGCCATTAGTTAAGTATATACAAACAAAGGTATCCACCATATAAACCCCATATAAATAGTCAAAGCCCAAAACCAATCTAACCCAACAACCACTTACGAGAACTCATCATTTTTTTTACCCAACGAGCAAACCCTCTTATCACCCAAATAACCACCAATATATGTACGAAGCTCTTCTAAAGACCCAAACGTATGAGCCCTTGTATACAAACCCACATGCATGGCCTTAAGCCCAACTAGACTCCCAGCTTATATATGTGAAGACAAAAGCCCATTTACCTGTTCTACTAAATCCACCACAGTAGACGTCCTACGTGAACCCACCAACAAGCTACATTTCCTTTTAACCCAAAAAAAAAAAACAACCCTTTACAAAAACCCACCGACCATGTTTCATTTTAACACATGATTTAAATAATCATGAATCCATATATCTAAAATTCTTGATAAATATATTTTGAGATCCACACATTTTTTTATTAGTTTTCATATATTTAGTTGCATGAAAAGATTTAAAATTAGAAAGCACCCTGTTCGTACGGTTAAAACCCGCACGACTTAAAAGATTTTTATCTTTTAAACTATATAGAATTAAATTATGATATTTCATGATTAAATATCTTATATTTTTCTATTAATTATCATATCATCATTTCTATTAAATTCTGTTAAATAAAGAAACAACACTGTTCATACTTGATTGAATAGTGACGTTATACAAATCAAAACCCACGTAAAGCCATCAAAACCCAAATCATAAAAGTCAGAATTTTCCAAAGGCTCTCAAACCATACACATTAAAAAAAGGGCAAGAACCAATAAAGATTAAAAACCCACCATACGTCTAAAGGAGAAATAATATATATATTCACTAGGCTTATACCCATGAAGATACCAACACATGGGCTCACACACACAAAGGGGCATGGGCAACAAGAAATAAAATTAATAAGGGAATCATATCACCCAATATAAGGGTCTTACCTATTACTAAATCCATACACTTAATGGGCTTTAACACACATATTACCTTCTTCCATTAACATAATATATATATATATATATATGCATATATATATATATATATCTCAAATTAATTAGGCTAACACACCCACGTATATAATGGGCCTTCACCCATACACATACATCAATCCATACCCACGGCCCATTCGAATCACACCCAATCCAAAGCCCATAGGTAGTAGCCCAACACATGGAGTATATATGTATAAATGTCCTATATCCATATGCATGGCTTCACGTTACCTGTTAGGTGGGCCTTGACAGAATCCAACCCACGAATGCTATGTTCAACCAGTGCACGAGGGTTAGTCTTAGAGTTTTCATCAAACCATGGCAGGCGGCTATAAAATCTACAGGTCGAGGGTTTGAATGATGGCAAGATGTAGCCTTGCCCTCGATTAACGTCCGACCCTCACTAAGGTTTCCTCCACTATAAAATAGGCCCTCCACCGATCGGCAATAGGTTATTGTAGCTGCTGCCGATCGAAGAGTCACCCCCCTACTGCTATTGTTCGTCTTCATGCGAAGGGCACTCCTGCTACTTGCAACGTGAAGGAATAGTGGTTCTTTCCTTTCTTCCTCCTGCGGCAATCCTGTTGCTGGAGTTACAGTGCTGAGGTCACTGCATCCTTTTTCCTCTGCATCCTCTTCTTCCTGCTGACGAGAGGGAGGAGCATCTTCTTCCACTTCTTCCTATTCTTCTTCCTATAACACGTTCTGCACATCGAACAGGTAGGTTTTCTCAAGTTTCGTAGCCCAAACGAAGTTAAACCATGATTTAAGGCCAACATGATAGATGAAATCACCTTATATATCATGCATTTTTATCATACATATGATTATCGGCGTGCTCAGAATTTTTATAGTAATTAACGCCCCTTTCTAGGGCGTTATTTCATTTTTACGCCCATCTAATTGGTCGTCAAATTCCATTTGGAATTGACGACGTTGCATATGTCGTATTTTATGGAATTAACGTCACTGTTAAGGACGTTAAAAAATAAAACGTGACAATAACAAGGGCGTCAATTAACAAATTCTAAAAGAAGTGATGTGTGACGGTCGTCAATTTTATATAGATGGTTTATGAGTTTTTTGCATTTATAGTCGTTAATGGTTATGGAAATATCCTTTGACCATGAAAATTTATGGGCATACTATTGGGATGGGGACCGAGGTACTGAAAGTGGTTACACCATTTTTTGTGCCCCCTATTGCAAGTTCCTCCGTCTCTCATCGAAAAATTATTTTGAACATATGATTATGTAGAGTTTTTCGAGCCGGTCATTTCGGTATATTATAGGCTAAATTCCGACATCATTTAGCATAGAAACGAGAGGGTTAAAAATCAAATTTTTTTTGAATCACGACCAACTTTAGGTCGTTAAATGTAGTTTGGACGCCACTGTACAGTGGCGTCAACTTAACTAATATATATATATATATATATATATATATATATATATCATGGATGTATATCTTTGAAAATTCATATTTATTAAAATATGTAACAGAAAATTATAGAAAAATTATATTTGGAATCCTTGTATTTTCCTCCTAATTATCATATATTCTATTTTCTTAAATTATTTTAAATAAATCAATGTGCCTTTTAATGTGTGTTTTGAATTTATTCAATTAATAGGTATAAATGAAAATTCTTGCTAAATAAATTGAGTTAAAAATCATGAAAATTAACATTCCCCAAGAGGATGCTAATTAATAAATGACGGCACCCACGGGCGTTAAATAATATAAGTTTATTTAATTATAGTTAATTATAGAATATGTTGGACATGAATTCTATGATTAACGTATACTTGTTCTCACCGTTTCTTCCGTTTTTGACCCATACCGCGGGTCTTTTGGCACTCTCATCTCATGTCCGTAGATGGAGTCCCTGTTTCATGATTGGTTCACGCATACACCTCAACTCTTGGTGACATACGAGCCCTCCGTTGGACATTCCGTTCCTTCGGACTGGCGAGTTAGTCATTGGGACCTCCGTAAGTCTCCTCGTAGCCTTGGATTCCCTCAAGGCCGACTGAGCTGGTTGTACCTTAAACACCTTGTACCTTTTGATTGCCACATCTTGTGGTAAACCGGCCCTCTCATGTCGCCATCTTGGTCCATGAGAGAATAATCTTTGCCATTGGAATGATGATATTCCACTAGGCGGTATCTTGGATTGAGTCCCTTATAGATAGGGTCAATCTCTCAGCTTGATTCATGTCCCTTGATTGATGACAGGTATAGTCATCCACTCAAGTTATCACGGCTACCTAGTTAAGGTACCGATTCTACCCCGGGTTATCGACATGTCATGGTTCTCGTTGGTTTTATCATTATCCATCTAATGTTCTTCATTAAATTCCGTGGAACCTATCCACGAATCTACCTTGAAATCCTACATGAGTTTGTTCTTGGAATTCCATGGCTATCACTAAAGTGGTTGTCTAGATATTTACATGTAATAATGTCTGCGCATTTAGGGCCCGATCTGGTCCTGGGAGGAGCACCCGAAAGTACTGGTGCCCATGGGAGTTATATTGATCACGGTGTGACATTACATCGAAGTACTTGCTTGAATCTACGATAATCCACGATCTATCTCTCTCGCATGCTTGACTTGTTTGACTTGACACGACTTGCGTGGCCCGGAATGGGTAAAGTACTTGCTTGTTAATAGCCATTATCTCATGACATGAAAAACTTTATTGATATACTCGGTACTTGTTCAAATACTTGAAATCTTGAATACTTGAAATTCCCTATCTTGGATCAGCATTACTTGTTATTCCTCTCGTTATCATGTTCAATTCCGTATCGTTCTATTTTTACATGATTGACATGCTAGACTTGCATTTTTATTTGGACTTGCATTTTTATTTGGAAGAGGTAATTACTTAAACCAATTGCTAGTTCTTGAGATATAATTCCTACTGAGCTTTCGCTCACTCAGTTTATTCCAACATTTTTCAGGTAATCAGGTGACTAGCGAGACCGTGACTCACATGGGAGGGACAAGTGTGCAAGCGAGCTTCAAAATCTAGTGAACCAGAGTCTTTTGTCTTTCTTCGAGTCTAGCATGGTGTCTCTTATTTGGTTATCTTGTTTAAGTCTGTTAGAGCATCATCTCCTTTTCTTTCATAGTGACGTAGTTGAGTCTTCAAGTTTTAAAATTGAAATTGTAAGAGACTTATATTGGAAATAAAATTTTTATTGTTGTTCCAAATTATTTGGACTTATGCGATTGCTCTTGATTATTCACGACTGTTTAACTGCCACGTTCCGAGTAAACGACACGTTCCGCTGCTATCGGTTCGGGGCGTGACACTTTCACTCTAGATCGAACCTTCCGTCTGACTGGAGAATAAAAAGATTCCTTTCACTTTGGTTCGGACCCGCCGTCCAGCCAGAGAACAAAAAGATTATTTCCACTCTAGATCGGACCTGCCGTTTGGCTAGAGAATGAAAAGATCCCTCTCACTTTAGTTCGGGCCTGCCACCCAGCTAGAGAACAAACAGACCACTCCATTCCAGATCGGACCTTTCGCCCAGCTAGAGTATAAAAAGATCCTTTCACTCTAGATCGGACCTTCTGTCTAGTTAGAGAATAAACATATCCTTGTCACTTCAGCCCGGACTCTCCACACATCCGAAGAATAAGGGACTCTCTTTCTCTAATCTGGCTCGTAGACTTTCCGTCCAATTGGAGAACTAAAAGACCTTTCTTGGCCGGTTCCCCCGGCGTGTTAAAGAACAAAATAACCTTTTACTCTGGCCCAAGCCTGCCGTTCGGGTAAGGAATCATACCCTTTTACTTGTGCTAACACTAGCCCATGTCAGCGACTTGACCCTCTCTCCGTCCCTTCGGGTGACGAATATCCCTTTTGATTTGGACCTTCCGTCCAGATCATGGAATCAACAAACTCTTCTCTCCATCCCCTCGGGGGACGAATATCCCTTTGATTTGGACCTGCCGTCTAGGTCATCGAATCAACATACTTTCTCTCCGTCCCTTCGGGTGACGAATATCCCTTTGATTTGGACCTGCCGTCTAGGTCATCGAATCAACAAACTTTTCTCTCCGTCCCTTCGGGTGATGAATACTCCTTTGACTTGGACCTGCCGTCTAGGTCATAGAATCAACAAACTCTTATCTCCGTCCCTTCGGGTGACGAATACACCCTTTGACTTGGACCTTCCGTCCAGGTCATGGAATCAATAAACCCTTCTCTCCGTCCCTTTCGGGTGACGAATACCCATTTAACTTGGACCTGCCATCCAGGTCATTGAATCAATAGACTTTTCTCTCCGTCCCTTCGGGTGACGAATATCCCTTTTGACTTGGACCTTTCGTCCAGGTCATGGAATCAACAAACTCTTCTCTCTATCCCCTCGGGTGACGAATATCCCTTTGACTTGGACCTTCTGTCCAGGTCATGAATCAACAAACTCCTATCTCCGTCCCTTCGGGTGACGAACATCCCTTTTTTGATTCGGGCCTTCCGCCCAAATCATTGAATCAACAAACTCTTCCCTCCGTCCCTTTCGGGTGACGTCCAGACCTTTAAAGGAATAAACCCTTCTCTTCGACCCTCATAGCCTGCTATATACAACCTCGGCTTCTATAGCCCGCTTTCCAATAGCTTCGGCTTTCATAGCCCGCTTCCTGGGTTCCGGCCCACGTGGCCTGATTTCTCGACCTTAACTTCGGTCCGCGGACCCGCTCTCCCCATCATGTTGATGAATCTCTCAGTCGGTCTGCACCCGCAGGCCCAGCTCTCTCATCCCTCTCTCACGTCATCTGTGGCTGGGGGCATTTGTGGACACTAAAAATTCTCACCCCATGTTTACATGCAGGGGAATAAAGAAGAGAAGAAGAGAGAAGAGAAGAAGAAAAGAAGAAAAGAAGAAAAGAAGAAAAGAAGAAAAGAAAAACACCCTGAAGTGCCCCAGCGGCACAGCGGCACACCCATATAAGCCCTTTAGTGGCACACACTCGAACGAGCCCTTCCAACGGTACAGTCTTCATGTCCCCAGCGGCACACTCTGGTTGCCCTCTCAGCGGCACACTCCCAGTTGCCCCCAGCGGCACACACACACTAGTGCCTTCAACAGCACACCCCCAGGTGCTTTCAACGGCACACCCCCTGGTGCCTCCCAGCGGCACACCCCTTTGTGCCTCTCAACGGCACACCCTGGTGCCCTTCAACGGCACACTTGTGCCCCCTTCCAGCGGCACACCCTCCTCAAGCCCGCCAGCAGCACACCGTCAACGCCCTTTCCAGCGGCACAGTCCTCCTACCTTTCTAACGACATGATGGTTGTGCCCTCCAGCGGCACAGTCGCTCTGCCCCTTCAGCGGCACACTCCCTCTTGCTTGCCCAGCGATACAAGCCGACAGAAGACACAACGGTCACTGCGAGGGACCCTTGGCGCACAGCTCGGCCACCTCGGAGCCAGCTAACACCTGCCACGGTGTCTCCCCCTGGTTCGAGCAGGCAGAGCCCCACCTGACAAGGACATGACCAGGGTCAACCTCGGATGAAATGGTCATCATGCGTCCCCCCCGTCAACGTGGCTGGACATATAAGAACCACTCACGACGAAGAGAACGGGGGGCAAGAAGAGAGAAGAAAGAAGGGAGAGCTCTCTCCGGGAGGCTGGCTCTCCACAGAGGCAGAACGAGGAAGGCAAAAGAGAAGAAGAGAAGAATAGGGAAAGACCTGCTGTTTGACCACCACCGTCTATGTGAAGAGAGAAGAGAAGAAGAGAAGAAGAGAAAGGGGGGGTGAGTGAGAGAGGAGTACTCTAGCCTGGGAGGGGAGGAGCTAGTGCTCTATCTCCCTTCCCCACTATGTATCATCCCTTTTTCCCTCTTCCCGTTTCGTTTCCTTTGTTCGCCATGAACTTCTGTACATTTCTTTCGCAAGGAATAAAAGAAGGGTTTTGAGATGTGTTCATGCTTCGCATTTGTGCCTCCCCTCTATCCATCTTCCTCTGTGTTTCCTCGTGAACTTGATTTCCGGAGCATCTCAGCTGGCCTTAGCTATGCCATGTGTCTCTGCAAAAGTTTCATTCTCACCACATTCCAACTAGCTTGTTGGAGGGGTCCATGAGACCATGTCTGAACCCCCTCCACCTAGCCACGGTTTTTCGAAGTGTTGACACCTCTGCCGGTCCCCGGTGCACATGTCGCGCCCTTCGCCCGGCACACTCGTGCCCTAGCTACCCGGCACACTCGTTCCAGCGCTCACCCGGCACACCCCGTGTTGCCTCACCCCGGAACACCCACAGGGTGCCCCACCCAACACACTCCCAACGGCCCTTGGCCGGCACACCTCCTAGCCCTCATGCCTGGCACACTCGTTAGCCTATGCCTTGGCCGGCACACTTCCTAGCCTACGTTGCCCGGTGCACCCTCCGTGCCTTGGCTGGTACACCTCCCAGCCTTCCTTGGCCGGCATACCCTTGCCCTGTTCCTGCCGGCACACTTAGCCTGTTCTAACCCAGTGTCTTCTGTTCACTGGTTTCTCCGGGTTTTCTGAAGTTTCCTTAAAGGTGTCGTTGCCTTGGCACACACCTCAGATTGTCGGGTTCCGCCACTCCTTGTGGGTGCGTTCCCTGTATCTCCCTTACCGTCCGAGTCAAAGGAAGATGCTGCCGAATTTTCGTCAAAACTAATGAACCCATTAAAAAATAAAAGGAAGCAACAAATAAATAAAAGAAAACCCCCTCATGTATCTGATTTGTGCTTATGTACCACGAATTAACCCATAAACCCAACTAAGCCGCTTGCATGCCTGAATTCGTGTGTGCAACCTCTACATTATCCTAAGCAAATTAAACATAAAGTCATGCATTCCATGAATAAAAAAGAAAACCACGAATAAAAGAAATTCCTCACATGCATCCTATGAATAAAAGAAATTCCTCACATGCATTTCATGAATAAAAGAAATCCAACTCAAACCCCCCCCACATGCATTTCATGAATAAAAGAAAATCAAGTCAAAACTCCTCACAGGCGTCTCATGAACGGAGGGAACTTCCCCAACCCAGCCTCAGCTGCATTGACCTTGGCAAACCTTGCCCTCCACACATCCCTAATGTGCATAGACCTTGGCAGACCCTGCTCCTTCACCGGCACACTTGTGCCCCCTTGCCCGGCACACTCGTGCCTCCTCGCCCTACACACTCTGCCTTCGCCCTGTCCGGCACACTCGTGCCTCCTCCTCCGGCACACTTCGTGTGCCTCTATCCGGCACAGTCTCACCTCCCTCAGCGATGCACTTTTCTACTGCTTCCAGCGGTACCCCTCAATCCACCTCTCCCAGTGGTACACCACCCCCAGCTCACGCCCTGGCCGGTACACCCTTCCACTGCCCCCAGCGGTACACCCTCCAACGCCCCTTACCTGGTATGCTCCAACCCCCCTCTAGCCCGGCACACTCCACTTGAGACCTGGCGGGCACACCCCGCCACCCCTTTACATCCCAACCCGGTGCACCTAACCGTGCTCTCCCCGGTGCACCTTTCCCCTATGGGCCTTCACCGACACACTCGGCCAGACCTTCGCCGGCACACCCCCGCTCCCTTAGCCCGGTACACCCTAGCATGGCCTATCTGGCGCACTCACAGCCCCTCTCCGGCACGCTCTCCCCGCCTTCGTCGGCACACTAGCCCCAGCTCGCCCGGTACGCCCCTTTTCGCCCCCAACGGCCCACTCTTCCTTCCAAAATAAATATATATATATATATAAATATGTAATGATAATGATAATAATTCTAATAATATATATATATATAACAAAAGTCATGATAAATACATAAATCTGAACGCATCATAAATAAACAAAAAATGTGTAAATAATAATAATAATAATAATAATGAAAAATAACAATGATAATAAGTAAACGAATAAAAAATTTATCCAGAACAAATGCATAAAGGGGAATAAACAGCACAAGATTATATGGTAAAAATCCTAGATAAAAAAATGGTAAAATCTACATTGTAACCCCGTCTCTCCCGTGACCCGGTGTTGAAGGAACAACAATGCCGCCCTTGCAGGCCGGGCCCGAGTCTTGGGAGTTATCCCGAAATGGCCATGACCCGACCTCACCTTGGGCCGACATTCCGATTACACCGGAACCGCTTCTCAGGCCGGCGCGTTCGGCAGACATTCGAACGGGTTCACCTCGATTTCTGTCACATTTCTATTACGGACCTGTGTCCGAACATGAAAAGGTCTGTGAATGACCGACAAAATCCGAATAGAATGAGGTGGTCCTCGTCATCCTCGGACCATTCGCATGGGGATATTGATAAGGCCTTCACGGGTCACGCTTAGACCTCGGGTCCGTCCCAATTATGGTCATTGTCTGACCCATATCCTCGGCCTATAGCCCGCTCCCTCTGAATACATATCAGTTCTGGGATCTGATCTCGGGACACTCCCCCGTTGCCCCTTGGCACCGGAAACATTAACGACGCTCACGCAAGTCTTGTTTCGACAGCGGGGGGCCCACCGCAGTATGGTCGCGGCTTGATCTCGCGCCGAGCCGACAAACTTGTTGGTTTCTGACCGCTCTAATCGGGATTTAACTGAATATTCCTCATTTCTCTGAATAATAAATTTGCCGTACCCCGGCATACATATATTCCGGTTTTTCCGTGATGATCTGCTTTTCTCGAGCCGGACATTCGTCCAAATATTAAATGGTCAGCACATGACCGACATGATCTCGATTTTTTTCTTCTCACCCTCGTATGGGGATTTCGATGCTTCTTAATAGGCCTTTTATGCAATTAATTTCCTGGCCATGAGGCCCTGATTCCCAATAATTAATCAAGGGTATTCCCTCGTATGGGGGATGTAAATGACATCGTGACCTTTACGGCGCGGCGGGTTTTGGTCCCAACCCGAACCACACAATCGTCTGATTAGTCAGATCGAACGCACCGTGGGCTCTTCGGAGCCCGAACAAATTATCACTTTGTGGCTGGCACGCCCACGCACTTAATAGACGAATCAACCAATAAACGAATAAACCAAAATAGAGCGAACGGAAAGTGCGTCCACAGGTTCTTACAGCCGAAGTGCCGCATAGCAAGCCTAAAGACTCTTTTGACATTGAATTAATTAAACAAAACTTAAGATAAAGGCTTAATACCACTCTTAATCATGTTAAGAACTACTTCATTTTTTAAAACCGTGCGTGAAGTGATAAGTAATGACATCATAAAACCGCATACTTATGCCAATATGTCACCTTGTGCTCCTTTGTTAGAACAGCTGCTGCCGGAGATGATGCTGATCATCATGAGATAGCCCTTTTTAGCAGACGAAAGGATTGAAAGCTAAGGTTTGAAGTGGCTTAACACGAAGGAGTGGCGCCCAGACCTGACTCAGACGAATAAGGATAAAAGGAAAAGAGGCGAGGACTAGAACTCCCACACTAAGGTGCGGAGACCCTGATCACATAGAACCAGTTTACAGAAGGAAACGAAAAATCAACAGGAGGAGTGAGGACTAAAGCCTCGGAAGCAGTGGGAGAACGGGCAGATGCCCGTAGTAGTGGATGCGGAAGAAGTAGGGTCAGACCCGGAATCAGGAGGAACTATGAGGAGAAATTGATAGATGGAAAGGGGTGGATCCGGAGGAAGTGGAGGAAAACCATGATTGGAAAAAGAATCCGAAGGTTCCAGAGGAGGTGGACATCGAGGGACGTGATGCCCTTGGAAGAGGTATGGGAAAAGATGATGGAAAAGGAAGTAGAGAATGAAGGACATGATGTCCTGCAGGAGCAGAAGGAGGAATTGAAAGAATGATGGAGAGTTCGGAGGTTCCGGGGGTAAAAAAATGGGAAGAGGCGTCATGCCCAAGGGATAGAGAGGGGGATGAAGGATCCGGAGGTTCCGGAGGAGGTAGGTGTAAAAAGGCGCGGTGCACTGTGAGGAGAGAAAGATCCGGAGGATCCGGAAGTGGAGGTGGTGAGAGGCACGATGCCCCAGAATCGAGATCTGGAGGTTCCGGAAGAAGAAGACGGAAAGGGGCGTGATGTCCTAAGAGAGAAGATAGAGCATCTGGGGGTTCCAGTGAAATAGCAGGAAAGGGGGCGTGATGCCCCGGGAAAATTAGGAGGAAAAAATCCAGAGGGGCGCGATGCCCTGGAGGGAATGGATTAGGAGAGGAAGACAGGTCGTGAGGGACATGATGCCCAAGGAGAATCAGTAAGAAGCTCGGAGGACCCGAGCGTGAAGGTATAGAGGGGTGTGATGCCCAAAGTGAGAGGTCCGGAGGTTCCGGCGGAACGAGATACCATGGGGCGTGATGCCCCATGGGGAAAAGGGAGAAATCCGGAGGGTCCGGATGCAAGAGCTGGAAAGGGGCGTGATGTCCTGAGAGAAGATTGGAGGGGTGCAACACCCTGGTAGTCTAAGGGGACCGGGAGATCCCGAGGATAGAGATAGAGGAGATGAGGAATGTGGTAGATCCGGAGGTTTCGGAGGGCAAGGGAGATACGGGTCCAGAAACCCGAGAAAGAAGAAGTGCAAATGCATGCGGATGCAATGCAACGGATGCGATGGATGTATGGAATACATGAGGTGCAAAGAACGTGAAGGGCAAGGGGATGAGATCCTCCTCCTTACCCCTGGAGTGGCCCACGAAGAATCGGTGATAGACGGGAATATAGGTGGAGTTAAATAGAAGGTGGATAGGATAGCGGAAGGCCCCTTAGCACCAGGACAACCGCCTCTCCATAGCAGTGAAAGTGTATAGCCACTTGGCCCAATAGATAAAGCGAAAGCCCACGACGAAGCTTCAACAAAAAATGACAACTCTCTTGGAGAGCGACAAGAAATAATGTGAGAGAGCTAAAAAGTTGGGATCAAAAGCGTCGTCATGCCCAAGGATTGTGGCGTATGAAGAGCATTGAACAACATGAGCGTTTGCCCCTTGTACGAAAGAATGGGATTGAGATTGGAAAGTTAGAACAAGGGGTGCCCTGCCCGGCCCTTGGGCGTAGACTTATACGGCATCATCGCTTGAGTTTTTCTTCCGGTGAGCAGTGGCGGGGACCCAGCCTCTTCAACCATACTCGGCACGAAAATGCGGATTGGCATCCGACAGATAAATTCTTACATATTGAATGGCATGGTCATGGCCGAATCCTTCTTGTCTGGCTCTGGATCATTGTCGGCACAAGTACTTGACGGAAATTCCCCATTCCGAGTGGTAGGAGAATGTGAGGTGGAGGCGGAGGGCTCCATGGGTGGTGGTGTGATGGAAGGTGTTGGAGAGAACACGTCGAGCTTCTCCCCTTGCTCGGGAGTAGTCGTGGTTGGCTCGAGTGCAAAAAGGGATGGATCTTGCTCAGGATTAGCCACAGGTAAGGGTGAAGGGTTAAGTGGTGGAATAAAGGTAGTTAGGTTAGGGGTTATAGGGATAGCGGAGGGCCGAGGTGGCGGTAACGGGAGGTTAATTGGGGAAGGTTCGATGGTGGGCTTGGTGGAGGCTGATGGCGTGGATGCTAATGGCTTAATGGGTGGAGGTTTAGCAGAAAGCTCGGCGGAGGCCAGCAATGTGGAGGTTGGAGGTGTAATTGGTGGAGGTTTGGTGCGAAGAAAACGCCGAACGGGGTGAACGGTGTTAGGGATAGAAGGAAACTCAAGATGCACCGGCATGGGTGATTGAAGTACCGATTGATCATCGTAACACCAGTGAGTCTTAGAAACGGGGGTTGGATTGGGAACGGTGGCTTTGTCCTGAGCAGAGGGTTCATCTAATGGTAATGGAGGTAGTGAAAAATGAAGGAAACTCGGAAGGGGTGCCTTCGGAACTTCATCAGCATGTGCTGTAATGCCCTAGATCCTTGGTAGGTCTTGCTGGATCTTCATTGGATCTTTTGGATTGTTTCGGTGAGTTTCGGTTCGCTTTTGTGGCTTCCGAGTTGAGTTTTACGATACGTGTGGGTTTTTCTCTCGTACTAGTTACGGAACCCTACGATGAGTTTACTTGTTAGTTCCTCGACTCGTGGATGCTGCAGCGACGATGTACTCTTCGAGTCGGTCGTTTCGACTATTTTTGCGTATTTTTTGGAGATAGGGCCAGAAATCAAATTTTTTGGAAATTAGGAAAATTCATAATTCCTAATTTCTTTTCCTTTTTCTCTCTCCTTCCTTCTCATTTCGCCGCCGCCGTCTCTCTCCCCCGTTTTCTCTCCTCTCGAGCTTCCTCGGCTCCGGCTGCAGACGGAGGACCTAGAGGCACATGTTGGGGATGCTGTGGAGTTGACTGGGTGCGCGACGGAGCAAAGATGGTGTGGTTTTGGTGTGATCCCGAACGGTGGATTCAAAGCCGCCGTTTGAGCTCGCGGCGTGGTTTTCGACGTGGTTTAGTCCCTTCGGGGCACGGTTTCTTCGGTAGAGGTAGGGTGATGGTTCCTCACTTCCTCCTCTCCGTTTTCCCTGCCCTTGCACATCGTTTGGCGCGGAAACGGTCGAGTTTGGGCTTGTTTAGCCTAAACCGTGATTTTCGGATTTTGTAGGGTTCGCCGGAAAACGGCAACCATTTGTAGCTCGGTTAGTGTTGAACTGACCGTTGGGATGTTAGGATCCCATCCATGCTTGTTTCGTGTCGATCTGTGGTCATTCGAGGCCAGTTCGAGCCCGGGAACCTCGTTGACTCTTTTAGGGTCGATTTGTTCAAATCGCCCCGATCTAGCGTTTTAACCCGTGCATGTGGGGTTTATAGCCTCCTTATGTAGTTTTTCATCGTCGAGGGTTGTTTCCCCTGCGCTTCGGCGTGAATGGGGCGTGGAACAGGCCGATTTGGCCAACCCTCTATTTTCTCGTCGTGACTGGTGTGGCGGTCGTTCCTGGGACCGTCACATGCCCTGACGGCCCCACGACAGACCGTCACAGCGTCTGGGCATTTTTAAGCTTTTCGTGGTTTTGGGAGTGTGACGGCCCAGGGGTGGCGCGTCACAGCCTCCTGACGCGTCCGGTGCGACGCGTTACGCCTATCTTGTCGTTTAGTGCTTTGGTTAAGTCGGTTCCCCTGACGCGCCTGCCCCTATGCGTCAGGTGGGTGTAACGCGCCTGGTGTAGGCCGTTACGTTCTGTTTGACCGCGTTTGACCGGTTGAGTCGGTTCGCCTAACGGTTGTGCTCTCGTGCATTAGGTGTGTGTAACGCGCCTGCCCCAGGCCGTTACACTTCATTTTGGGCCGAGTTTAGGTGGTTGTGCCTGTTGATTCTAACGGCCATGCCCCTGTGCGTTAGGCCTGTGTAACGCGTCCGCGATGGACCGTTACATGCTGTTTTGGCTGAGTTGGGTGGCTACGTCATTGGCTCTAACGGCCGTGCCCCCACGCGTTAGGTGTTTGTAACGCGTCCGGTCGGGACTGTTACATGCCTCTCAGCCTGTTGTTTCTTGTCTTGGGTTTTGTTGGCCCTGACGCGCCTGTGTTGCCGCGTTAGGTGGCTGTAACGCGTTCGGTCTAGCGCGTTACATGGTTCGAGTCTGTTTTGAGTTTTGTGGTCTGCTGGCCCTAACGGCCCGGGTCGGGTGCGTCAGGTTGACGTAACGTGCTCGGTGCTGGCCGTTACGTGCCTTTGCATTTTTGAGGTTGGTTAGGGCAGTGTGTGTGACGGTTCCCCTGTGACCGTCACGTGTCTGTGACGCGTCTGTGTTGGACTGTCACGGTTGGAGTGTAACGGCCTAGGCTTAGACCGTCAGGTTCATGTAACGGTCTAAGGGTGGTGCGTTACATGCCTTGTGCTTCGATTTCCATCGTTTTGGTTTCTGCTTGTCTTGGCTTGTCCTTGTGGTCTGCCCGCTGTCTTGTGGATTTCTCTTGGCATCCTATGAGGGCTAAAGACTACATTGTAAGGTAGCCAGGAGTCTTCTTGCTTGTGGTAGGATTCTCTATCCTACTTTTGTGCGTGTTTTGGTCGGGTTCCGGTCAACCCGGGGTGACCCAGGGGTTGACAGGTGACCTTGTGTGTGGGTGTCTTGGCGGTTCTGTCCAATCCGAGACACTGGTTATGGATGCCTCGAGGTGCTATGTTACCTTGGGTTGCATGTCCAGACGTGTGCTGAGGGTCTTCGACATTCCCTCATGTAATATCCCGGACCTTTCAGATCCTTCTTCGTGGGTCCCGGATCTGGTTTTCGGAGCGTCCAGCTCTGTTGTGTCCGAAATTTTGTTTCGGACATCTTTCGTGTTCGGATCGGCGCGATCCGGAGTCGTTTCGGAGGCCCGGAGGCGTTCCGCTGCTTTTCCGCGTGTGTTTTCCGATTCCCGGCGTGTGTTTCGGCTTTTCCTTCGGACGCTCGCTGCGGGTTAACTGGGCCGTTCACCCGGGCACGAGTGGTACCGTTGCGATCGGTGCGTTCCGAGGATTCCAGAAATGACGGATACCTTGGAAATAGAAGGTCCTCTTGCTCGGATGCTGGAAGTAGACCCTCTTCATCCCACAATCCACCACCGCTCCATGAGTCTCGAGCCAATCCATGCCTAGAATCACATCGTAATCCCGAAGCTGCAATGCATACAACCTGCCTGGCATACTCTGCCCATCGATCCACACCGGAACCTGGTCGAAGCAATACGGAGTGACCATAAAATCACCCGAAGGCAACTCCACTGCCAAATCACAGGACAACTGGGTCATCGGCTCCTCGACGCTCGACGCGAAATCCTCCGAAATAAACGAATGAGACGCGCCAGAATCGAATAAAACCCGAGCCGCACAACCCAAAATCTGAACGGTACCTTCCACGAGCTGCGACGCCACTGCCTCTGCCCTGGTCAAGTGCGTGATCTGGCCACGAGCCCTCTGCCTGCCTCCCACACTAGCTGACCTGGGTAGCGGCGGATACTGTCCCTGCTGCTGCTGCTGCTGGGGAACCTGCTGCTGCGGCGGCCTCTGAGGACAGTCACGCGCCATGTGCCCTGGCTGGTCACACCGAAAACAGATGATCGGCGCCGTGCACTGCCTGTCTGGGTGGGTCCCACCACACCGTGGACAAGGTCCTCGCGATCCACCCACTGATCCCTGACGCTGCAAAGGAATCGGCTGCTGTACACTGCCCGATGAAGCTTGCCCTTGATCTCTGGACTTCTTCTTGCCGAACCCCTTCTTGAAGAACTTCTTGACCTTCGAGCCGAAGGACGCAGATCCTGTCACTGACGCTGTCGGTGCCGGTACTCCTGAACCACCCGACGCATGCTGGAAGGAACCCTGCTGCTGGGTAGCCGACTGCTGGCTGCGACCTGACAAGGACTGCCCCTGGCTGATCGGTCCTCGAGTCCTCCGATGAAGGGGGTGATGCGTTTTGGACGGCGTGGGAAGCTGAGTCCCCGCTACATTGGTCCTTTCACGATTGTGGAGCGCATTGGTGAGGTTGCTTACCGGTTGCAGTTACCTCCTGAGTTGGCGTCGGTGCATGACGTGTTCCACGTCTCGATGTTGCGGAAGTATATGCCCGATGACTCTCATGTGCTCGAGTTTTCTGTTTGGCCTGAGGTGACTCCAGATCTTTCTCTCCCAGAGTTTCCGATCCGCGTGGAGGATAGGTGAGAGCAGCGCCTGCGGAACAAGGTCATTCCCTTGGTGAAGGTCGTGTGGCAACGACACTCTGGTGGTGAGGCTTCGTGGGAACGTGAGGACGAGATGCGTCAGCAGTTCCCGTATCTGTTTGAGTGAGTCTTCCTCTTCTTTCCCCTTTGGTTGTTCTCAATTTCGAGGACGAAATTCCTTAAGGGGGGAGGGCTGTAATATCACGGACCTTTCGGATCCTTCTTCGTGGGTCCCGGATCTGGTTTTCGGAGCGTCCAGCTCTGTTGTGTCCGAAATTTTGTTTCGGACATCTTTCGTGTTCGGATCGGCGCGATCCGGAGTCGTTTCGGAGGCCCGGAGGCGTTCCGCGGCTTTTCCGCGTGTGTTTTCCGATTCCCGGCGTGTGTTTCGGCTTTTCCTTCGGACGCTCGCTGCGGGTTAACTGGGCCGTTCACCCGGGCACGAGTGGTACCGTTGCGATCGGTGCGTTCCGAGGATTCCAGAAATGTATTTTTTCTATTTTTCGGTATTTTTTCGAAAATTCGGATTTTCTATAAAATCCTAATCCTTTTTCTTTTCTTTTTCCCTTTTCTCTTTCTTCTTCCTCTCCCTCTCTCTCGCGACCGTGAGCCCCCTCTCTCTCCCTCTCTCCCATTCGGACGTGGCGAGCCCCTCTCCGGCTACGGACGGCGGCGGGGCGACGGCGCGGACGCGTGGGCGACGGTGAGGCGATCTCGTGGGCGTGCGGCGAGCGTGGGAAGCGTGGGGAGTTCGTGAAGCTTCGAGCATTCTTCGTGATTCGTGATCGATCCGGCGGAGCATTCGCTCCATCGAGGTAGGGTGACGTTCCTTAGCCTCATGCCGTTCTTTTCCGTGATTTATAGGCCGCGGGGAGGCCGAGAGGGGATCATTGGAGCGTTTTTGGGTTTTTCCATGATTCGGGGAGAGCTCGCCCGATCTATGGATTCAATACATGGATTCGTGTTTTGAGGGCCTAGAATCATGCTAGGGGTCCCCAGGGGTCTTCCCCTTTGTTTTCCCCCTCTCCTATGGAGGTATGGGGGCGTGGTTAGAATTTTTGGGCGTTCTTACCGTTTTCGGCCGCGGACTGAGAACGCGCTATACTCCAGTAGCGCGTTCTTGGAGGTCGCGCTGCCCCGACCGAGCGTGTTCATCGGAGAAGATGAACAGGAGGCGGTTCCTGTCGCGCTATGGGGTCATAGCGCGATCATCCTTGTCGCGCTAGGAAGACCTAGCGCGATGGTCCCTGTCGCGCTAGGTAGACCTAGCGCGATCTTCGCTGTTGCGCTAGGGTTCCCTAGCGCGATGGTCCCTGTCGCGCTGGGTATCCCTAGCGCGATCAGGTCGTTGTTGGGTGTTTCTCTTGGGCCGTGTGTGCGTCCCGGGCACCCCGTGGAGTTCCGTGACCGTGTTTTTGGTGTCCGAAAGTCCCGTTTGCCTCGATTAGGCATTTGACCGTGGGCAATGCGTCTGTTTCTTTTCCGACCGTGGTCACCGTGCGACGGGGCTGGTGCGTGGGGTGATTCCCACACGTTGTCGGATTCGGACGTCGTTTTCCGTTGACTCGAGAGTCTACTCCTTCAGTGACCCTCCACTAGTCGTAGCCTACTAGTACGTTGGTGCTAGTCGCACCAGGGAGTGGTGTACGGGCCGACCTTTCGAGACGGTTTGTGGACCGGTTACCGTTGGGCCCCACGTCTTGCAGCCAGAGTCCGGCTGAGGGGAAAACCGGTCAGAGGGCCAGACCAGGGACGCGCGGTCTGTGTGTGCATACGTGGTTGGGGGCGGTTGGACCCACGTCGACGGGCGTGACCCCAGCTAGTCACTTGTTTGTGGTTACTTGTACGGTGTTTGCGCCTCGGGTAGGACCTACCACGTCAGGCGGTTCACCTGCGGTGCGGTGTAAGACGTTAGGGGACGCTACCGGCTATGCTTCTAGTGGGTGGTACTCCTATCGAGTACGGAGTGTCAGACTGTCAGTCGTGTGTTTCCGACCTTCGGGTTTTGACGGTTCGACCGTTGAGTTTCGGTCTTCTCGTACCGTGGCACGTGTGTCGGTTTGCGTGCCCTAGGGTCTAGTTCTGTAGAGTACAGGGCTTTCCTTTCCGAGGTACTTTCCTACCGCTAGAGTAGTGGTTTCTCGTTTTTGAGGTAGGGTTCGAGTGATCCCTACTGAGTCTTGTTCTGAGACTCATTCCCTGCGTGTTTTCACCGTGTTTCAGGTGAGGCGCCACCTTCGGGGAGCGCGTCAGGAGCGCAGCGTGGTGCGGGTGCCCAGAGGTAGTGCCAGAGGTCAGAGCCGGGGGATGCCCCGTGTAGCTGTACTTTTCTTTCTTGTCATTGTACTAGTCGTGGACTGCTGTTATTATTGTTCTTTATTGTGGACCATGTAAATTGTTAATTTATTTCTTGCTTAATATTATAACTGTTTAATTTCTGCAATTATCTGTGATGCTTATGTAGTTTCCACACCATCCTTTTAACCCTTCCGAGTCTTCGGACTCGTGGGTGGTGGTACGAGTCTCGGGTTATCGGGCCTTCCCGGTAATCGGATTCTCGGGTCGTTACACATCAGGTCTCCGTGAGTCGTTTCCTGCGGAGTGTCGTTTCTTGTGGCTTAGGAATAGACCGATTGGCGGCTTGTTCCGCTGTTCGTGACGGTCTTGCCCTTGAGTCGTTCGACTCGGGATCGTTACTTGGTAGGTCTAGTTGCCTGGTCCTGAGTCTGTCGGCAGTTGGCTAGCTGCCTGGGTGCTTTGTGGTGCGCGAGACAAGGCTTTCTTTGACTGTCTGTGCTTTAGCACCTGTGTTTCTGAGTTGTGCCTTGTGAGCCTCCACTAGTCGTAGCCCTAGGTCTTTGAGTGTCGACCCACCGGGAGTGGTGGAGGGGTGTTTCCCGTTATACGGTTTTTAAGCTAGTTCCGTGGGCCCCGGCCAATGGTAGCGTCCTACCGAGGGGAATACTAGCTAGAGGCCTGGCCTAGGTAGTGGTCAGTGTGTGCACACGTGGTCAGGGACTGAGGACATGCGCCAACGGGCGTGACCCCGACTAGTTGCTCGTTGTTGTGGTACTGCGGTCCTGTATCCGTAGTTACCGTTCTTCCTTGGGACTATTGTTCCTTGGACCCGGTTCTTGGTGTGTTCAGTCTCCGTCGTCCTTGGGACGAGCTTGTAGACTTGACACTTGTGGTGCAGTGTAAGACGTCAGTGGGCGCATCTGGCTGTTCTTCTAGTGTGAGGGTGCTCCTATCGCTTGGCCTGTGACTTTCAATGTTTCTCGTGGCTGAGACTCCCGACATTTCTTGGCTGGTGACTCTCGCGTCACTTGGCGTTTCTTGTGCACCGTGACCTTTCTGGGTTGGCCTTTCCGTGGCTGTGCCCGAGGTCAGGGTTATGTCACATGCATGATGTTCTGGTCGTGCGTGGGACAGTGTGCACGACGTTCTAGTCATGTATGTGTGGCCGAGTCTGTTGGTCGTCCGTGTGGGTCTTTTCTAGACCTGTCGTCTGTTCTTGTAGATCTTCATCTTAGACCTGGTGTTGGGTCGGCAGATCGGTAACTTCTGATTTTGTTAGATCAGAGTCGCCCTTCTGTTGCTGCTTGGAGTAGTTTGGGGTGCCGAGGTTAGTTCGGCCGCCGCTTGTCTGGCGTGGGTTCTCCCCCTTTCTTGCTTGCTCCCTTCTCCTACTTCCCGTCTGTTCCTTTACTACTGCTTGTAGCGTAGTTTTACAACTTTGTAGTGTAGTTTTCCTGCTTTGCTACACCTGCTGTTTTGTTGTTGTTGTTGTTCCGTGTTACTGCGTGTTTTTCAGTGGGGATCCGCGTGACCCCTACTGAGCCAGTGACACGTGGCTCACCCCTGCTTTTCAGGTGGGGTGGCGTTGTTCGTTCTGCTTCCGCGTGGTTCCTGGAGTACGTGCTCGTTGCGTGCCGTTGCTGCCAGCTGGTACATGTGTCGGGCTTCCCCTGACTTCTTGGTACGTCTTTCCTTTCTGTCGACTGTACTGTGCTAGACTTGTTGTCTTTAGCTGTGGACTGACTCTGGGATACAATTGTTAATTTGAACTGTTAATTAAAAAGTAATTTTAATTCTGCTACTTTAGCAAACCTGTCTAATAAAATTTAATTGCTTCTGTTATATCTCTGTGGCTTCAATGTACTCTACACATGCCCTTATCCCTTCGGAGCTTTCCCGCTCTTGGGAGGCCTCGCGGGTTCTATGCGGTATCACGCGTATCCGGTAGTCCTACCGGGTATACCTGGTATCCGGAATCCAGGTCGCTACAGCTTGGTATCAGAGCAGTGTTCTGAGGTGTTCGGAGTTCTTTTATGAGCTGTCAGAGCATTGTTGTGTGAAGTACATGGGAATCCGAGATATACAGTTTCCAGAGTCGTGAAATTCCATTACAGTCTTCAGCTGGCTTCGGTGTTGCGATTCTTTATCGCGTTGTTTTCGGTGTGTTGTCTTGTGCGTGCTATTCTGGCACTGTACGAGATGGTCCTGCTCTCGCTAGGATTGTGACGAGGTGTTTCTTTTCATCGTTGTGTTTGTTTCGATCTTGTTGTACTTGGCAGTGTTCGTCGGAAGGCTTGAATCTGCAGTACGTTGTTCGAGGTTTTCTTTGTGTGTTGTTTAGGTTGCTGTTGACCTTTAGCCTTGGTTTGATGACCGTACACGTTCTCACGTTGTCTTGGTCATCCCGGCTTGAGTCTGTTCAGCTCCTGATGTGTCTTGCTTCTGTTGAAGTGCTCGATTAGATTCAGTGTTAGAGAAGTTGCTCAGGCATGCTAGAATTTTCCCTTCCTGGTGAGATTTTGTGATTGAGCTTCTTGCTTCTCGTCCCTTCTGGTGGAATCTTTTCGAGGTTTGCCTTGGAATTGCTATCTTGGCGATGCTTTTGTCCTGTGTCTGCTTAAGTGTGGACAATTTTGTTTTGAGCCTGATCTGCTCTTTGCTATACGGTTGCCTAGCTTTGGACTCCGTTATGGTGTTAAGAGCTGCTATGCACCGTGTTGTCGTGCCGTGTCCAGCGGTCGATGTATTGTGAAGGCTCATTTATCGTTTTCAGGACGTGAAGGTAAACTGAGATCGATGCTTTCCTTATGCTTTGTGCTGAAGCTGGTGCTCTTCTCCTGTTGCACTTAGGCTCCTTGTGATCGGTTGTTCGCGAGATCGGTACTCGTGGCGTGTTGTTTGCGATCTTCATTGGTTGCGAAGGCGTCTCGTGTGTACTGAGATGCGGATACCGAGGTCTCTTCTGATGCCTGCATGCGTTGTTGAGTATGCAGCTGAAGCGTGTGAGTTGGCTACTCACTGGTCGAGAGATTTGCTTCTTCTCGATGTGACTTCGTCTTGGCTTCCTGTGCCTTGACGTTGTTGTTGCCATGCAGTTGCTGGTGATTTTCTGCTGTTGGCATTGGCATTTGCGAGTGTTGGGGAATTTGTCGGCATTCCTACTGATTGAGTACCCTCTACTCTGCATTTTCTTTTCTTGGGTGTTGTGCTCTCGAGGCGTGTTGGTAGTCCTTGAGATGCGTTCCCCGAGATCGTGGTTGTTGTTTTGGCACTGTTTCTCTATGATTTTGTGTCTCTGTGTGGACCAAGTCTTGTCGCTTAGCTTTGCTGTACTCTTTTTCCTTAGAGTTAGCTTGCGACTCGATCAGATGTAATATCTGAGTGAGGACTGACTTGGTTGTGCCTGTGGTCCAGTGTTGTCATTGGCATCCTGTGTGCCAGGTGTTCCCTGTTGCCTTTGGCACTAGAGCCGATGATGTGGTCGAGCTGTCAGCTGACAGGATTGTGTCTCCTCGTGTAAGCTGCCGCTTGCCGTACTATCGTTGTGTTTCTCGGTCGGTTATCTGTTGTTGTGGCAGTCGTGTCTCTTTCCTGGCGAGACGTAGACGACGTTGCCTTGTTTCGGAGGTGTCGGACTTGTGGCCACTTGTGTCGTGCTCGATCCAGAGCGTGTGCTCGTGATTGTGGTCTGACGGTGTTCCTCTGAGCTGTGTTTCTCGAGAATTATGTTGTTTTTGTTGTTGCGCTGTTGGGTTGTTCTTCCATGCTTCTCCTTTGTTAGTCCTTAATTTCGAGGGCGAAATTTCTTAAAGGAGGGGAGGATGTAATGTCCTGGATCCATGGTAGGTCTCACTGGATCTTCATTGGATCTTTTGGATTGTTTCGGTGAGTTTCGGTTCGCTTTTGTGGCTTCCGAGTTGAGTTTTACGATCCGTGTGAGTTTTTCTCTGTACTAGTTACGGAACACTACGATGAGTTTACTTGTCAGTTCCTCGACTCGTGGATGCTACAGCGACGATGTACTCTTCGAGCCGGTCGTTTCGACTATTTTTGCATATTTTTCGGAGATAGGGCCAGAAATCGGATTTTTCGGAAATTAGTGATGTGGGACGGGACCACGGACACGACAAGCTCGCGGTTGTCCCTTAACGAGGGAAGTGTCGGACGTGCGTGGTTGAGAAACCGGCAGTGAGCTAGGGTGGTCGGCTCTCTCTTTCGTGCCCGGATCGGGTCACGGGACGGTAACGCTCTCTCTCGCAGCAGCGGTGATATAAATAGAAAGCGAGCTAATTACCCTATCATGCTCTCTAGCAGCGGCATAAACAAGCATGTATGAAATTAAGCAAAATGCCAAGTAAGGAGCGAGGACGATACCTCCACGCGCTCGGCGTGGGGACGACGGACCCGGCCGAAATTCGTACTCCCGGAACAATAATACACAAGATTACAGTAATACAAATCGCTGCCCACTCCACGCAGGGAGGTAAAGGGCTACACAATGGGGTCCGGGAGGACCGAATTCGGGTTGACGGGCGGCTTCTCGCGTTGATTCGGCAGCACCCGAACTAGTGACGGTGGGGCCCACGTGCTGTCCGGAGGGGCCGTGTGGGACCCGGTGGCACCGCTGTAGTGGAGACGCTTGGGGAAGTGTTCCCTGGGCTGGCGGCACGCTGGTTCGCCGGCCGGAGGCCAGGCGGCTCCGTTCGGCACCGGTCGGAATGACCGGCCACGGATCTGCCGGTTCTATTTTTCGGCGCGCGCTCTGACGAGAACGGACGCTGCGATCAGTCCCGAAGTCGGAATGCGACAAAACTGGCGTCGTTGGAAAGCTGCTTTGAAGGGCTTCAACCCTATGGGATTACATAAAAATAACAAAGCCTTCAATTCCAATTGGCGAATTTTGAAGGTTGCTGTTGTACAGTGGCTTAACTCTCAGATCTGCAGGGCTATCTTCTGAGAACTGTCATTGACCGCAGGGTAGATGTCCGATTCAGCTCTTGAGGTCTTCATCAAAGGTGTAGGAAATTGAGCTACGAAGACGGAAAAACTAGTTTGGACAAGTTTGGATGTGTCTAAGAATTGATAGGATTTGTTCACTAACAGTGGGTCAGATCTGGAATCTGACTAAGGGCACTGTAGCAGAGATAGAACACGAATTTTGAAAAATGGATAGAGGGAAGATCAAAACTCAGAAAAAATGGTGGATGTAGGGGATGATGGAAAAAACTCCCAGTAAAATTGGGAGGGTTTGGAAAAATCAAAAAGAGAGTTGGAGATGGGAAACTTAGAACTGTTGTCACTGTAGACAGAGACAAAATAGATCTGGGAATGTAAAATGAACGAAAATGGAAAATTACTAAATGGAGGAGTTGGAACTTGAAAATTTAGGTGGAGGTGGGGATTCAAGAAAAGAACACACCCTCAAAATTTAAAATCCATCTGAGCTCGTGGCTGGCAGCAAGAATTCACGAACTACACCTCTATCCAGCAGGACAGAAACTTGAAGACGGCTCCGCGGCGGCTCGAAGGCGGCACGAACGGCGACTGCGGCGGCACAGATGAAGATCAGAGATAGAGGGGAGGGGATAGGAGGTATAAACCACTCTAGAACTGGAGGTTAGAGGAGAGGAACCAGAGGGAGAGGGCTGGGGGCGCAAGAAGCTTCAAGCCATTCAACAAAATTTCTGATTTTTCATTAATTTCCACATGAAAATACAACATTTTATATGCTAGGTATCAAATCTATTATAGACCCTTGGATCTAGAGATGGGGGATGGAGGGCTGGGATTAAGTGTGAATGACACACAAAAAAATAAAATAATCCTAGTGGAAGGGGGCGCCCCCTTGACCAAGGGGTAGGTTGGTGGCCAACCTTTGAAATTTTGACCACTTTGTCTCCCATGTGGACAATTGACATTCAACCCTTCTAGATGGCCACCTAGGATGGTTGACCAACCCCACATGGATGACATGGACCAATGGGAAAGGGCTGAGGGCCCCCTAGCTGGACCTACTACACAATTGCACAAAAACCCACACAATCCATGGGAATGACTCCTTGGCTTATAAAGCCTTACATTTGCGTACATACTTTCCCAAGGATATATACACAAACTAAAAGGACATAAATGCAAAATAAAAAGTACAGGATTGTTGTCGATTCCCATCAATTAGGAAAATTCTTAATTTCTTTTCCTTTTTCTTTTCCTTTTCCTCTCTCCTTCCTTCTCATTTCGCCGCCGCCGTCTCTCTCTCCCGTTTTCTCTCCTCTCGAGCTTCCTCGGCTCCGGCTACAGACGGAGGACCTAGAGGCACGTGTTGGGGATGCTGTGGAGTTGACTGGGTACGCGACGGAGCGAAGATGGTGTGGTTTTGGCACGATCCCGAACGGTGGATTCAAAGCCGACGTTTGAGCTCGCGGCGTGGTTTTCGACGTGGTTTAGTCCCTTCGGGGCACGGTTTCTTCGGTAGAGGTAGGGTGATGGTTCCTCACTTCCTCCTCTCCGTTTTCCCTGCCCTTGCACATCGTTTGGCGCGGAAACGGTCGAGTTTGGGCTTGTTTAGCCTAAACCGTGATTTTCGGATTTTGTAGGGTTCGCCGGAAAACGGCAACCATTTGTAGCTCGGTTAGTGTTGAACTGACCGTTGGGATGTTAGGATCCCATCCATGCTTGTTTCGTGTCGATCTGTGGTCATTCGAGGCCGGTTCGAGCCCGGGAACCTTGTTGACTCTTTTAGGGTCGATTTGTTCAAATCGCCCCGATCTAGCGTTTTAACCCGTGCATGTGGGGTTTATAGCCTCCTTATGTAGTTTTTCATCGTCGAGGGTTGTTTCCCCTGCGCTTCGGCGTGAATGGGGCGTGGAACAGGCCGATTTGGCCAACCCTCTATTTTCCCGTCGTGACTGGTGTGGCGGTCGTTCCTGGGACCGTCACATGCCCTGACGGCCCCACGACAGACCGTCACAGCGTCTGGGCATTTTTAAGCTTTTCGTGGTTTTGGGAGTGTGACGGCCCAGGGGTGGCGCGTCACAGCCTCCTGACGCGTCCGGTGCGACGCGTTACGCCTATCTTGTCGTTTAGTGCTTTGGTTAAGTCGGTTCCCCTGACGTGCCTGCCCCTATGCGTCAGGTGGGTGTAACGCGCCTGGTGTAGGCCGTTACGTTCTGTTTGACCGCGTTTGACCGATTGAGTCGGTTCGCCTAACGGTTGTGCTCTCGTGCATTAGGTGTGTGTAACGCGCCTGCCCCAGGCCGTTACACTTCATTTTGGGCCGAGTTTAGGTGGCTGTGCCTGTTGATTCTAACGGCCATGCCCCTGTGCGTTAGGCCTGTGTAACGCGTCCGCGATGGACCGTTACATGCTGTTTTGGCTGAGTTGGGTGGCTACGTCGTTGGCTCTAACGGCCGTGCCCCCGCGCGTTAGGTGTTTGTAACGCGTCCGGTCGGGACCGTTACATGCCTCTCAGCCAGTTGTTTCTTGTCTTGGGTTTTGTTGGCCCTGACGCGCCTGTGTTGCCGCGTTAGGTGGCTGTAACGCGTTCGGTCTAGCGCGTTACATGGTTCGAGTCTGTTTTGAGTTTTGTGGTCTGCTGGCCCTAACGGCCCGGGTCGGGCGCGTCAGGTTGACGTAACGCGCTCGGTGCTGGCCGTTACGTGCCTTTGCATTTTTGAGGTTGGTTAGGGCGGTGTGTGTGACGGTTCCCCTGTGACCGTCACGTGGCTGTGACGCGTCTGTGCTGGACTGTCACGGTTGGAGTGTAACGGCCTAGGCTTAGACCGTCAGGTTCATGTAACGGTCTAAGGGTGGTGCGTTACATGCCTTGTGCTTCGATTTCCATCGTTTTGGTTTCTGCTTGTCTTGGCTTGTCCTTGTGGTCTGCCCGCTGTCTTGTGGATTTCTCTTGGCATCCTATGAGGGCTAAAGACTACATTGTAAGGTAGCCAGGAGTCTTCTTGCTTGTGGTAGGATTCTCTATCCTACTTTTGTGCGTGTTTTGGTCGGGTTCCGGTCAACCCGGGGTGACCCAGGGGTTGACAGGTGACCTTGTGTGCGGGTGTCTTGGCGGTTCTGTCCAATCCGAGACACTGGTTATGGATGCCTCGAGGTGCTATGTTACCTTGGGTTGCGTGTCCAGACGTGTGCTGAGGGTCTTCGACATTCCCTCAGGTCTCCGTGAGTCGTTTCCTGCGGAGTGTCGTTTCTTGTGGCTTAGGAATAGACCGATTGGCGGCTTGTTCCGCTGTTCGTGATGATCTTGTCCTTGAGTCGTTCGACTCGGGATCGTTACTTGGTAGGTCTAGTTACCTGGTCCTGAGTCTGTCGACAGTTGGCTAGCTGCCTGGGTGCTTTATGGTGCGCGAGACAGGGCTTTCTTTGACTGTCTGTGCTTTAGCACCTGTGTTTCTGAGTTGTGCCTTGTGAGCCTCCACTAGTCGTAGCCCTAGGTCTTTGAGTGCCGACCCACCGGGAGTGGTGGAGGGGTGTTTCCCGTTATACGGTTTTTAAGCTAGTTCCGTGGGCCCCGGCCAACGGTAGCATCCTACCGAGGGGAATACTAGCTAGAGGCCTGGCCTAGGTAGTGGTCAGTGTGTGCACACGTGGTCAGGGACTGAGGACATGCGCCGACGGGCGTGACCCTGACTAGTTACTCGTAGTTGTGGTACTGCGGTCCTGTATCCGTAGTTACCGTTCTTCCTTGGGACTGTTGTTCCTTGGACCTGGTTCTTGGTGTGTTCAGTCTCCGTCGTCCTTGGGATGAGCTTGTAGACTTGACACTTGTGGTGCAGTGTAAGATGTCAGTGGGCGCATCTGGTTGTTCTTCTAGTGTGAGGGTGCTCCTATCGCTTGGCCTGTGACTTTCGGTGTTTCTCGTGGCTGAGACTCCTGGCATTTCTTGGCTGGTGACTCTCGCATCACTTGGCGTTTCTTGTGCGCCGTGACCTTTCTGGGTTGTCCTTTCCGTGGCTGTGCCCGAGGTCAGGGTTCTGTCACATGCATGATGTTCTGGTCGTGCGTGGGACAGTGTGCACGATGTTCTAGTCGTGTATGTGTGGCCGAGTCTGTTGGTCGTCCGTGTGGGTCTTTTCTAGACCTGTCATCTATTCTTGCAGGTCTTCGTCTTAGACCTGGTGTTGGGTCGGCAGATCGGTAACTTCTGACTTTGATAGATCAGAGTCGCCCTTCTGTTGCTGCTTGGAGTAGTTTGGGGTGCCGAGGTTAGTTCGGCCGCCGCTTGTCTGGCACGGGTTATTCCCCTTTCTTGCTTGCTCCCTACTCCTACTGCCCGTCTGTTCCTTTACTACTGCTTGTAGCGTAGTTTTACAGCTTTGTAGTGTAGTTTTCCTACTTTGCTACACCTGCTGTTTTGTTGTTGTTGTTGTTCGTGTTACTGCGTGTTTTTCAGTGGGGATCCGCGTGACCCCTACTGAGCCTGTGACACGTGGCTCACCCCTGCTTTTCAGGTGGGGTGGCGTTGTTCATTCTGCTTCCGCGTGGTTCCTGGAGTGCGTGCTCGTTGCGTGCCGTTGCTGCCAGTTGGTACCTGTGTCGGGCTTCCCCCGACTTCTTGGTACGTCTTTCCTTTCTGTCGACTGTACTGTGCTAGACTTGTTGTCTTTAGCTGTGGACGGACTCTGGGATATACTTGTTAATTTGAACTGTTAATTAAAAAGTAATTTTATTTCTGCTACTTTAGCAAACCTGTCTAATGAAATTTAATTGCTTCTGTTATATCTCTGTGGCTTCAATGTACTCTACACATGCCCTTATCCCTTCGGAGCTTTCCCGCTCTTTAGAGGCCTCGCGGGTTCCATGCGGTATCACGCGTATCCGGTAGTCCTACCGGGTATACATGGTATCCGGAATCCGGGTCGCTACATGTGCCGTCTTCAATTGTTCAGTTGTCGGCTCTTCATTGTCAAACTCAAGGGGATGCTATTGTGGAGGCATATATGTAGGTGGTGGAATGTAATGGTATGGCGTATGTGGAGGCGGAGGGCCATATGAGTGAATGGGGTGAATGGGTGGAGGGCGTATGGCGTCCACTTGAACATTGAAATTTGTCAACTTTTGCTTGCTTGCGTTGTTGATGCCGTGGTCGTCTCTCCTGTCCTTCCAATCTTTCTGCATCTTTGTAATGTCATTTAGAGCGGCGTGAAGGGTATTGACTGGAGAAGGAGGAACGGGCCGTGGGCTCGCAACCCTCTTTAACTGTTCCTCCAATGAAGCGACTTTATCAATAAGATTTTGTTGGAGAGGTGTAACTTGAGCAACAAGGGGTTGGCAAGGCCTTCTTGAAGAAGGGGTGGCTTGATGTAAAGGCCGTGGTGGAGAGTTAATGGGCTGACCCACGGAAGGACCTGGACGGACCGGGTTGCAGGGAATGAATGGGCCTTGGGGCCGTGAAGAATGAGGAATACAAGGAGATGGGTGATGAATTACCCGGGAAGGAATATGTGTGGAAGAATTGAAGGGTGTGCTCCTTGAACGGGAGTGCGAATAAGAGAGGAGGGAGGACGATGAGCGGTCCGTGTATGAACGGAAGGAGGTGGGTGATGGGCCACCCATGTGGGATTGGAAGGAGGATGAGAAGGAGATGTGCCCTCAACAATAGCCTTAAGGGCTTGGATTTGTTGAGGGGTGAGATGATCTATAGCATGCAAGATTTGGGAGACCTTCTCATCAGTGGGTGGAGATGGTCCCGAGGGAATAGTAGCGTGTAGAGAATGTGAGGGACCAGGAGATTGGAAATTACCCATAGGTCAGGCAATACCGTAGGAGTGAGGATGAGGAATATAAGATGTGCTTGGTTGATTATCCTCTTGGTTATAAAGATTATTAGCCATGTTGACTTGTTTAATCAAAGTAGAACACCACGCAAGTTTACAAACAATTCCACTCAATAAGCAAAGATATTAAACAATGAATGTTGCTCCTTTTGCTTCTATATGTACCTTGATGTGACGGAATTTTATTTTGGCAAATTTAAATAATTCACTCAAGGTAAGAACCTAGTTTTTAATGTGGTTTAACTCCGGTGCCAACTAGGTCAACGCGTAGGCCAACTAAAACCGGGGAACTTTAAGGTACAATCGGCCCGGCGTCCGTGAGAGAATCTACGGGTGCGGGGATTTACGGAGGCTTGGTTTAAGAATTTCCGGTCTAATGAGACGGAATGCTCAATGGAGGGTCCTTCCTTCACCAAGGGGATATGGATCCTAAAAGGGTGGAGAGAGAAGGTCTCCCAAACCAACAAGATTATGATGCTATGTAATGCAAGAATATCTAAACTAGAAATAGCAAATAACAAGAAAATATAAGAAAAATGAATACATAACAGGAAATGTACAAGATGCAACCAGAGAAGATGACAATTAGAACCCCGACAGAAGGTGTGAGTGAAATACCCTCGGGTGAAGAACGTGCTATATATCAATAGCGCGATCTTATAGAACGCGCTATGGACATATAGCGACTAAAGACAGAGGGGGGACCCCATGAGACAAACAATCACACACACTTCGATGGATTAACAAGCAGGCAACCAAAAGAACGAACGTGGTGGCACAAAGTGTCCCACCGTGATTGCCAAAATATGTAGATCAAAAATTAGAGCTCCCCCAAATTGATGATTTGATAAGTGGTGATTTGATAAGAAATTCGGAACTAAAACAATGATAAAAGGGGGGTCACATGTAATAATTATAATCCGTGATCGCCACTGAGGCCAACAACATGCCAAACAATATGAAGATCAAATCAAGGGCATGTTACATACCTCAGAAATTCAAAGTGGGTCAAGAGTTGGCCTGGGTATTAACGCGCTATATCGTGCTAGCGCCTTCTTCAAGATCGCGCTATCTTCGTATGGCGTGATATCAAACAGTGAGCGGGGTGAATTGGGGTTCGTTCCTTCCTTGCTCCAAGGCCGGCCAAGGTGCAAGGGCTCCACGTATCTATCTTCTGGTGCCTGCAAAATAATTTAAATAACAAAGAAAAGACCCATTAGTTTGTGATTAGTGTAGAATCTGCCCCTATTCTTGATCAAAAGCATATAAGTGAAGGGCTAGATCACCTGGGGGTTTGGTGGTTTTTAAACCCCTATGGAAGGGCCAAAAATAGGTTTGGTGTGTGTGAATGCGTGTATTTTGTAAAAGAAGTGATTTTGAAATCAATATATAATGCTATGTGAGGATTGAAAGAAACGAATTGGGGAGAAAAAAAACTAAGAACGAGGAAGAACACAATAAGCCCCAAAATACTCCCTTGGATGTGGAAGGAGCGAGGAATTATTGATTTGGAACGAAGAGCAGCATCCTCCTCGTCAAGATCTCGAGTTGCATCCCCTCAGAACGACGGCCAAGGGTCCAATTTATAGAGAAGGATCAAGAACGAACCCTAGGTCGGAGTTCGATCCAATCTAATGACTTGGCGGCTCAAATCAAGGTAGTCCTGCCAATTAATGAGGGCAAAGGACTCCTAATAGGATTAGGAACCTTCCTTTGGACAAAATACGATTGAAAACTTACCAAAATAAGGACCCAAATCAAAAGGGGGAAGTCCGGGTCGGACTGGGTTTCTGACTGAGAACGCGCTAGCATGATATAGCGCGTTCTTCATGAACGCGCTATAACGATATAGCGTGACCATGATTGTCCAACTAAATGATTGGAAAAGGAATAAACACCCATTGGACAGTCATTCAATCAAGTATTAAGTAAGAATAGCAACCACAGTGAATGTTGCAAAGATCTAATATCAAGAAATATCGACTGTTCAAATGATCATTCAATTAAGCCCATCACGCGCTATGAACAAGAAAGTGATATGAATGAATAGCGTAAGAATGCCAAATTCGAGACGAGATCCAAGGTACAGAAGTTGAATTGCAGGGCCGCGAACGAAGGGAAATATCCCAGAAAATCAACCAATTATGGATCAATTGGGGCATTAACTAGGTGAACAAAGAAATGGCTCAACTTATCAGCCAAAAATTGGTGCCTACACCTTCCACGGCCCGCTACCCAACACCTTCTGGCTTAGCCATTTTGGCCAAGGCCCACTATTAGGATTAATCCATCCGCCCCACCACGCTCTTTGATATCTGTCGGCTTTATAACCTATTTCTAACATTTCTCGGCTTGTTAGCCTGCTCCCAATATCTCGTGGCTTTCAGCCCACTTCCCATACTTTGGCTCATGCAGCCCGCTTCCTAACTTCGGCACTCGCAGCCCGCTTCCCATACTTTGCCTCTTGCAGTCTGTTTCCCAATTTTGTGATGAGGGCATCACCCACGATTCCCTCTGGCTCGGCACCTCTCTCCCTCCCGGAGACGGATATGATGCAGCTCTTCATCTGGACATGCCCACTTTGACACTTGGGCTTACTACATGGATCATCTTGATGTATTTTCCTTCTTTTTTGAGTCATTTTGATGTAATTTTCTCTTTGTTTCATGTCAAAGTCCCTAGGTTACTTTGGTTTTTCCTAAGTTTGTGATCAGCATGATGGTTTAGTGGAGCTGATGGGCCCAATCAGGTGGGCTTGGCCCAGGGGCGCCCTCTCCCTCCACCTGCCTTTCGGTTTTCTGTCATTTATATATTTCTCAGGGACTTGGTTGTAATTGGTGGGTCCCTATAAATAGGACCTCACCCCCTCTTGTGGAGAACTAATGCATGAATGAAATCTATTGAATTTTCCTTGAGCAAACCCCTCTTGTCTCTCTCTCTCTCTTACTCTCTCTCTCTCTCTAGGGCGCCACTTTCTCTCTCTTCCCCCCAAAATTTCAAAATTCTCTCTCTCTCCTCCTCATTCACTCCTCACTAAACCCCTCTCCCTTCCCTATACCTCCCATTTACTTCCCCCCAACCTCCTAGGTGGAATACCATTCTCCTAGACACCTTTCCCCTTCCCCATTCACCTTTCACCTTCCCAAGGGGGAATCCATTCTCCCAAACACCTCTTCCCCTCCCCAAGGCAACCCTTCCCATTCTCTAGGTTACCATTAATCCCTTCCCATTAACCCCATTCCAAATCCAAAGGAGGGAAACCATTCCCCCCACCCACTTGTGCCCCCTCACCTTCCCCCTTTCCCTCCAAGCCCAATTTCGCAACTCCCCACTCAGCCACTGCAAACACCTCCTTCCAGCCCTCATTCTCCCTCTCCGACTTCTTGGAACACCCCCTCCCAGACCCCATCACAGCCAAGGGTCACCCCCATACCCATCCACCTCACTTCCCCTCCCATAAACCCCATTTTCCCCCATCCTCTTCAAATTACAGCTCTCAGTTCGAGTGTAGTAGAAAGAGCCTGACTTGCAGAACCTGCCCCGAGGTCATTCGACGTTGTCTGGAGACGCACCTTACATCGACGGAAAGCTCTCCCAGTCAGCTTCGCATCCGTGGTGGTCTCGCCAGCATCCGACGTCCCTTCTGTTCGGGAGCTCCGTTCTCCCCCGACTGCACAAGGTGACTGCTGCAGAAGGACAGAGGCCCAGTCAAAGTGCGACCACGGCCGATCCAGAACTAGTTTTGGAGTGATTCTTGTGCAGAAACCTTCTCCTACCAGTCTTCTAACATCACCAAGAAACGGGGCACCATTTGGAGCTCGGAGCAGCAAGATACAAATTTTCTACCATCGGCATGCAGGTCAGGTTGTTCTGAGTCCGTCCAGACCCCTCCCCACTCTTCTGGGCGCAACTCCCGGCCCCCACCTCCTCTGGTGCTGTTTCTTCTTGCTGATTTAAGAGGACTCGACCACGATCGTCCATGACTTGGTCCCGTCTCAATTGGACATCAGGAGTGATCGTGACACTATCGTCAATTTGCTGCAGTCACCAGGGATCAGCCTGAACCAGAGCGCCAAGCACCGGTTCCAGAGACTGCTCCGACCAGTGGAGTCAACGAGGCCTCCCACCAAAAATCATCAGCGTACCAGGTCCAGTCAGCAAAGTTTGGGCGCTGGTCTCACTGGATTCCGACGTCGGGGTTGTCCTCAAGGAGCCCTACAACGCCAGAACCTATCAAGCAGGCAGACTCGACGGGCAGAACCTCCAAGGGACCTAGTCGGCCCCGGATCACTTGCTCTCCCTCTCCCCGCCTGGCCGACTTACCGCCCCTCCCTGTGTGGAGGTAGTGTTTGTTTGTAAATTGAAATCCCCACCCCTAGCTCCCCCCTCCTGTGTGAGGTGTAGTGCTTGTAATAAACAGGGTTCAAGCTTCATCGGCGCAGTGTGCGGGGATCCCACACTTCCCCGCTCGCCCATCGTCTCCGAACGAGGTTGGTTTCTTCAAACCAACCAGGTGAGCCTCTACCCTTGCTCCATTTATTTCTGTTCATTTCATATCCGTAAAACTTGTCCGTTGGTCGATGAGAGAGCGCCCGTTCCCAGAGCCACTAACTCTTGTGTGGTCACCGTGGCCAAAGTGAGAGAGTGACCTAGTGCCCCCAAGGCACCCGGCCGCCCTTGATTGTGGGCATCATACCTTCGAGAGGGTTAACCTTAGTGGTGCTGGCCCTCTACCGGCTAGGGTCTTTCTCCACCACCTCGACTCGACATCACCTAGTCACCACGGGTGACGGGTGCGCACGGTGAGACGGCGTCTTACAAACTCTCTCAAATCTTGTGAATGTGTATGCGAATTAAGTCCCAGGGATCATATTTGCTTGCTACATCATCGTTTCACATCAAGTGGTACAGAGGACCTGTTCCAGAGCCCGTTCCCGCCAGCGACGACTTCGGGACCGCCCACAAAAAAATCACAGTCGTACCTGGGTACGTCGGCGACATTTTGGCGCAAGTCTTATCAAGTTCTGAGTCCGGGAGAGCTCACAGCGGCGACTACATCGACCCCCTGTCTTGCTGTCCCCGACCCGGGCAGATCCGGCCGGGTGCTCCGTCGGCGCGAGCGAGCTTATCTCCCCTCCCCGCCTGGCCGGCTTAGTGCCCCTCCCTGCGTGGAGGTAGTGTTTGCTTGTACCCTACTCTCCCCACCCCAAGTTCCCCCTCCTGCGTGAGGAGTAGTGCATGTATTAGCAGGTCATCGGCCGAAGCTTCATCGGCGCGGCGTGCGGGTAGCCCACGCTTCCCCGCTCGCCCTCGTCTCCGGCTGGGATCGGCGTCTTCACGCCGATCAGGTGAGCTCCTGGTTGCACTCCTCTTGGTTAGCACTTCTTGCTTAACTAGTATTGCTTCTTAGTTCCGTCGGTGGCGAGGGAGTGCCCGATCCAAAATCAATCAAATCGAGTGTCCGCCGTGGAGTGAGTTGTGAGAGAGCCACTACATCCCACGCCCTTGGCGTGCTGGCCGCCCACGGATTTGGGCATCCCAGGCCCTTAGGGGTTCAGCCCAAGCTAGTCAAATCCTTGGAAAGGCGAGGTCCATCCTCGGACCCTCACCACTATCGCCGGTCCACCTACGGACCCGGGTGTGCGCGACGCGGGTGAAGCCGCTTGAGTGGGTCCGCCGTTCGGTTCGATTGCTTGCAAATCTAGGTCCGAGGGGTCGTTTCACATCAAATTGGTATCAGAGCAAGTTCTAGACTTGTCTCTACTAAGTCTTGTCCTAGGGCCATTGCATTCATCAGCCGTTCATCATGACCACTTCCTACTTAGCCTATTCGCCATCCTTAGACCCATTAGCGGCTTTTGTGTTTGATGGATCCGACCCTAGTATATATCTAGAGTGGGAGAGCTCCATAGACCGACATTTTGCGAGGTTCACTCTATCAGGGCCGATACAAGTCAACTATGCCAAAAGTTTGCTCTGGCGCCAAGCTAGGAATGAATGGCAAAACATTGTAGGCTTAAGGGAAGTTGGAAGGCAAGAGCCCATCAACTCTTGGGTTGATATGAGAAATGAGCTTAGGAAGATTTATGCCCATCTAAACCCTCTTATCACCACAGAGGAAACCCAAGCTACCACCAATAAGGAAGAAGAGCCTCAATCTTCCCCCACCCCTCATGGTCTGGATTCTCAAAAACCATGCACCATCACACATGGCACCCTCACCATAGATGAGTCCATACTCCAATGGCTCAAGCAAAGTCCCACCCTCTCTAGCTCAGTACCATTGGGATATCAATCCCAAATTGTTCCCAACCGTCCTCCCCATGTCACTTTCCAAACCTTCTACTTCGTGGGAGACTTGGGAGACCTATTGGATTGCCTATATGGGCAGGTCCACTTGACCGGCCTGCTTGCCATGGGACCATCGGAGCCTAGCACCATTAACTTTGTCCACCCCACCATTGGCTCCATCACCTCCATTTGCACGAGGGGGCATTGCACTATTGAGATCCTCCTATTTCTCCCCTTGGAGGAAGAGCCCACTCGGGTCTACTCCCCACCCTTTGAGATCCCAAATGCCTTGAACGGTCAACTCACTAGAGATCTTGGACCAATTACTTTGGAGGAGAATGACTCACCATCATTTGAGGACCTTGTGGACATAGAATACCTCTTCCTTGGCGACCCGTTCCATGACCCCTTTGATCCCTCCCAATGGAAGCCAATGAACCCATGGGACCTAGTCGCCTTACCCACCACCCACCTTTTCCTACCCTCACACACCATGTCAAACCTAACCCCCCATTTCCAAAACTTAGCCCACACCATGAGAGCCATGACCAAGGGTGACATCCACCTAGGAAATGAGGAATTGACCCATCCCAAGATGTCCACTTTCTGGGACCCCTTTGACCCCCATGAGTGGAAACCCCCAAATCTACCCCCACCTAAAGATGGGACCATCTTGATAGGAATGCATGTGTCACAACATTTTACTTCATCTGGTAGGGCTAGTAAGTCAAGTCGTCTCATTTGTGTCATATACACACTAGGTCCATTGCATGATAGGTTTACATTTGGATATGTAGGTCCTCCCCCACTCATCATCCATCTTAGGCATGATAGGAGTATACATGGAAGTCCAGGTCCTCCGGCATTCACTGCACCCATGCCTGATAGAGCCATTTATGGATGCCCCGGCCCTCCTAGGTCCACCAAAATCAATGTAACACTTGATAGGGCTAAATTTGGTTTTCCAGGCCTTCCCTTCATTCATAGAAAATCATCATTTGTGACATTGCATGGCAACCCTCGCAAGCACATCAACAAGAGCAACGAGATTTATAAAAAGACAGCCGATTCGCACCGCCGCCACCAGGAATTCCAAGTTGGTGATTTTGTGATGGTGAGAACTGAGAGGTTATTCCTTAGGAATGTCTCAAAGTTGAGGTCGTGTGGAGCCGGCCCCTTTCAGGTGTTGAGGCGCCTCGGCACAAATGCTTATGTGTTGGACCTCCCCGAAGAGTACGATGTAAGCCCCACTTTCAAAGTGGCTGACCTGGTGCCCTACAAGGGTCCCACGGTGACACCCAGTGAGAAGATCCAGCCTATCTCACCCCTTGAGAGAGCCGCCACACCAACGAGAGCTCCATCTAGCCAGAGAAACCAGCGTGATCATGTGGAGCGGATATTAGATGAACAGATCACCAACACACGGAGCAAGGCGTATGAGCGATATCTGGTTAGGTGGAAGGGACGGCCACCTTCGGATGATGCCTGGGTGAGTCGGGAGGATCTCCAGCAGCTGGACCCCGACCTATTGGAGCAGTACCGCAACAGGGAGGACCTCTACTCGACAGAGTCGAGCTCTTCGCGGCCCGGGGGAATTGATGAGGGCATCACCCACGATTCCCTCTGGCTCGGCACCTCTCTCCCTCCCGGAGACGGATATGATGCAGCTCTTCATCTGGACATGCCCACTTTGACACTTGGGCTTACTACATGGATCATCTTGATGTATTTTCCTTTTTTTTGAGTCATTTTGATGTAATTTTCCCTTTGTTTCATGTCAAAGTCCCTAGGTTACTTTGGTTTTTCCTAAGTTTGTGATGAGCATGATGGTTTAGTGGAGCTGATGGGCCCAATCAGGTGGGCTTGGCCCAGGGGCGCCCTCTCCCTCCACCTGTCTTTTGGTTTTCTGTCATTTATATATTTCTCAGGGACTTGGTTGTAATTGGTGGGTCCCTATAAATAGGACCTCACCCCCTCCCTGTGGAGAACTAACATGAATGAAATCTATTGAATTTTCCTTGAGCAAACCCCTCTTGTCTCTCTCTCTCTCTTACTCTCTCTCTCTAGGGCACCACTTTCTCTCTCTTCCCCCCAAAATTTCGAAATTCTCTCTCTCACTCCTCCTCATTCACTCCTCACTAAACCCCTCTCCCTTCCCTATACCTCCCATTTACTTCCCCCCAACCTCCTAGGTGGAATACCATTCTCCTAGACACCTTTCCCCTTCCCCATTCACCCTTTCACCTTCCCAAGGGGGAATCCATTCTCCCAAACACCTCTTCCCCTCCCCAAGGCAACCCTTCCCATTCTCTAGGTTACCATTAATCCCTTCCCATTAACCCCATTCCAAATCCAAAGGAGGGAAACCATTCCCCCCACCCACTTGTGCCCCCTCACCTTCCCCCTTTCCCTCCAAGCCCAATTTCGCAACTCCCCACTCAGCCACTGCAAACACCTCCTTCCAGCCCTCATTCTCCCTCTCCGACTTCTTGGAACACCCCCTCCCAGACCCCATCACAGCCAAGGGTCACCCCCATATCCATCCACCTCACTTCCCCTCCCATAAACCCCATTTTCCCCCATCCTCTTCAAATTACAGCTCTCAGTTCGAGTGTAGCAGAAAGAGCCCGACTTGCAGAACCTGCCCTGAGGTCATTCGACGTCGTCTGGAGACGCACCTTACATCGAAGGAAAGCTCTCCCAGTCAGCTTCGCATCCGTGGTGGTCTCGCCAGCATCCGACATCCCTTCTGTTCGAAAGCTCCGTTCTCCCCCGACTGCGCAAGGTGACTGCTGCAGAAGGACAGAGGCCCAGTCAAAGTGCGACCACGGCCGATCCAGAACGAGTTTGGGAGTGATTCCTGTGCAGAAACCTTCTCCTACCAGTCTTCTAACATCACCAAGAAACGGGGCACCATTTGGAGCTCGGAGCAGCAAGATACAAATTTTCTACCATCGGCATGCAGGTCAGGTTGTTCTGAGTCCGTCCAGACCCCTCCCCACTCTTCTGGGCGCAACTCCCGGCCCCCACCTCCTCTGGTGCTGTTTCTTCTTGCTGCTTGAAGAGGACTCGACCACGATCGTCCACGACTTGGTCCCGTCTCAATTGGACCTCAGGAGTGATCGTTACACTATCGTCAAGTTGCTGCAGTCACCACGGATCAGCCTGAACCAGAGCACCAAGCACCGGTTCCAGAGACTGCTCCGACCAGTGGCGTCAACGAGGCCTCCCACCAAAAATCATCAGCGTACCAGGTCCAGTCAGCAAAGTTTGGGCGCTGGTCTCACTGGATTCCGACGTCGGGGTTGTCCTCAAGGAGCCCTACAACCAGAACCTATCAAGCAGGCAGACTCGACGGGCAGAACCTCCAAGGGACCTAGTCGGCCCCGGATCACTTGCTCTCCCTCTCCCCGCCTGGCTGGCTTACCGCCCCTCCCTGTGTGGAGGTAGTGTTTGTTTGTAAATTGAAATCCTCACCCCTAGCTCCCCCCTCCTGTGTGAGGTGTAGTGCTTGTAATAAACAGGGTTCAAGCTTCATCGGCGCAGTGTGCGGGGATCCCACACTTCCCCGCTCGCCCATCATCTCCGAACGAGGTTGGTTTCTTCAAACCAACCAGGTGAGCCTCTACCCTTGCTCCATTTATTTCTGTTTATTTCATATCCGTAAAACTTGTCCGCTGGTCGGTGAGAGAGCGCCCGTTCCCAGAGCCACTAACTCTTGTGTGGTCACCGTGGCCAAAGTGAGAGAGTGACCTAGTGCCCCCAAGGCACCCGGCCGCCCTTGATTGTGGGCATCATACCTTCGGGAGGGTTAACCTTAGTGGTGCTGGCCCTCTACCAGCTAGGGTCTTTCTCCACCACCTCGACTCGGCATCACCGAGTCACCACGGGTGACGGGTGCGCACGGTGAGACGACGTCTTACAAACTCTCTCAAATCTTGTGAATGTGTATGCGAATTAAGTTCCAGGGATCATATTTGCTTGCTACATCATCGTTTCACATCATTTTGGCTCTCACAGCATGCTTCCCGACTTTGGCCATTGTGGCCTGCTTCCCAATTTTGGCTTTTATAGCCTACTTCCTAACTCGGGCCCTTGCAGCCTGCTTCCCTTTGGCCCTCCTGACCTGCTTCCCAATTTTAGCTTCTATAGCCTGCTTCCCAATTTTGGCTCTTGCAGCCTGCTTCCCTTTGGCTTTTATAGCCTGCTTCCCAATTCTGGCTCTCGTAGCCTGCTTCCCTTTTGCCTTCGTGGCATGCTTCCCAATTCTGGCTCTCGTAGCTTGCTCCCCCAACCTTTGGCCTTCGTGACCTACTTCCCGACATCTTTTGACCCTTAGGGCCCGCTCCCCTAATGTCCCTTGGCTTCTATAGCCCGCTTCCCTAATGTCCTTTCGACCCTTTGTAGTCTGCTTCCCTAATACTTTTACTACCACTACACTTATACGTAATGACAGTATGTTCTTATGAAAAAAAAGGAAGAAGCAAAAAGCAAAAAAAAAGAAGAATGCTTGGCTGCCCTGCTTGCATGTTTGCTTAATATAGAATAACACATCTCTTTGGAATTTTCTAGGACCTTGTTTCCTTGCTAAATAATAATGCTATCCCGATTCCGGATGCACGTGCGTCACGGCATACGCTCGAAGAGAACCTAATTATGGCGGGTGCACACATCAAGGGGAAGAGTCATGGCTAAATTGCTAAGCCCAACTCACAAAATAAACCTGAGGCAACACTCTCACACTTCGCACTTAATGTGTTCAATGGTCTTCAACCATAGGGATTGCCCAACTTTCTTCTTAGCACTCTACGGAGACTTGAATTCCTGCACTCGCGTGAAAGGTAATCGTGAGGAAAAAGTTGCCTGCCCCCACTGTAAAAGAAAAAGAGAGGGAGAGAAAAATGATGCAAAAAATAGAGAGACACATGAATCCGAGTAGCCAGGAATCCGCACTGAAACAAATGAGAAGACTCGCGCAAAATGGTGAAGTGAATTACAGCAAGGACTAAGCCTAGTAGCCGGGAATCCCCATTGAGACACATGAGGAGACTCGCGCCAAACGGTGGAATCCGTAATAGAATTATGATAAGGATGAATCTTAGTAGCCGAGAATCTCTATTGAGACACATGAGTAGACTCGCGGCAAACGATGAAACCTGCTACCAAAATAAACAGATGGGGGCTGTGCGAAGCTACCGAAATCGAGAGCCTGAAATCCATGTGTAGGCGCTAGAGTAACCCTCGAGTGTTGCTTAGAAAACCTGCATATCCCTATGTTTAGGGCCGTTTGCTCACAGATTTACTTCTCCACGCCACAGAGAATTACCTCGGGTGAAATACGTGAATTTAAGCTATGCATGCAAGACATGCAATATCCTCTTGACGGGCGCACCACTCCTCAGTTGTGCCTCGTGACTCGCACCGTGTCTGTGAATTATGGGCGATGTCCCTATCCTATCCCCTATAGAGGGAGCTACCTTATGTGTATTTTTATGTTATGCTTGTTCATGAATGCCTGCATGCTTGAATAAAGGAAATAATAATAATAATAATAAACTTAATTTCGGCTCTCATAGTCCGCTTTCCCGATTCTGGCTCATAGAGCCCAACCATTGACCCCCACGAACAACTTCTGCAACACCGATTCTGACCCTTGCGGTCCACTTTCCCGAGTTCGGATTTCACAGCCAGTGCTCCTGATGCATTAAAGAACATCAAATCCTTTCACTCTAGATCGGACCTTCTGTCCGGCTAGAGAACAAAAAGACTCTTCACTCTAGATCAGACCTTTCGTCCGGCTAGAGAACTAAAAGACTCTCTCCACTCTAGATCGGACCTTCCATCCGGCTAGAGAACAAAAGGATCCTTTCACTTTGGTTCGGACCTGTCGTCCAGCTAGAGAACAAAAAGACCATTTCCACTCTAGATCGGACCTTCTGTCCATCTAGAGAACAAACAGACCCCTCCACTCTAGATCGGACCTCCCGTCTGGCTAGAGAATAAAAAGATCCGTTCACTTTGGTTCGGACCTTCCGTCTGGCTAGAGAATAAAAAGATTCCTTTCACTTTGGTTCGGACCCGCCGTCCAGCCAGAGAATAAAAAGGTTATTTCCACTCTAGATCGGACCTTCCATCCAGCTAGAGAATAAAAAGATTCCTTTCACTTTGGTTCGGACCCACCATCCAGCCAGCGAACAAAAAGATTATTTCCACTCTAGATCGGACCTTCCGTCCAGCTAGAGAATAAAAAGATCCCTCTCACTTTGGTTCAGACCTGTCGTCCAGCCAGAGAACAAAAAGAGCATTTCCACTCTAGATCGGACCTTCTGTCTAGCTAGAGAACAAACAGACCCCTCCACTCTAGATCGGACCTCCCGTCCGGCTAGAGAATAAAAAGATCCGTTCACTCTAAATCGGACCTCCCATCCGGCTAGAGAATAAAAAGATTCCTCTCACTTTGGTTCGGACCCGCCGTCCAGCCAGAGAACAAAAAGATTATTTCCACTCTAGATCGGACCTTCCGTCCAGCTAGAGAATAAAAAGATACCTCTCACTTTGGCTCGGGCCTGCCGTCCAGCTAGAGAACAAACAGACCACTCCACCTTCCGTCTGGCTAGGGAACAAAAAAAAATCCTTTCACTCTGATTAGGACCTTTCGCCCGACTAGAGAATAAAAAGATTCCCTTCACTTTGGTTCGGACCTTCCATCTTATTAGAGAATAAACATATCATTGTCAATTCAGCCCAGACTTTCCACACATCCAAAGAATAAAAGACTCCCTTTCTCTAATCTGGCTCGTAGACTTTCCGCCCAGTTAGAGAACTAAAAGACCTTTCTTGGCCAGTTCCCCCGGCGCATTAAAAAAATAAAACAACCTTTCACCCTGGTCCGAGCTTGCCGTTCGGGTGAGGAATCATCCCCTTGTACTTGCGCTAACACTAGTCCGTGTCAGCGACTTGACCATCTCTCCGTCCCTTAGGGGTCACGAACAACCCCTTTTTGATTTGGACCTTCCGTCCAGGTCATTGAACCAACAAACTCTTCTCACTGTCCCATCAGGTGGCGAATACCCCTTTTTGATTTGGACCTTCCGCCCATATCATGGAATCAACAAACTCTTCTCTCCATCCCTTCGGATGACGAATACCCCTTTTGATTTGGACCTTCCGTCCAGATCATAGAATCAACAAACTCTTCTCTCCGTCCCTTCAGATGACGAATACCCCTTTTGATTTGGACCTTCCGTCCGTCCCTTTGGGTGACGAATACCCCTTTTGATTTGGACCTTCCGTCCAGATCATGGAATCAACAAACTCTTCTCTCCATCCCTTCGGGTGACGAATACCCCTTTTGACTTGGACTGATGCGGGACGACTACGAGACTCGACGCAGACGAATTGTGACCTTGGACTCTATAGGATGACGCAACAGGTTGGATGACACGACCAGCAACAATGATACAATGCGGCACCTAAAGAGCTCCAGAAGAGGCGATGTGCTCCAAACAAGAAGTGCTAACTCACGGTCGTCCCCATCGAGGGAAGCGCGACGATCTGCACGGTTGAGTAACCGGCTTTGAGTCTCGGGTGGTCGGCTTGCTCTCACGCTCGGAACGAGTCATGGGACGAGTCTCGCACTCACAACTCACAGCGGTGATGTATCACGAGCTAGCTAGGAAAGTAACCTACTCACATGCAGCGGCATCTAGAACGCATACTACCTAAGCAAATAGGACAAAAAGGGGGTGACGAGTGTACCTCCATGCTCGGGACGTGGGGAAGACTTCCCGGTCGAGATCCGGAACTCCCGGTACATAAATAATTAATAATTACAGAAATAATGCTAAGCCCACTCCACGTAGGGAGGTAACAGGCAACACGTGGAATCCGGGAGCACCAATCTTTGGTTGGCAGGCAGCAGTCGATGGCGCTCGGGCGGACGCGGTCGACCGGTTCAGCTCCATTCACTCGGGCCCACCGGATGGTACGTGGGACCCGCTGCTGGTACGGTGGCGTCCGGGGCGGCTCCTGGCTGCAGCGACTGACGGGGACGCTCCTGGAGTGTCCCGGGTCGATCCTCGGGAGTGGCGGTCGCTGGAGTGGAGGCGAGCGATTTCTTGGGAATTATCTCCCAATGCTGTCCCGCAGCTGTGTTTCTGTCCAGATCTGCGCGCTCCGACGAGATCGGCTAGTACGCTCAATTCTGACTTTGCATCGGGGCGCAAAGGATACCGTTGGAAAGGGGACTCAAAATACTATGACATAATGGAATACCAAACTCATCCAATGGCTGAATTTAAAATTAAAACGACTGCAAGTGGACTGAGCACACTGTCCTGAAATACAGTACAGGCTGGACAAAACATAACCTCCCTGATCAAGGGCTTTGACCGAGGATCTAAGGGATGAATTAGGACCCACGATTTTTATGGTGGGTAGAGGGGAGGGTGACAGAGACGCACATAGCTCTTTTGTGAAATTTGGACAATATTTGAGAGGTGAGAAAATTCGAATGCCAAGATCTATCTCATAGATCTGCACACAGGGAGACTTTGGGGAAGATGAACAGGTGGATGGGAACGGGAGAAAATGGGCTCTGATCGACCTAAAAATTGAACTGTGAATGGACTCTGATGGGGGGAACCTACTCTCAAAGTTTTGCGACGATCCAATAGTCGGATCGCTTGTACCAGCCCTTTTACTGAGCTGCTATCCTGCAACTCCGAGTTTGGGGCAACAAGATGAAGATCGGCTCGTGGTGACTCAACGGCCGCACGAACGGCGGCAGCGGCGGCGGCGGCGAACGTTTACAATAGAGAGAAGAAGAAGAGAAGAAGAAGAGATTTGAGGGAGATAGAAGATTTAGGAGCAGATCTAGAGGAGATTGGAGGTGGGACGAGGAAGAACACTCAAGAACTCAAGAGGAGAGGGGGGTGTGCACCAAGCAATATTCTCTTCAAATTTTCTCATTAGTTCCACCAAAATACAACAAGAGGCTATATATATTAAAACCCTAGATCTAGACCCAAGGACATCCACTAACACCAAAGGGCATCCACTAACTCCAAAGGACACCCACTAACATTGGTCAAGGGTAGGTGGGAGACAAGCATGGGGGATAAGGAGGGAGCATCCCCTACCTTTGTCTCCTTAGTCCAATGGTCCAAGTCTACTAGAAGCCCATCTTGGGCCTTGGACCAGCCTTTTGGGCCCACATGTGTAGAAGCCCACAAGGGAGAGAGAGGCCCAATTGGGCTCCTAAAGGTTCGGAGGCCCAATTTTGAAATTGGGCTCCTTATTTTACAACCTTGACCCATTACACGCATAAATACTCAAATAAATACACACCAATACACTCATAATAAACATAAAGAAAATATCAACACTCAGGTAGGGACTCCATACTATTGCCCAGCCACAACGATGTCGATGTCGACCGAGTCGTGCTACGGGTCCAGTATCGACGGCTCGCTGAGTCGGGCCGTACTCGTGCTCTGGTGTCCTCACCAATTCTCCCCGGGTGGGAGAAGCTCGACCCCGTCAAGTAAGGGTCCGGGTCGCTCTGGTACCGATCCAGTAGATCTGGATCTATCCTCTGTAGCTCTGCCCCGGTGATCCAAGTGTCATCGGACGCGGGCCGTCCCCTCCAACGCACCAAGTAGCGCTGGTACACTCCGCCTCGAGTAGTCGTCACCTGCTCGTCCAGTATACATTCTATATGTTCTCGCTGCTGATGTAACAAGACTGGAGGTGGATACTCTAGGGTGGTGTCACTCACAATGGGTGGAGACAGCTCAAAGGGCTCACTGGGTTTCACCGCTGGGTCCCTATAAGTGACGAGATCCGAGATGTTGAAAGTCGAGCTGATCCCGTAATCCTATGGCAAGTCCACAACATATGCGTTCGATCCGACTCACCTCACTACCTGAAAGGGACCAGCACCGCGAGCTTGCAACTTCTTCACAGCTCCTAAGGGAAACCGTTCAGGTCTGACCCTGATCGTGACATAATCGCCCTCCTGAAACTCACGGTGGTGCCTATGGGCGTCAGTCAATTCTTTGTATCGTGCGTTGCTGGACTCAATGTGACGACGAATATGCTCATGCAACTGTCTAATATAGCTAGCAAAAGACTCAGCTGACCTGACACACACGGGACTGGATGGGAGATGGGACTAGGTGTATAGGTCTCCTAGGTCTACGGCCAGTGACAATCTCGAAGGGGCTCATACCTGTAGACCTATTGACCGAATCGGTATAGGCGAACTCGGCCAAGGGTAAGACCAAATCCCAATCCCTGACTCGATCTCACACAAGACACCTAAGAAGATCCCCCAAACTCCTATTGACAACCTCAGTCTGACCATCGGTCTGGGGGTGATATGCAGTGGAGAATTTCAATTGGGTGCCCATCATGTGCCATAGGCTTTTCCAAAAATAGCTAGTGAATCGTACATCCCTATCTGACACTATGGTACGGGGAAGGCCAGACCTGGAGACACAATGAGAGAAGAACAAGCGGGCAACTCTAGTGGCATCCGAAGTCTTAGAGCATGGAATGAACACGGCCATCTTGGAGAACCGATCGACAACCACAAAGATCGAGTCATGCTTTCGGAGGGTGCGGGGCAGTCCTAACATAAAGTCCATGCTAATGTCCTGCCATGGACTATCCGGGATGGGAAGGGGAGTATAGAGGCCGGTATTTTGCTTCCTCTGTTTGGCCATAGCACAAATGCGGCACTAGGCTACAATACGAGCAACATCCCTCTTTAGGCTAGGCCAGTAGAATCGGTGCTCAACCGCTTCTATGGTCTTGTTCCGGCCAAAGTGACCAGCAAGACCTCCCGCGTGCATCTCCCACGTAAGAAAGTCACGAATAGAAGTCCGTGGGATGCACAACTTGTCACCCCGGAATAGGTGACCCTCCTGCAGTACAAACTCGCTATAATCGCGCGAGGCACCGGCCTGAAGGACGGCATAGATCGGACCAAAGTCCAGACAGTCAACATAGGCGTCCTTCAGCCTCTCTAGCCCATCCACCTCAACACTCATGGTGGTCAACATCATCACCCGACGACTCAGTGCATTGGCGACCTTGTTCTCCGCCCCTGCTTTGTGCTTGAGCATAAAGGTGTACTCCTAGAGATACTCCACCCAATGACTATGGCGAGCATTCAGCTTCTTTTGGGTATGGAGGAATCGTAAGGCCTCATGGTCAGAGAAGAGGACATACTCTTGGTGCAATAAATAGTGCCTCCAATACCTCAATGCCTGGACAACTGCGTAGAATTCTTTGTCGTATGTGGAATATCGCAGTTTGGCATCATTAAGCTTCTCGCTAAAGAATGCAATGGGGTGGGACTCCTGACTCAAAACGCCACCAATACCCACACCAGAAGCATCACACGTAACCTCAAACACCTTAGAAAAATTAGGTAAAGCAAGGACAGGTGCCTAGGTCATGCGCTCCTTAATGTCCTGAAAGGCCGTGGCTGCAGCCTTAGTCCATACGAATGCGCCCTTCTTTATGCAATCAGTGATCGGGGCAGTGATAGAACTGAAGCCACGAATGAAGCGACGGTAGAATGTCGCTAAGCCATGGAAACTCTAGACATCATGGAGTGTGCGGGGCTTGGGCCACTCCCTGATGGCTCTAATCTTCTCTGGATCAGCGGAGACTCCATCTCTCGACACAATGAACCCGAGAAAAGTGATCTGATCGGACATGATAGCACATTTCTTCGGGTTGACAAATAAACTCTCTCGCCTTAGCACGACACAGACCTGCCTAATATGGTCTAAGTGGTCCTCTCTAGTGCGGCTGTAGATAAGAATGTCATCGAAGTAGACGACCAAGAAGACCCCTATCATAGGGCGTAAAACCTGGGTCATCAACCGCATGAAGGTGCTAGGGGCGTTGGAAAGCCTAAAGGGCATAACCAACCACTCATAAAGACCATCCTTGGTCTTGAATGCCGTCTTCCATTCATCTCCAGACCTGATCCGCACCTGATGATAGCCACTACGAAGGTCTATCTTTGAGAAGATAGTGGCTTTTGACATCATATCAAGCAAGTCATCCAATTGGGGAATGGGAAAATGATACTTCACCGTGATCTTGTTGATTGCACGGCTATCAACGCACATCCTCCATGTGCCATCCTTCTTCGGGGCCAATAGTGCGGGGACAGCGCAGGAACTCTTGCTGTCTCTAAGGGACCCCAGACTCATCAACTCTTCGACCTGCCACTGAAGCTCAGCATGGTCCATGGGACTCATCCTATAATGGGGACGGTTGGGCAAAGATGAGCCTAGGACGAGGTCGATCTCATGCTGGATATCCCTCATAGGTGGAAGGCCTCCAGGGAGGTCTTCGGGGAAGACATCAGAAAATTCCCGCAATATTGTGGCTATCTCTGGGGGATGCTCATCCTCAGACCTAGGGGGGACATCCTCTATGCCCCTGACAATGACAGCTAGAAAAGGGGTTACCCCCGGTCACCTCCTGTTCCATCTCTCTCGGACTGGTCATCATCAACCTCCTTGGTGGAGGGTCCACTATGCTAGGAGCAGTCGAAGAGGTGGAGGCTTGTGCTGAGGACAACGCGGGTGGACCGGCTTTCCCCTGACTTGGAGATGTCATAGTACTGGGGCCAGCTGGTCCTCGGACAGACGGGTCCTTCGGCTGGACGGGGTGGAGGGTAATCCTTTGGCCACCATGGTCGAAGGTGCAAGTGTTCGACCTGCCATGAAGGGTGGCATCTCGGTCAAAGAGCCAAGGCCTACCAAGGATGATACTACCCACCTCCATAGGTAGTACATCACACCATATCGCATCATGGTATGTCTGGAACTGCAGCGGCACCAGACACTGCAGTCTGACCGGGATGGAAGTGGAATCCACCCAAGAAACTCTATATGGTGCAGGGTGATCCACGGGCGTCAAACCAAGGCGCTTGACGGTGCCGGTGGAGATAGCGTTGATGTAGCTCCCGCTATCAATAATCACCTTGCATGTCTTCCCTTCCAGTCTACAAAATGTATGGAATATGGTGATGCGACGCCAGTCATCACTCACCTGCGGCTGGGTAAGGATGCACCTAACTACACCCAAATGTATGCCATCCTGATACTGGGTTCCAGGGACGTTGACCTGCTCGCCCTCCAACAACTCATCAAAGAATTCCTCGGCCAATTCCTGGTCCGGCTCATAACTGACTGGCACCAACTCGGGGGTGGGTTCATAGGCCGGCGTGTCGGTAATAACAAATGTTCTCCGGGTGGGACACTTGCTGGCAAAGTGGCCAACTCCACCACAAGTGTAGCAATGGTCTCATGTCCCAGTGCCCTGAGATGTTCCACCAATCATTGGCCCCTTACCCTTGTCCTCTCGATGGACTGGGGGTGTGGGAAGAAGAGGCCGAGCTGGTACGGCGGGCTGATAAGACCGAGGGGCAGGGATGGGTGCCTGCGGGCGAGGGGTAGGGTCCCTCGGAGGGAAAGTGCGGAGCCTATGAGCAGTGGGGTCCTGGCGAGGGGGTTCCGGGGGATGGTGTAATGTCCTGGTTCTCTCTCTCGTTCTCTCACCCTCTCGGCTCTGACTGCAGACGGAGGCGACCGTGGGCGAGGTGGCGACGCCGGGGAGCTGCAGAGGCTCGTGGTGGAGCGAGGATCGGTGCGGTTTGGGCGCAATCCCGAACGGTGGATTCAAAACTGGCGGTTCGGTTCGTGGCGCGGTTTTCATCGTGGTTTAGTCCCTTCGGGGCACGATTTCTTCGGTGGAGGTAGGGAGATGGACCGCCACTTCGTTCTGCACGTTTTCCCTGCTTCCGTGTGTAGTTTGGTGCTCGATCGGGGAGATCGGGCCGGTTTAGTGAAAACCGTAGTTTTTGGGATTTTCAGGGTTCGCCGAAAAATGGCAACCGTTCTTGGTCTAGTTAGTATCAAAATGACCGCTGGTATGTCTGGATCCCATTCATGCTAGTTTCGTGTCGATTGGTCGTCATTCGAGGCCGGTAGGAGTCCGGGAACCTCGGTGACTCGTTTAGGGTCGATTTGTCTAAATCGCCCCGATCTCTTGTTTTAATGCATGCATGTGGGCTTTTTAGCCTCCAGATGTTATTTTTCATGGTTTGCCTTTATTTCCCCTACGTTTCGGCGTGAATAGAGCGTGGAACGGGCCAATTCGGCCTTCCCCTTGATTTTCCTACCGTTCTCGGTTTTCCGAACTGATAGCGGTCCACCAGTAACCGCGTTCATTTGGTCGCGGTCCTAGGAGAACCGCGTTTACCCGGCCGAGAGAGTCGGCAAGAGTCGCGGTCTTGCGACAGATCGCGTTAGTCTAGTCGCGGTCTTCAGGCGACCGTGACTGCGTGGTCGCGGTCCTCCGGTGACCGCTACCTTCGTTTGGTGTCTGGTTCGTGTAACGCGTCTATGGTGGTGCGTTCGGTCCTGTTGTGGCCGTGATGGCTGTTGAGCTTTTCGGTGTGCGGCTATGTGTTTGTTAGTCCGTTTTAGGAGATGTTAGGGGCTGTTTAGAGGTAGAATTGTGGCGTGTTTGTGTGTGTGTCTATCTATGTTAGGGTGATGTCTATCGTTCCCGTGGTCTGGCCGCTTTCCCTGTGGACGTCGGTTGATGTTCCTATGAAGGCTAAGACTCGGTGGTGTCTGTCTTTCCCGTGGTCTGGCCGCTTTCCCCGTGGACGTCGGTTGATGTTCCTATGAAGGTTAAGACTACGTTTCCGAGTCTGTCAGCAGTTTCTTGTGCTGCCTTCGGTGTTTGAGGTACGGGTGACAGTGCATGTCTGACTGTCTGTACTTCAGCTCCATATTTTGTGATCTTCTCGTGCTGTTGCCTTTCGTCACAGACTCGTTGTGACAGCTCGCGGAGCGGGGCACTTTCCGAGTGTACGGTTTGTAAGCTAGTCTCCGTCGGCTCCCGGCTACACCGTAGCATCCTACGGGGGGAGAAAACTAGCTAGAGGCATGGCTCTAGGCAGGAGCCAGTGTGTGCACACGTGGTCAGGGGCAGAGGACTGACGCCGACGGGCGTGACCCTGACTAGTACTTGTTATTGTGGTTCCACATGGGTCTGCGACTCGGCCGAGCTCGCGTAGACGCGATCGGTTGGTAGTCGAGACACTTGTGGTGTGTGTTCCGCGTGGGTCCGCGTGGGTCTGCGACTCGGCCGAGCTCGCGTAGACGCGATCGGTTGGTAGTCGAGACACTTATGGTGTGTGTTCCACGTGGGTCTGCGACTCGGCCGAGCTCGCGTAGACGCGATCGGTTGGTAGTCGAGACACTTGTGGTGTGTGTTGCGGTGCAGTGTAAGACGTCGTGGACGCATCTGGCCGTTCTCCTGGTGCGGGGGTTCTCCGGCACGTGGCGCGCGACTCCCGTGCTTTTCCTGTGTTGTGACCTGCCCTAGTTAGCCTTCCCGTGGCTAGACTCGAGGTCTGTGTGTTGTCCTGTGCACGACGCTCCAGCCGTGTTGTCTGCGTCTGTCTAAGTCTTTTCTAGACTTTCTTTTGCACGCTGTTGCTAGGAGTAGTTGGGGGCTGAGGTTAGTTCGGCTTTCCTCTTTTTCCCTTTTCCTTGCTGCTCCCTACTCCTCTTTCCCTTTCTAGGCCTGCTTGCCTGTTCGGGTTATTCCCCTCGTCCTTACCTGTTCCCTACCCTTGCTTCCCTTTCTTTTACAGCTTTCTAGTGTGGTTTCCTGCGGCTGTTCCTGTCGTTTCTGTTGATCCGTGTTACTGCGTGTTTTTCAGTGGGGATCCGCGTGACCTCTACTGAGCCAGTGACACGAGGCTCACCACTGCTTTTCAGGTGGGGTGACGTGTTCGTTCTGCTACCGCGGATCCTGGAGTTCGAGTCGTAGCTGCCAGCTGGTACCTCCGTCGGGATTCCCCCGACTTCCCCGTACGTCTTTCTTTTCTGTCGACTGTACTTGGTAGACTTGCTGTCTTTCCTTTGGACTTGACTCTGGGTATATAATTATGTAAAATATGTTAATAATAAAAAGTAATTTTATTTCTGCTACTTTAGCAAACTGATGTAATGAAATTTAATTGCTTGCTGTTATATCTGTCAGTTCAATGTACTACACGACAGTCCTTTTTCCCTTCGGAGCTTTACCGCTCTTGGGAGACCTCGCGGGTTCCAAGTGGTATCAGGTGTATTCGATAGTCCTACCGGGTATATCTGGTATCCGGAATCCGGGTTGTCATAGTTGGTATCAGAGCATTGTTGTGTGAAGTACATGGGAATCTCAGATATACAGTGTCCAGAGTCACTAAGTCCAGTACAGTCTTCAGCTGGCGTTAGGTTTCGTGATTTCCGTTTCTTGTCGTTGTGGGTCTTTTCTTGGTAAGCTGCTCGATGCATGACTCGTTCCCCTGTAGTCGTGTGTCCAGCTGCTGTCATGCCTTGAGGTGACCCTACTTGCAGTTGCATTCCGTGGTTCTGTGTCCTATGCGGAGCTTGAATCCTACAAGTGCTGCTGTTGTTATTTTTATAAGCGATGTTTCTTTACGATTTTGTCTGTCTATCGGTGCTGTTGTTTTGCTGTCGTTTCTCCGTGAAGCTGTCGTTGGTGTCCTGTGTGCCAGGTGTTCCCTGTCGCCTTTGGCACTGGAGCCGATGATGTTGTCAGACTGTCAGCTAAGAGGACTGTGTTTCCTTGTTTAAGCTGCTCCCTGATGTGTCTGTCGTTTTGTTTCTCGATATCTGTTGTTTTGGCAGTCGTGTCTCTTTTTCCTGTGAGACGTAAGCGATGTTGCCTTGTTTCGGAGGTGTCAGACTTGTGTCCACTTGTGTCGTGCTCGATCTAGATTGTGTGCTCGTGATTATAGTCTGATGATGTTCCTCTGAGTTATGTTTCTCGAGATTTGTGTCATTTCCGTAGTTGTGCTGTCGGGTTGTTCTTCCCTGCTTACCCTTGCTAGTCCTTAAATTTCGAGGACGAAATTTCTTGAAGGAGGGGAGGATGTAATGTCATGGTTCTCTCTCTCGTTTTCTCACCCTCTCGGCTCCGGCTGCAGACGGAAGCGACCGTGGGTGAGGTGGCGACGCCGGGGAGATGCAGAGGCGCGTGGTGGAGCGAGGATCGGTGCAGTTTGGGCGCGATCCCGAACGGTGGATTCAAAGCCGGTGGTTCAGTTCGTGGCACGGTTTTCGACATGGTTTAGTCCCTTCGGGGCACGGTTTCTTCGGTGGAGGTAGGGAGATGCACCGCCACTTCGTTCTGCACGTTTTCCCTGCTTCCGTGAGTAGCTTGGAGCTTGATCGGGGGAGATCGGGCCGGTTTAGTGAAAACCGTAGTTTTTGGGATTTTCACGGTTCGCTGGAAAATGGCAACCGTTCTTGATCTAGTTAGTATCAAAATGACCGCTGGGATGTCTGGATCCCATTCATGCTAGTTTCGTGTCGATTGGTCGTCATTCGAGGCCGGTAGGAGTCCGGGAACCTCGGTGACTCGTTTAGGGTCGATTTGTCTAAATCGCCCCGATCTCTTGTTTTAATGCATGCATGTGGGCTTTTTAGCCTCCAGATGTTATTTTTCATGGTTTGCCTTTGTTTCCCCTGCGTTTCGACGTGAATGGGGTGTGGAACGGGCCAATTCGGCCTTCCCCTTGATTTTCCCGCCGTTCTTGGTTTTCCGAACTGATCGCGGTCCACCAGTAACCGCGTTCATTTGGTTGCGGTCCTAGGAGAACCGCGTTTACCCGGCCGAGAGAGTCGGCAAGAGTCGCGGTCTTGCGACAGACCGCGTTAGTCTAGTCGCGGTCTTCAGGCGACCGTGACTGTGTGGTCGCGGTCCTCCGGTGACCGCTACCTTCGTTTGGCGTCTAGTTCATGTAACGCGTCTATGGTGGTGCGTTCGGTCCTGTTGTGGCCGTGATGGCTGTTGGGCTTTTCGATGTGCGGCTGTGTGTTTGTTAGTCCGTTTTAGGTGATGTTAGGGGCTGTTTAGAGGTAGATTTGTGGCGTGTCTGTGTGTGTGTCTATTTAAGTTAGGGTGATGTCTGTCATTCCCGTGGTCTGGCTGCTTTACCCATGGACGTCGGTTGATGTTCCTATGAAGGCTAAGACTCTGTGGTGTCTGTCGTTCCCGTGGTCTGGCCGCTTTCCCCGTGGACGTCGGTTGATGTTCCTATGAAGGTTAAGACTACGTTTCCGAGTCTGTCGGCAGTTTCTTGTGCTGCCTTCGGTGTTTGAGGTACGGGTGACAATGCATGTCTGACTGTCTGTACTTCAGCTCCATATTTCATGATCTTCTCGTGCAGTTGCCTTTCGTCACAGACTCGTTGTGACAGCTCGCGGAGCGGGGCACTTTCCGAGTGTACGGTTTGTAAGCTAGTCTCCGTCGGCTCCCGGCTGCACCGTAGCGTCCTACGGGGGGAGAAAACTAGCTAGAGGCCTGGCTCTAGGCAGGATCCAGTGTGTGCACACGTGGTCAGGGGCAGAGGACTGACGCCGACCGGCATGACCCTGACTAGTACTTGTTACTATGGTTCCGCGTGGGTCTGCGACTCGGTCGAGCTCGCGTAGACGCGATCGGTTGGTAGTCGAAACACTTGTGGTGTGTGTTCCGCGTGGGTCTGCGACTCGGCCAAGCTCGCGTAGACGCGATCAGTTGGTAGTCGAGACACTTGTGGTGTGTGTTCCGCGTGGGTCTGCGACTCGGCCGAGCTCGCGTAGACGCGATCGGTTGGTAGTCGAGACACTTGTGGTGTGTGTTGCGGTGCAGTGTAAGACGTCGCGGATGCATCTGGCCGTTCTCCTGGTGCGGGGGTTCTCCGGCGCGTGGCGCGCGACTCCCGTGCTTTTCCTGTGTTGTGACCTGCCCGAGTTAGCCTTCCCGTGGCTAGACTCGAGGTCTGTGTGCTGTCCTGTGCACGACGCTCCGATCATGTCGTCTGCGTCTATCTAAGTCTTTTCTAGACTTTCTTTTGCACGATGTTGCTAGGAGTAGTTGGGGGGCGAGGTTAGTTCGACTTTCCTCTTTTTCCCTTTTCCTTGCTGCTCCCTACTCCTCTTTCCCTTTCTAGGCCTGCTTGCCTGTTCGGGTTATTCCCATCATCCTTACCTGTTCCCTACCCTTGCTTCCCTTTCTTTAACAGCTTTCTAGTGTGGTTTCCTGCGGTTGTTCCTGTCGTTTCTGTTGATCCGTGTTACTGCGTGTTTTTCAGTGGGGATCTGCGTGACCTCTACTGAGCCAGTGACACGAGACTCACCCCTACTTTTCAGGTGGGGTGACGTGTTCGTTCTGCTACCGCAGATCCGGGAGTTCGAGTCGTAGCTGCCAGCTGGTACCTCCGTCGGGCTTCCCCCGACTTCCCGGTACGTCTTTCTTTTCTGTCGACTGTACTTGGTAGACTTGCTGTCTTTCCTTTGGACTTGACTCTGGGTATATAATTGTGTAAAATCTGTTAATAATAAAAAGTAATTTTATTTCTGCTACTTTAGCAAACCGATCTAATGAAATTTAATTACTTGCTGTTATATCTGTCAGTTCAATGTACTACACGACAGTCCTTTTTCCCTTTGGAGCTTTGCCGCTCTTGGGAGGCCTCGCGGGTTCCAAGTGGTATCAGGTGTATTCGGTAGTCCTACCAGGTATATCTGGTATCCGAAATCCAGGTCGTCACAGATGGGCCATCGGAAACTGGCTATAGGAGGTAGGCGTGGTACGAGGGTCGGTCCCACGCTGATAAGTGAACCCCGGGAGCTGGATGGGAGCGAACTCCGCCTCGAACTGCTCCAACTCTAGAGCAACCTGGTATGCATCTTCCAAGGTGGTAACATTGCGGCGAAATAATTCATATTGGTAGTGGGGCCGCAAACCACGACGGAAGCGCGATACATGCATGGTGCTCTCCTCCGTAACGCGACATCGCAAAAAGTACTCGTTAAACTCCGCGATGTAGTCTGACACGGATTGGTCCCCTTGGGTGAGACTCTGCCACCTATCAATAAGACGCTGACGGTACGTGGCAGGAAGGTACTTACGCCTAAGCTTGTCCTTCATCTCATCCCAAGAACCTACCTGAGGCTCATGACGTTGAAAAAGCAAGCTCTCTACATTGCTCCAGTAAGTCTGTGCTTTCCCTAACAACTTCATCTTGGCATACCAAACCCTTCGGTGGTCTGTCATCTTGAACCACTCAAAGTACCAGTCCATGTTGGCCTCCCAATCAAGGTAGATCTTGGGCTCCAAAGGTTTGGACCCATCAAACGTGGGAGGGTCTGCACGGACGGTCCTGAGATCCGTTCGTCCTCATCATCCCTGTGTGGTCGGTGACCATGCCAGCGCCGACCATTTCCCTCGTAATCGTTGTCGGACTCTGTTTCGCACATCTTTTTTCTTCTCCTTTCGTTTTGCCTTTTCGTTCGCGTATCGATCAACCAATTAACTAACTTGTAGTCAACTGACTGATTGACGACGCGGGCGTGCCAGTCACATGCGTGACGATTCTATTGTGCGCTCATTCTGACCCATGTCGGGCGAATGTGAGGTTCGGTCGGGACCAGCAGTCCGCCATACCATAAAGGCTATGGCGTTAATTACATCCCCCACGAGGAGGGAACACCTTTGATTAATTGCCGAGATAGCGGGCTGTCGATGCCGGATTAAAAAGAGCTACATGATGATCATGACGAAGACATGCAGGATGCATATGTTTATGGAATTATGGACCCTCGGTACATGGCGGAGGACGTGGGTCCGAAGACCGCCGTCGCGCATAGCGAAGACTTCCGACCAGACATAATCCGGCTTTTCCGTCGACGCCATTTGATATACCCGAGGATGTATGCATGGATGCACATATGACGTTCATGACTATATTAAGCATGATAATGGAATTGTGAAAGTAAATGATGGTCAGCCACGTTTATTACTCCTCATCGAGAGGAGGGAAGGCAACATAAGTGTGACAGCGAAAGTAAAGTGCTAACAGACGTGGTAATGAAGATATGATGACAATATAATTCGGGCTCGCTTGGTCCCTCCCTTATTCAATTTATTATCCATTATGATTTATTAATGCCAACCCCGAGGGACGAGGTCCACTCGGAGGGGCTAATAAGCGATTAAAGCAACAAGAGGCTTCAAAACCGGTGTGACCCTACAATAGGTAGCTTATACGGCGCGAAGAAACGTAGGTATAGATGTTAATACGGCGCGGTGAAACGTAGGTATAGATGTTAATACGGCGCGGTGACCATGCGCGTTGAAACGGCGCGCAAGGGCTTGGGGGCGCGCCGGTTTAGGGCGCGCCGGAAAGTCGCAAAGGAAAAAAAAATGGAAATGAGTCTAACGTTAATCCGGCGCGGGGGGGTACCGCGCCGGATTAGGGCGCGCCGGCTAAGGCCGCGCCGTTCAACCCACTCTTTCTATGAATTTTGCAATTATTGAGTTTGTTAAGTTTTGGGTGAGGATTCTGAAGTTATTTGGGGCCAATTGCTTATTGAATTGAAGTCCAGAACCCCGAAGGACGGTGTGATTAAGCCAGTGCGAGGTTCCTACTCGAGCACCGGGATAATTAGGTCCAGAACGAGCGTTCATTATAGATTACTCAACCTTAATCTGTCCAAAATTGGACAGCATCTCCCCTGAACCTGAAGGATTGCAGGGGAGAAGCGGGGTCATGCTCACTAATGGAGCAAGCCCCTAAACCGCCGGTCTGCACAGTGACAGCCAGCAAAATCCCATCAGATAGGATACCCCGAGGACTAGCCTACAAGGGGCACCAATACTCCGTGGGTGAGAATAGATGGACGGGGCCATTGATGACGGGAATAACCCACAGATCATGGCACAACCGCTGAAGGGACCGACTGCTAAGAGAATGGGGCTCCGAGGGCTAGCCTACGAGGAGCGTACATCCCTTAACCTCGATTGGGTCTTAGACTATCGGGGCTGAGCTCGTTGAGTTAGGACCCCCCTGTTGTTGTCTGCTGTGGGCTTGGGAAGCATCTACCACCGAGAGGTAGAGTCCTTAGTTGCCCAGCAATTCCGTGAAGCCACGGGGGAATGTCCCCCTCCCCGGGTAGTTAAAACAGTATGTGAAAATCCCGGACTAGTTCGAACGACTGTGATTAGGAGGAGTAAAGGCCCGGGTGAAACGGGTCAGCCGTAGAAGCATAGACTCGAACAGGTAGGACGCAGCATTCAAGGGGATGCATCCAGCCATCCCGACGATGACTCCCACCTTGCGAAAAGTCAATAGCACAAAGGGAGGAACTGATGGGGGGGGAGACTTTCGATACCACGGCAGGAAGAAGCATGCGCATAAGCACAGCCCTGTCCATGAAGGGGGACACAGAGGTCCATGGATCAAAGCCGAGAACGGTCGATTAGAAGGACCCGGGGAGGGGTCATTTCTGTAGCCCTCGGTGCTTTGGGGCGTGGTCGGTACTTCGAGGAAACCGAATCAAAAGACATGCACGAAAGAACTCAGAACCACATCGGCGTAGATAGAGAAGAGGATAGAAGTTCTGGGCATTCATTCGACCTCGCGGTCCAGACATTCATAGGCATATTGCCATCCTAGAAACGGAATGGCATCTTATTTATACATTAAGAATCCCGGCGCCAGCATCATTGCTTGGTCGCCGTTCATCGTTCACGGGGGAATACACAGTCGCGGAGAAGAAATCACAGAGGAGGGGAGGGGTCGGCTCATATCATTGCCATCCCTCCCCTCTCTGCTTACAAGTGGTGGACGGAAACCCACGAGAGAGAAGAACCTACGGAAGATCGAGGAAGACAGGCACTGGCGCCCACCTGCTTCAAAAGAAAACAGAGTATCGGCCCCCAGCTTCTTCTCCGGCTCCGGAAGGCTTCAATCAGAACAGGGGAAGGCGGCCGCCGAAGAACACTAGGATAGAACTCTTTTCCCTCGGAAAGTCTCTCCCCCTCTTCCCTTTTTTTGTGCTCTCTGCCCTTTTCTTTCTTCCTTACAGGCCTTCTCCCTCGTGTCCTCTTTTTCTTCTTCGAACCTCGCCCCTATATATAGCAGGTTGGAGGCTCTTCATCCGGCGTGAGCTTTTGGCGCGCCGGGGAAGTCTTCATCAACTTATCGCGCCGGTTTAAGGTGCCATTCGATAGGGTAACTGGCGCGCCGGGGAAAGGGCTGAAGGCAGGGGCGCGCCGGGGATAAGGACAGGAGATAAGGGGCGCGCCGGGATAAAGGTATTGGGTAAGGGGCGCGCCGGTTTAAGGCGCGCCGGGCTAATGTCCCTTGTACGCTTTTAAGCCGGTCGATGGACTCGGGGCCATCGTGAACATGTACTCTGCCACTGCCCACTAAGACTTCGACGATATGATCTGTCGAAGCTCCTAGATTGGCGTACGGCCATTCTCGAGGTTCTGGATAGCTTTATCTCGATCGTACGGGCTTTCTACCGGCACGGCCCTCGGCTCTATGCTCCATGCTGTTGGTCCGGCCTGGCTCGTACTCAGAGCTTTCTGGGAGGTTAGATAGCCGGGAGATATTTACGCCTGAGCCGGGCGATCATTCGGCCACTAGTGGGCCCATCTTGACGGGAAGCCGTGCCCATGCCGGATGATCGGGATCTTCCGCCGTCAGAGCTTTCGGTTCTCCGTTTCGGGAAGCCGGGGGGACTCCTTTATCCTCGGGAGAGCCTTTCATGAGGTGGGTAGCCACCGGGTAGACCGTCGACCTTGGTCGGACAACGGGTGTAGTGGATGCAGCACGACAAAGTCGATGCCGATTCATTGGGCAGGCTTGGTCGCACCGCCGGTTGGTTGTTGGATTCGTCTCGGCTCTCCTGAGGTGAAGTCCCCGTATCCATACGGAGTGACTCGAGTCTCTGGCAGCTTTGAGAAGTCTTCAATATGTTGATCTTCATCGGCTCCCGTACTTCGGTGGGCCGGGTCATTCGTCCTTCTGGCTTGGTTGCCGACGATCATATTTTAGGTGCCAACAAATGCCCCCCAGACGTGGGTGTTGCGAGCAAGGCACGAGGGTAGCAGGGCCGACGGATGTATTTCACCCGGACTGACCTTCCCTTTGGTTGGCGAGTGCCTGGGCTGGCCCTTGATTCGGCACGGGCGTTGACCCGGTATCGTTCAGTCGTCAGTACGGCGCGGGATAACCCGGCGCACCTACTTGGTGCACTCACGATGCTGGCGTGTTAATACGGCGCGGCCTTGACGCTGACGCTTTGATCCGGCGCGCCTTTTACCGGCGCGCCTTTTGCTTGACGGGTTGTTAATCCGGCGCGCTAAATAGCGCGCCGGTCTAGCGATGGGGAACTTCCCCTATTTATCTTCCTTCCCTTGCTTTTTTTCTTCATCGCCCTTCATTTGACGTTTTTCTTTCTCTCTCTTCTCCTTCTTCTCCCCTTCTGGCGCCGAGAGCGGCGATTTTTCCTTCGGGTGAGTGGAGATGCTGTCCCTTTGGGTCTCGAAACCCATTCTTTGGACCCCGGGAGGCTTCTAGCAGGGCTTGCCCTCGGAGCTATTCCCCCGGGTGTTCCTCTGGCCTCGGTGTAATGCCGATGGCTGTCTTTTAGGGACCGTTCCTCAGTGGACGCGTTCCCGCTTTTCTTCGGCAATTCCCCGTGCTGGGGAGACTCTGCCGAAATTTTGTCAGAAGTTTGCCTTTGATTAGCCGTTTCCTGACGTTGTTTTTGTTTGATATGCTCTTTTCGCAGCTGTTATGGCATCCAACTCTTCCTCTCGTGCCGTGGTGACATGGGAGAACGTTAATTCTCTCGACTGGGGTCACGGTCAGGTGGCCATAGTTGCGGAGTCCTCGGATTCGGAGACGGACACCGTAGACACCGGTCGTCTCCTTATCCTCGGGGGCGACTCCTTTCATTATAATAGAGAGGACGTGATCAGGAAGGATCATCCCAAGGACAAACACCTGATGTCCCTTCTTCGGCGTTTCAACCTTCAGGGGAAGCGGGACGTGTTTGCCGTGCGGAAGGTCGAGCAGGCTCTGCTGGTGGAGAGAGACAGCTTGGCCGAATGCGTAACGCGGGGAAGACCCATCTATCTCCCTGGGGAGGTCAGGAAGTGGAGCGTTGTGCTGGGGCTGCAAGACCTGGCTCCGTCAGACGGACTGTTGACCAGAGCTCCTGAATTTGTGCCTGCTCGGTGGAATGACTCCGCGGGCAGGGTAGATCGGGAGAAGCCGATCTTTGGCTTATTCCTTGCCCCGTTGAGGTGGGGATATAGAGATGAGTCATTTTTGCTGGATTGCTTGGCGATTCGCTTCAAGCACCAGATCTCCGTGGGATGGTTTGCTGAGTTGAAAGTCACAGATGCCCACGCATTCAGGCCCGGAGCAGTGGAATTCACAGACTATGTGCTGCATCACTATGCTCCTCTTTTGACCAGAGCTGGTGTTTATCACAGCGTATATGCTTCAAGGTATCGGTATCCGATTTCCCGAGGCTTGTGCTGCGGCATGATCGAGGTGTTTTGCCCCGAATACAACACCTTCTATACTTCAGAGGGGGAGACCTCTTTAGACTTGTGGAGTCTATCTCAGCTCAGCGGCCTGCCCATTGATGGAGAGCCGTATGAGGAAGTTTGTTGGCCCGACTGGTTGAAGGACCAGACCGACGGTGACGGTCGGTATATGGCGGGCTACGCCTATCGATATCTAATGAAGGCGTATCGCACCCTCTTCATTCGTCGCACGACACGAGAGAAGCTCGAAAGCCGGGCGAGAAACGAAGAGTGCGGATGGGCGCTTGGCTTCAGTATTTCTTCCAGGGGAAGACCAAGTATGAAGATTTTCCTCCGATAGCACCGGTGGCCCAGAAGCGGAAGAAGAGGATACGACGCCAGGCCGCTTCGTCATTTCTTCGAGAGGAGGGCAGGGGGAAAACCCAAACCCTACTGGTGTTGATGCAGTGACTCATTGTGCTGCATATTTGGTTTATTGGCTTTGTTCCTTTGCTCTCCCTCAGGGTGACGAGAGCGTGATCAGGGCGGAAGCCATATATCCGGCCTGTCTTATGGCTTGGGGTACCAAGCTGTCTCTTTGCCCAGTGGCCCTGTGCCTCATTTACAAGATGTTGGGAGATTTGCACAAAACGCGCCTCCCCAGAAGCCTTCGGACGGTTGGTCCGTTACATTTCTTTAATGCTTGGGTCTGCACCCTGTTCCCGGAGGCAGCTCCTCGGGCATTACAAGCGGTTCCTCTGGTCCCGCGCATGATAGAGTTTGCAAGTGCCGAGCCATCATTGCTAATGGAGCAACTTTATGCTATTCGGGGTAAATTGACCCGTCTTCCCGTGGATTCGCCCGGGGTTCTTCATTTCTGGAGCTTAGCTGCTCACTCGAGCCCATTGACGAATAGGACGAGACAGTGCAAACTCTTTGAAACTGAGGAGTACATCCATCCGATTTCCCAGGCCAATTGTACCAGGCCTATTCTGGAGCCGGAGTTGGTTGATTGGGCACTGGCCATAAGGCCTAGTGTCCTCGTCTTTCGCAAGAGCGGCATTCTGTGGTTGGAGCCGTATTACCCGTTCCGTTTCAGTCGGAACTTCGGCTATGACCAGCAGATTCCACATTCCTATTCGCAATTTGCACTGCCCAACAGGCACAGGGCCGGGCAAACGTCCAATGACGACGCCCGGATATGGTGGGACTTTTTCCATCGTCGCGAAGACGTTTCTTTCCGGGTGCCCGCCCCCGCACGGTTCCCTCGCGTCACGCCTGAATACATCAAGTGGTGGAACGCGCGGACGGGATTTTACAGGACCTCCCGGAGAGAGTGCTGGGCCGTGGCGGAGCACAGGTTCTTAGCTTCCCAACCGGAGCCAGTTCTTGATATTGATGCTTCTTATTTGAAGAAGTTGAAATCTTGGACTAATACGGATGTGAAGGCCTATCTAGAGGCCCGCAAGCTCGTAAAAAGCCGCAGGACGAAAGTTGAGCTGAAGTTGCCCCCGATCAACAAGGATGACTATGTGAAGACCCTTCGGGGTTTATGCCGGGTGAGCAGTGAGAGGGTGATTCTCCAGCAACTCCCTTTGCCGGTAGAAGAGCCCATCGCGGCCGTGGCAGACTGGCGTCCCGAGGTAGACAGGTTGTATCCCTACCGGGCTTTCATTCGCAAAGAGGACAGGCGGGCTGATTTGTATGCCAACACCCCTTGGCTGTTTGCGCTCCTTCGGTCTCACGGCCTCTCGGTGGGTAGCCCCGGCGAAGCCATACTGGACCATCCTCTTCAAATCTCCTTCAAATACGCAGACAGGTGGGGGCTGGACCATCTGAGTCTGTATTACCTGCTATCCTCCCGTGGCCATGAGGACCTGGCACTGTTGGCTGAGCCGAGCGAGAAGATCGGGGATCTATGCTGGCTTATTCGCGAGGCGGCTTCGAGGGACAAGACGCCCTCGCTGTTTTATTGGCCTCTCTTCCCCTTTTATACGGGACCGGCAAGTACGTTCCATCTCTTCCTTCAGGCCCTTCGGCCAGCCTCTTCTTTTTATTGTGGTTGTGTCATTCTCACCCTTGTGCGTATGCAGTCCGACCGACTTCGGAGGAGACTCGGCACTTCAGGGAATTGATCATAAAGGCCCAAAAGCCGACATATTTTGAAGTTCCTGAGCCGGCGCCGACCACGACGCCATTGCCTCCTGGGGATTCGAGGAAGAGGACCAGGTCCCAACTGCGAGAGGCCGTCGGGAAGGCGAAAGCGGCGGTGACCCGGGTGACACGGGCACGCCGGAAGAAAGCTGCGGAGCAGACATCGACAACCGACCTTCCTCCCGTTGTATCTTTCGAAGAATTTGAGGCTTCTCGCGCACAAGTGCCAGAGGCCGAGGTAGGCTCTTCTTTTCTTCAAAGTGCATTAGCTTGTCTTGACTGCTTGGGGCGGCCCATGCTGACAGTCACTGATACAGCTGCTGGGGTCGTCGGTCCCGAGGCGACGGTGGATGTAGAGGCTGGGGACGGGGCAGAGGAAATCCTTGTTGTTCCCATAGAAAGGGATCTGCCCTCCCCCACACCCCAGCGGGAGATGGAAGGTAATCCACAGTTTAGTTGCGATAGCAACGTAAATCTTTGTATCTTCAGTCGTCCTGACCCTGTTTTGCTGTGAATTTGTAGTCGATATACAACCATCATTGCTTCCGGGCTCGGAGAGCGTAGAGGAGGTGATCCCCTCGGGGCAGGGAGAACCCGCCCCTGAGGTATCATTTATTGCTGCCCCTGGTGCGGAGAGCACTGGGGGAGTTCCTGCCGAGGGCGATGCTCCTGCTGGCGAGGCTCCTGCTCCGTCGGTGGAGCATCCCAAGAGAGCAGAGGGATCCTCTTCCTCTGAGCGTGTAGACTATGGTGGCGGCTCCAGTGACGAGGAGTCACCGCTGCTTGATTTTGAGACCGACGATGCTGGGGTGTCCTCGGCCTACGAGAGCGACTATTTGACTTTCAGCCCGGCCCGGTTATCATGGGGCGGTCCTGTGCCGTCATTATCGCTTACGAGTGAGGGAGTTGGCGCTGGGGAAGCAGCTCTTAAAGAGTTGAGCTTAGTCCCGGCCGAGGTAAGGACCTATCCAGGGTCAATACTTGCCATGCTTCTTTCCTCCTCCTTTTAGCCAGGCTTTTAAGTGTATATATCTCTGATGCAGACTGAGGTGGCGCTACCGACTATGACGGTGCAAATACCACTCCCGGCCCTGGGAACAGGGCAGGCGACTTTCCCGTCCGTCCTGCGGCCCATCGCATTGCGGTACCCAAAGGATCATGCAGCAGCAATGGTTCCAGTTGGTCCCGGAGCGCTCGTGGAGGTTGATAGTTCGGCGATAGCCGGAGATTCTCCGCCAAGGGAGGCTGCACAGCAGTCAGCTCTGGAGAAGGGTGGCTTTGCTGAGATAGAAGCCGGGGAGATTATTGAGGGACGGACGTCCCCGAACCTTGGGGTTCTTGTTGGACTTCCATCCCAGGGGACCGGTAAGGAGATTGTTGTTGTTGAGGCTCCAGCCACCGCATCTGCCGGTGCGGTTGTTCCCGGTGGTAGTGGGCTGCAGCTTATGCCGTCGTCATCTTCCGGGACGGCTGATGATATATGGGCTGCCGTAGATAGCAGAGTAGAGTTCGAACTGCCCGAGACGTCGCCACTTGGTCTTCAATCCTCGAGTGATGTCGTGTGGCAGTTCCTGGGGACCCTCCAGCAGGCCGTAACAGCCAGTAGGGATTTAACTTATGTTCAGCTGAGGGGGTTGATAGAGCATCTGTCCCGCTCGCTGCTGGCCCTTGGCTGTCCCATGGACGACTGGACTCCACGGGTGATCCTGCTCCTGAAGTATGTGAACCGGAGGGAGTTCTTGGGCCGGGAGGCAGCTGACCAGTTGGTGGCCATATCAATGGAGCGGGCTGAAAACAAGACGGCCCTCATTTCCCTGCAAGAGACCGCGGTGAGGGCGAGGGACGAAGCCAACGCCTCTCTTCAACGCCGGAACTCCCTGACGGCCCGGATGACGGCATTGCGGGCCGAACTTTCCAGGATAGAGGCTGAACTTGAAGAAGTAGATCGCCTGGGGGTCCAAAAGGTTGAGGATGCTGAGATGGCCGAAGGACAAGCTGCTTCCCTGGAGGCGAAGCTATCCGAGCTGGAGGCCACCGAGTTCAGATTGCAAGAACTGATCCGTCATCCGTCCTTGGGTATTCCTGTGCTGGAGGACATCTTCCGACGCCCTTTGCCGTAGTCTCTTTTCTTTATGTGCTCACTTTTAATGCACCTTATGTATCCCAGGGCATGGTCCATGTAATCATGCGCCTTCACTTCATAGTAATGAAAAATCTCCATCCTGATTTTGAATGAAGACTCCATCTTGTCATTGTGTTGTTTCCCTTTTTTTTTGGTTTGCCCGTCGATTCTAGTTCGAGTGTATGAGTCATTAGGGCAGGAGAGCGCTCACGCCTTCAGGGAAGGGGTGAGGTGTTCACTCCACCGCGCCACGACTTTTCTCAAGACTAGAAACGGCTTATGCTGGTCGAGAGTTCGGGGAACTTAGGGGGGCATAGTGAAACTGGCGGATAAACGGTCATGCCGAGAGCGGCAAGAACCGAGAACGGGTAGCGACCGGTCTTGCCGATGATGACAAGGGTCGAAAGGGTAGACGGTCTTGCCGATGGTGACAAAAACCGGGTAGGTAGTGACCGATCTTGCCGATGGTGACAAGGGTCGAAAGGGTAGACGGTCTTGCCGATGGTGACAAAAACCGGGTAGGTAGTGACCGATCTTGCCGATGGTGACAAGGGTCGAAAGGGTAGACGGTCTTGCCGATGGTGACAAAAACCGGATAGGTAGTGACCGATCTTGCCGATGGTGACAAGGGTCGAAAGGGTAGACGGTCTTGCCGATGGTGACAAAAACCGGATAGGTAGTGACCGATCTTGCCGATGGTGACAAGGGTCGAAAGGGTAGACGGTATTGCCGATGGTGACAAAAACCGGATAGGTAGTGACCGATCTTGCCGATGGTGACAAGGGTCGAAAGGGTAGACGGTCTTGCCGATGGTGACAAAAACCGGATAGGTAGTGACCGATCTTGCCGATGGTGACAAGGGTCAAAAGGGTAGACGGTCTTGCCGATGGTGACAAAAACCGGATAGGTAGTGACCGATCTTGCCGATGGTGACAAGGGTCGAAAGGGTAGACGGTCTTGCCGATGGTGACAAAAACCGGATAGGTAGTGACCGATCTTGCCGATGGTGACAAGGGTCGAAAGGGTAGACGGTCTTGCCGATGGTGACAAAAACCGGATAGGTAGTGACCGATCTTGCCGATGGTGACAAGGGTCGAAAGGGTAGACGGTCTTGCCGATGGTGACAAAAACCGGATAGGTAGTGACCGATCTTGCCGATGGTGACAAGGGTCGAAAGGGTAGACGGTCTTGCCGATGGTGACAAAAACCGGATAGGTAGTGACCGATCTTGCCGATGGTGACAAGGGTCGAAAGGGTAGACGGTCTTGCCGATGGTGACAAAAACCGGATAGGTAGTGACCGATCTTGCCGATGGTGACAAGGGTCGAAAGGGTAGACGGTCTTGCCGATGGTGACAAAAACCGGATAGGTAGTGACCGATCTTGCCGATGGTGACAAGGGTCGAAAGGGTAGACGGTCTTGCCGATGGTGACAAAAACCGGATAGGTAGTGACCGATCTTGCCGATGGTGACAAGGGTCGAAAGGGTAGACGGTCTTGCCGATTGTGACAAAAACCGGGTAGGTGGTGACCGATCTTGCCGATGGTGACAAGGGTCGAAAGGGTAGACGGTATTGTCGATGGTGACAAAAACCAGGTAGGTAGTGACCGATCTTGCCGATGGTGACAAGGGTCGAAAGGGTAGACGGTCCTGCCGATGGTGACAAAAACCGGATAGGTGTAGTGACCGATCTTGCCGATGGTGACAAGGGTCGAAAGGGTAGATGGTATGGCCGATGGTGACAAAAACCGGATGGGGTAGCGACCGATCTTGCCGATGGTGACAAGGGCCGAAAGGGATAGACACTGGACGTGTATAAGTGGGATATCGGATGAAGACCCTCGCCCCGACCTCGGAAATGGCCTTTGGACGACGGATGGTTCATCACTATTCATCATTCATTTTTATTCACATTACTGACCTAAGCGCCCTTTCGGGTTTTCGCCGAAGCCAGCCCCCTCTTGCTTTTGCCCGCGCGCCCTCTCGGGTTTTCACGCGGCGGGGTACCCGATTTTGCCTGCGACGCCCTTTCGGGTTTTCGTCACAGCTGGGTTATAGCCATTTTTGCACTTGACCTGATATAGGAGCAAGTCTGGCGGGGTATCTCTATTTTTAACCCCATTTTTTTTTCTTTTCTTCTTTTTTTTTGTTTTTGAATTCGAGATTCAGAAGAACTGGACCGCGGGAACGCTGACCGTCCTTGTCGGTGAGGACAAGGGTGGGTCTTAGGTTTATTTCGTCGACACTGGTTAAATGTCGAAGCAAGGAAGTGGTTTATTAACAAGGATGTAGGATCCAAGTTCAAGAGTAGAGGTTGACCGATCTCGCAGATGATGGCGAGAGTCGAAGAGGGTTTGTTCGTCGGCATATATCACTGCCGAAACAAGGATGGGGTTGTCAACAGGGACGTAAGGTCCAATGTTGGGGGTAGAGATCGACCGATCTCGCTGATGATGACGAGGGTCGAAAAAGGGTTTGTTCATCGACATGGGTTACATGCCGAAGCAAAGATGAGGTTATTAACAAGGACGTAAGGTCCAAGTCTGGGACAGAGATTGACCGATCTCGTCGATGATGACGAGGGTCAAAAGGGTTTGTTCATCGACATGGGTCACATGCCGAAGCAAAGATGAGGTTATTAACAAGGACGTAAGGTCCAAGTTATGGACAGAGATCAACCGATCTCGTCGATGATGACGAGGGTCGAAAGGGTTTGTTAAAGTATTCCCGGTGGGACTTTGATGATTGTCCCTTTCGGAGTTTATAGGGTGGAGAACAGGAGAGGCATTTGGAAATTACCACTTTACCGACTCAGGCGCCCTTTCGGGTTTTCGCCGAAGCCAGCCCCCTCTTGCTTTTGCCCACGCGCCCTTTCGGGTTTTCACGCGGCGGGGTACCCAATTTTGCCTGCGACGCCCTTTCGGGTTTTCGCCACAGCCGGGCTATAGCCATTTTTGCACTTGTCCCGATGTGGGAGCAAGTCTGGCGGGGTATCTCTATTTTTAACCCCATTTTTGTTATATATATATTTTTTTGACTTCTTTTTTTTATTTTATTCGGAATGCGAGTCGAGAAAGGGTAGCTTGATCAGGGCGGAATGCCACTAACCAAGGAGAGATAGCTTGATTAGGGTGGAAAAACCGCCTAATCCAGGGAAAGTAGCTCGATTAGGGCGGAATGCCGCTAACCAAGGAAAGGTGGTTCGATTAGGGCGGAATGCCACTAACCAAGGAAAAGTAGCTTGATTAGGGCGGAGTGCCACTAACCAAGGAAAAGTAGCTCGATTAAGGCGGAGTACCACTAACCAAGGAGAAGGTAGCTCGATTAGGGCGGAATGTCGCTAACCAAGGGGAAGGGTAGCGCGGTCAGGGCGGAATGCCACTAACCAAGTAAAAGTAGCTTGATTAGGGCGGAGTGCCACTAACCAAGGAAAAGTAGCTCGATTAAGGCGGAGTGCCACTAACCAAGGAAATAGCTTGATTAGGGCGGAGTGCCATTAACCAAGGAAAAGTAGCTTGATTAGGGCGGAGTGCCACTAGCCAAGGAAAGGGTAGCTCGGTTAGGGCGGAGTGCCACTAGCCAAGGAAAGGGTAGCTTGGTTAGGGCGGAGTGCCACTAGCCAAGAAAAGGGTAGCTTGGTTAGGGCGGAGTGCCACTAGCCAAGGAAAAGGGTAGCTTGGTTAGGGCGGAGTGCCACTAGCCAAGAAAAGGGTAGCTTGGTTAGGGCGGAGTGCCACTAGCCAAGGAAAGGGTAGCTTGGTTAGGGCGGAGTGCCACTAGTAGCTTGGTTAGGGCGGAGTGCCACTAGCCAAGAAAAGGGTAGCTTGGTTAGGGCGGAGTGCCACTAGCCAAGAAAAGGGTATGTTCCGGCCGATCACTCAGGGTGTGTTGGCTGCGCCGCATGATACAGCTTAATGTGTTTTCCGTTGAGGGGAGAGAACTGGACGGCTCCTTTGTGGTCTACAAGGACGTAGGCACCCCCTTCATATACTCGGCGAACGATATACGGTCCGACCCAGTTTTTGACCAGCTTCCCTTTGGGGTTAGAGGCCATCACTTCTCTTCTTTTGACCATCACCAGGTCTCCTTTCTTGAACTCTCGACCCTTGACTATCTTGTCAAAAGCACGGGCCATGCGAGCTTGGTAGAGTTGGATGTTTTGTTGCGCCTGGAGGCGTTTTCCTTTGAGCTCAGCGAGCTCTTCCAATCTTCTTTCTGCGTTGGTCTGCTCACCACTGACTAATCCGTGCTGGATGGCAACTCGCAATGAAGGAACTTCGAGTTCAATCGGCACTACAGCTTCCGACCCATAGACAAGGGAGAAGGGTGAACAGCCGGTTGGGGTCTTGTAGACAGTACGATAGGCCCAAAGCGCTTCGTACATCCTTTCTTCCCAATCTTTTTTGTTAGACTTGACAGTCTTCGCCAATAGTGTGCACAAGGTTTTGTTAAAAGCCTCTGCTAGTCCGTTGGCTTGAGGGTTGTAGGGGGACGACGTCCTCCAGTCAATTTTGTATTTGTCAGCTAGCCGATAAACCTTCTGATTTCTGAAATGGCTGCCGTTATCAGAGATGATTCGGCTGGGGATCCCGAACCGGAATATTACATTCTGCCGGAAGAACCTTGCAACTAGTTCTCCGGTCACATCTCTTAGTGCTACTGCCTCCGCCCATCTGGAGAAGTAATCTGTAGCTGCTAAGATGTATCTGCATCCTGATGAAGATGCTGGTAGTGGCCCTACCACGTCCGTGCCCCACTGAGCAAACGGCCAACTTGGTAGGGTGGGATGTAGTGGCACTGGGGGTCTCCTCGCCACATTAGCATGTTCTTGACATTTCTGACAAGCCTTGGCAAACTTGCAGCAATCATTGAATATAGTGGGCCAATAATAACCCAATTTCTTTATCTCTATTTTCATTTTCGGACCGGCCTGGTGTGCCCCAGCTGATCCCGCATGAACTTCTTGCATCACCTGTCCCGCTTCTGCTGAAGACAAGCAACGGAGTAGGACTTTCCTTCGGGCATCTGCCATAATTCGGAACAAGGTCCCGCTTCTCATTTCATAAGAATCCTTGATCCTCAGGAGCTTCATTCTTTGTTCCTTTTCTTTTGGAAGTTGCTGGTGTTGAAACCAGCGTAGGAGATGCTCTCGCCAGTCGGGCTGCTGGACCCCTTCGATGACTGTTACCTCCATCTCATGTTCGTCGGCAAGGACCTCTGTTACGCTGGGGACCTGTCGGCGGTTGATTACTGTTATATTCAGGCTTGTGTCTGGCGGGACCGCCAATGAACTGGCCAGCTTAGCGAGGGCGTCTGCCTGAGCATTCTGGCCTCGATTGATGTGCTTGATGCTGATGAAGTAAAATTTTGACATCAGTCGAGTTGCCAACTGGTGATAGGGGAGGAGCTCTTGCTTTCGCACCTCGAACTCTCCTTCCAGCTGTTTTATAACTAGCATGGAGTCTCCGAACGCTTCCAGCATCTGAATTCCCATGGACAGAGCGATCTGCAACCCGATTATCAGGGCTTCATATTCTGCTTCATTGTTTGTGCATTGTTTGTTTATGGAGCAGGATGTATGCACCACTTCTCCTTCTGGGGACTTCAAGACTATGCCCGCCCCTGCTCTGACCCTGGATGATCCGGTGGCAGAGGTGTCAATTCTGGAAGCGCCATCAAAATATAGCTGCCATAAGGAAGGCTGTACTTGGGCGGCTTCTAGGGTTTCATCTTCGGGAAGTTCCGGTTCCCACGGGCTTTCTCCGGGTATCGGATGTTCAGCAAAGAAATCTGCAATAGCTTGACCTTTGATGGCTTTGCGCGGTACGTAAGAGACATCAAACTCCATAAGGATTACCGCCCATTTGCCCAGGCGGCCTTTGAGTGCTGGCTGGGACATGATATATTTTAGGGGATCCTCCTTGGACACCAAGCTGATTTCATGCGACAACATATAATGCCGGAGCTTTTTGACTGCGAAGACTAGTGCCAGACAGATCTTCTCAATATAAGTATATTTTTCTTTGGTTCTGACCAGTCTTCTACTGAGATAATAGAGGGCCTGCTCTTTTCCTTCTTCATTATTCTGGGCTAGCATTGCCCCCAGAGAATTGTGTGTAGCTGCTATATACAGTATCAATGGCCGTCCTTTCACCGGTGCGCCCAATACTGGAGGAGTCTTCAGATAGTCTTTTAACTTGTCAAAGGCTGTCTGGCAATCTTCATCCCAATAGAAGGGGACATCTTTCATCATCAACTTGTGAAAAGGCTGGCATCGCCCTGACAAATTGGAAATGAAACGCCGGATGTAAGCCAAGCGGCCTTGTAGTGACCTCAGCTCGGAGATGTTCCTTGGTGGAGGTAACTCCTGAATCGCCTTGATCTTTGCGGGGTCTATCTCGATCCCCCGATATCGGACGACAAAGCCCAAGAATTTTCCGCTCGACACTCCGAACGCACATTTCATAGGATTCATTTTTAGCTCATGCTGCCTCAGCCTCTGAAAAATAGTCCGGAGGTCTTACAGGTGATCTTCTTTTCTTCTGGTTTTGACCACCAGGTCATCTATGTAGCACTCGACCTTGTGGTAGAGCAATTCATCAAAGATTTTGGTCATTGCGCGCTGATAGGTTGCACCAGCATTCTTCAGTCCGAATGGCATTCTCTTGTAATGATAAATGCCTTTAGGAGTTCGGAAAGCAGTATGGACCCGATCATGCTCCGCAATCCAAATCTGGTTGTAGCCGGACGACCCATCCATGAATGACAGGGCTTCATGGCCGGTTGTAGCATCGATCATGACCTCGGTTATTGGCACCGGGAAGTCATCTTTAGGGCAGGCTTTGTTTAGATCTCGGAAGTCGACACAAATCCGGATCTGTCCATTCTTCTTTTTCACGGGGACGATGTTCGCCAGCCATGTGGTGTACTGATTTTCTTCAACAAATCCCACATCAATGAGCTTGTCAACTTCAGTACAGATTCGGGTGATGAGCTCTGGCCTCATACGCCGCGGTGGTTGCTTCACCGGCTCGGCTTCAGGGTTGATTGCCAGCTCATGTTGTGAGACAGCAGGGCTTAGACCTGGCATCTCTTTATAAGTCCAGGCGAAGCAATCCCGGTATTCTAGTAGTAGTTGAATGTACAGCTCCCGTTCTTCCGGGGATAGTTGGGCACTGAGGAAGGTAGGCCTAGGGTCTTTCTCATTTCCCAGGTTGACTTCTATCAGTTCGTCGACTGTGGCCTGGCCTCCGTCTTCTATTTCCGGAGGTGCCGGTTGGAGGTCGACGAAGTCTGGAATACCATCTTGAGGGTCGAGTACTTCGACTTCCTCGTCAGACACCGCCAGAGCTTCATGGGGTCTCTTGATCTCTTGTGCTAGCGACTGTGTGGATGGATCTATTGATACTTCCGTTGCCGTTGCAGCTCCTGAGGGTGAGGGAGCAGCTTCAGTGCTTGTAGATGAGGTTGCAGCCATGACAGGCCAGTAGTTGTTTGCCGCCGGACTCGGACAGCATATCGGATTTGTAGCAGAAGTTGAGGGAGTCTCGCCTTCTGGGACAGTTGTATCTTCCACAGAAGTGGCTTTTTCTTTTCTGGTAGCCGGCTCCCCTTGATCGGAGTAAACCGAGGCTCTGTTGACTGGCAGAAAGGGTGTTGAAGTCGTCATTAGCATGACCCCTGCGGAGGGAGAGACTTCTGCTTCTTGAGCATCTTCGGCTTCGCTGCTGCTAGCCGTATCAAATTCGGCTTGAAAGGCCGCTCCTTCAGGACGGACCTGCTCCCAGCATCGGCAGGAGATCAAGGTCTCCATTTGTTGATTCCCGGATAGAGCCAATTCAGCATGTTCAGCTTCCGCCGGATATTCATCAAAGGTTGCCCCCAGAGGGCTATCTTCAGTTGGATAGAAGGTGGAGATGGTATCCACCTCGTACCGCCCACTGTAATAGTAGTCTTCCAGGGTGAAGCCCAGACCCGGATGTTGAGAGACACGTCTCATTTCTTTGTCCAGATTTACAGGATACCACATCTTCTGGAAAGCTTCCTTGCGTTTTTGAGGCTGATCGGGAGGGATGTGTTGCTTTTGAAACATCCTGGCCGTCCGATCAGTGGTGAATGCCAGGCCCTGAACAGGAACCCGCGGGTCGGCTAGATCCTCAGGGAGGCTACAGTCTGTGTCTTCCTGAGTGGGATGCTCCTCAGCCGTATAGAACAAGCTGCTGGGCCCATCTTCTTGTGCCACCTTCCAGGCTTTGAAAGGTTCGACAGTGGGACCATCGAGGCCGGAGACTGGCTTGGTGAGGCCGGCAGGGATTCCGATGCGGTCGTGCTGTCGATCAATATGCACTTCCTTAGCTTTGGGGTATAATGCTGGGGGTGTCACCCTGCCGACATTTCCAGAAGCCGTGATGTGGGAAACCACCTTCGGCTTGACATATCCGCGCGGCGGTGGTGGATACCAACCGTCACCCGATCTATTCTTTGATGCCCCTACGGGGGCTTCAGTTTCAGAAACCTTCCGGGGAGACCCCGTATACAGATTGGCGTCCGCCAAGTGACATTCAAACACCTCGAACGGGTGGATGTCAGCAAATATCCTTTCCTCCTTCCCCTGGAGGCTGTATTTGATGCACTGGTGGAGCGTGGAGGGCACCACCATATTTTCATGCAGCCATGGGCGGCCGAGCAGTGCTTTGTAGGAGGTGCGAGAATCAATGACGTGAAACTGCACCGTTGTAGTGAAATCTGCCAGGGTCAGTGTGAACTCTGCCACCCCCATAGATACTTCACATTTTTGGTTGAAGCCAGCGATACGCATATCCCCGACTTTCTCGAGATGTACATTGAAGTGGTACCTCTCGTATATTCTATATGGCAAGATGTTGACTGCTGCACCAGGGTCAACCAGAATCCGGTTCAGCTCTCTTCCATTCAGATGTCCTTTCATATATAGAGGCCTGTTGTGACTGGCAGTAGGTAGTAGCATGTCTTCTGGGGAGAAGGTCATACTGGCTTCTGGTATAGCCTCAGCTATGCAGGTTTCAAAATGAGCAGGCGTCTGCAGAGCAGTGATGATTGCCTGTCGAGTCTCTTCACTCAAAGAGAGAATTTCCCAGATCGTAAATCGAGCAGGGAGCTTCTTGAGCAGCTTCATTATTCGGCTTCCAGCCCGGACATTGGAGAGCTTCATCTCTTCAACCCATCTGGGCTTAGGAGGGTTTTGATTTGTGGGTCCAGACGGACCTGCTTCATCTTCCTCGGACTCGGCACCCTCTTGACTGGCACCGGCTGTCGGGTCTTCTTTATTAGCTGTTGTAGGGCAAGCCCCATCTGCATTTGCATCCTCAGTAGATTGCACTGGCCGAGGGTGATTGACCCCGAGTGTAGGGTTAGCCTCCTGACAAGGCTGCTTTCCCTTTGACATCTTCATAAATTCAAGGAATGAAGGGGCTGTCTTGCCCCCAGTCTTGCTGTATAGACCTGACGGAGGAGGGATTTGTACTCCCTTAACCTCCGGCGGAGGTGTCTTGTAGGGTTGCTCCCCTCTGAACATAATGTTGTGATTGGGCGGCGGCTGGCGCCCCCATTTCCGGCCTGACCGAGTGGCATGTGCAGCAGTTGCGGCCTCGGCCTTGCCTCCCCCAGCATGGGGTGTGAAGCAAATTTCTTCTTCTTCCTCTTCTCCGGGTAGGTTGAAGAGTGCTGACAGGGTATTGCAGGAGACGACCTGTGTCTTATGGGCCCCAGCGGCCTTTCTCTTCTTTTTCTTTTGCTTTTTCTTCTTTTTGATTTCTGCAGGTGCTTGCCCCCAGAACAGGTTGCTCTCTTGAGGTGGTGCTGCTTCAGCTTCCTCCCCTTGCTTGAGTGAGAGTTGCTCCAGCTCTTGCCATGGGACGTGGTCCCGTACCAGCAGAGGTTTCAGTTCGGGCTGTACATATTCCTCTAGCCCTTCAATTAAGTGTTGCAGTCGAAGGACCCCAGGATTGGTTTCCTTGATTACTGGCAGCGGAGTTTGTCTCCTCCTGTTGGGTGTATATATTCTGACAGCTGTAGGTGAAGTGACCCATACGGGCGCTACCACTGGCGGAGCAGGCCGGGGTGTAACGCCACGGATATGTGCCCCCTCTTTTGGGCGGGGTGCCCCCTTCTTCTTGTGCTTCACAGGGATTTGCTGCCACCCCTGCTGTTCTTTCACGGGCTCTAGGAAATGGATTTCGTAGGTGCTCCGTGTGCTTGCTTCAGAGATCTCCTCGGGTAGTGCCTGATAGAGGGAGACCATGTTGACTGCCGCTCTTCGGGGAGGAGCTTCATGTGGCTGAGGAGGGTCTACTTTGTACTCTCCCAGCTCTATCTCATTCTTCTTCACCATCCCTTCGATGACGTCTTTGAAAACATAACAGTCTTCGATTGAATGTCCCAGCATTTGGTGATAGGGGCAGAATCTTGGACTGTCTTTTCTCTTCAGGTCCTCTGGTCTTCTCGGCTCAGGCAGAGTGACCATACTGTATTCCGTTACCCAGTCAAACAGGATCCGGGTCTTATCCTTAGGAAAAGAATAAGCCTTCTTCATTTTGTCCCTCAACGAAGGACCTTCTTTATCATCCGGAGCTTTCGCAGGTTGCGGGGGAGCCGCTTTCTTGCCTTTCTCCTTCTGTTGTTCGAATGCCTTGATATCAAGCGCATTCGCTTCTTTAGGTACGGGGCGCCGCTCCGCCGCCTTGCCTTTCTGGGCTATGCTGGCAGTTGACGTCGGGACAGGCTTGGCTAGAAAAGCTTCCACCTCAGCCACGACATTATTCAGCCGGTCGAACGACCGTATTTCCATACCAATCATCTTTTCCAGGACCTCCCTCCTGAGATTTTGCTTACATATTTGCACAGCGTCCTCCTGGTGCGGGGGTCGCTTGCATCTCATTCCGAGGTTCCTCCACCTCTTGATGTAGTCAAGGGCGGTCTCATCTGCCCTTTGTTTTGTCGAATAGAGTTCGGCCACTGTGACCTCCCTCTCTGTGACATGGAATCTTTCTCTGAACTTCCTCTGCATATCTGACCAGTCATTGATTGACCCGGCCGAGAGGCTGGAGTACCATTCAAATGCGAGCCCCGTCAGCGAGGACCCGAAGAATTTCAGCAAATATGACTCGTCGGTGGACAGATCACCCATAACGGTCATATAATATGCAATATGTTCTTTTGGGGAACCTTTCCCGTTGAATTTGTCAAATTTAGGTGGCTTGTTGACTCCCGGGGGAAGTCGCTTAGCCGCATGGTGTTGCGGGTAGGGCACCCGATAGGCATCGAATGCGACGTAGTCGCCTTCGCTCTTCTCTGCGAGCTTCAGCTCGATCATCCTCTCCACCATCATCCGGTTCACGACCGTGGGGTCGACTGGCTCCGGATAGAAGTGTGCTGGCTGCAGGTACGGGGTGACCAGGGTGGTCGCCTGTGGAGGATGCAGCAGCGGGGGTGTTGGGTGCACCTGAGGAAGCACCGGAGGTAGCAGCGGCTGAGGCTGTGGTGGCCGCTGTTGTGCTGTCGTCACAGTTGGCTCTGACGGCTGGGGTAGTGTATAAAGTGGTGGAGGGTCGTCTCGACGAGCCGCTCCCCGGGATGATTCACCTTGGACTTCGGGTGGTTTAGAGGCCGATGAGTGTTCAGTTTTCTCCATCAGCTGTTTCTTCAGGGAATCTATTTCCCGTTGATATCTTTGCAGCAACATCAAGACTGATGGATCTATAGTGGTGGGGACACCTTCTGTTGTTTCCCCGGACGTACCCTCGGGCAGGATGTCGAGGAGTACGTCGTCTTCTTCTTCCGTCGTTACCACATTAGCGGTCAAGACGGGGGCTTTGTCATCCCAGTGGAGGTATAACTGGGGCTGTTTCTCTTTCATCCTTGTCAGAAGCCCTCTTGCTGCTTCTGTCCTGCGGGTAGCTGGTCCCGGCCGTACGGCCAACTGAGCCAGTTCTTGGGGGTCTTCAGGAAGCTCCCCATATCGGCTGGATACACCAGCCATGTTGCAAGTGAAAACCTACATCCTCCTTCTTTGTCGATGGACCCTCCGCCTTGCTTGTTGCGGAAAGGTCAGCCTCTCGAACACAGAAATTCTTCTTCTTTCTTCCCGCTCGGGGAAGGCTTCATCGGCTTTGATCTCAGAGCCGTCATTGTGTCCATTGTCGTCGACCGACGACATCCTCATTATATCCTCCATTTCTTCTTCATCTGCCGTTGATGGGCAGTAATTTTCTTCAGTGGCGACTGTCTGCATCAGCTGCTGCTGTCCGAGCGAGGTGTTACCCAATCCTCGGAAATAGCTTCTGACCAGGCAGGCCATTTCTTCTCGACCCCGTTCTTGATGTAGCACGGGGGAGAGTGGTCGACCTCCAGCAGGAGGAATGTAGGCCAGTCGAGCTCTGTCGGCTGGCTGTTGGAACCTTCGCCCCGTGGCAGGGACGTTGGCTTGACGGGCCACAGCCCGGAAACTTCTGTGACGCGGAGGGTCCGCAACCACCTCTTTTTCATTCATCGGGGACAAACCCCTTTCTCTTCTCGCTCCCGCCTCGTCGTTCATAGGACGACGGCGGGTGGGCGTTGGATGGCAGGCAGGTTGGGTCCACTTGGGAACCCACACCTGTTTGAATTTCCTCGGCCTGAGCGCCGGGTTTTCTTGGCCATGGTGGCCGGCTTCTTCTCTTTCTGCCCTCCTTCCAGCGAGAGCTTGATAGTTGTTGTAGACAGGGACGTTTGGGATGACGCGATCTGGGGTCACCCGTGCCGTGCGCCCGTTGAGGAAGACACGCATGCCTCCCACCAGCATTGATTTTCCGGACTGAGAGACAGTTCCGGTGATCACGGCAGTATTTTTGCGAGCCTGGCGACGCTGACGTCCTCCAGGGGGCTTGTTGATACGAGTGGGATGCATCCCACGTACAAGGTGGTGCACCAGGCAGCTAGCGGCCGGGGTCGGATCCTTGAGCGAACCATTGCAGCAGGGAGCCTTCAGAGGTTCCATTTCCTTCACGGTTTCCTTGACGGGTTCCGTGGCTTCGACCTCCAGCAAGTCGACAAAGGCCAACCCCAAGAAGTTGGGGAAGCCCACAGCAGAAGGAAAGCTACCAAATTCCATGGGCACCGCCAGGTACCCTTGCGCGTGTCCGGCGACTATCGATTGGTCGAAGTCGACGCCAGCTATTCCATGAGTCGTCATTGTTTGCACTGAAATATCAAACAAGGCGATAATCAGTAGTCTTTGAGAGGGCTTCGAAGCCCGAATATCTCGGCAAAGAGATGAAAGGTGACACTGGTCCCACCGGACGTGCCAGACTTGTTTCGCACATCTTTTTTCTTCTCCTTTCGTTTTGCCTTTTCGTTCGCGTATCGATCAACCAATTAACTAACTTGTAGTCAACTGACTGATTGACGACGCGGGCGTGCCAGTCACATGCGTGACGATTCTATTGTGCGCTCATTCTGACCCATGTCGGGTGAATGTGAGGTTCGGTCGGGACCAGCAGTCCGCCATACCATAAAGGCTATGGCGTTAATTACATCCCCCACGAGGAGGGAACACCTTTGATTAATTGCCGAGATAGCGGGCTGTCGAAGCCGGATTAAAAAGAGCTACATGATGATCATGACGAAGACATGCAGGATGCATATGTTTATGGAATTATGGACCCTCGGTACATGGCGGAGGACGTGGGTCCGAAGACCGCCGTCGCGCATAGCGAAGACTTCCGACCAGACATAATCCGGCTTTTCCGTCGACGCCATTTGATATACCCGAGGATGTATGCATGGATGCACATATGACGTTCATGACTATATTAAGCATGATAATGGAATTGTGAAAGTAAATGATGGTCAGCCACGTTTATTACTCCTCATCGAGAGGAGGGAAGGCAACATAAGTGTGACAGCGAAAGCAAAGTGCTAACACACGTGGTAATGAAGATATGATGACAATATAATTCGGGCTCGCTTGGTCCCTCCCTTATTCAATTTATTATCCATTATGATTTATTAACGCCAACCCCGAGGGACGAGGTCCACTCGGAGGGGCTAATAAGTGATTAAAGCAACAAGAGGCTTCAAAACCGGCGTGACCCTGCATTAGGTAGCTTATACGGCGCGAAGAAACGTAGGTATAGATGTTAATACGGCGCGGTGAAACGTAGGTATAGATGTTAATACGGCGCGGTGACCATGCGCGTTGAAACGGCGCGCAAGGGCTTGGGGGCGCGCCGGTTTAGGGCGCGCCGGAAAGTCGCAAAGGAAAAAAAATGGAAATGAGTCTAACGCTAATCCGGCGCGGGGGGGTACCGCGCCGGATTAGGGCGCGCCGGCTAAGGCCGCGCCGTTCAACCCACTCTTTCTATGAATTTTGCAATTATTGAGTTTGTTAAGTTTTGGGTGAGGATTCTGAAGTTATTTGGGGCCAATTGCTTATTGAATTGAAGTCCAGAACCCCGAAGGACGGTGTGATTAAGCCAGTGCGAGGTTCCTACTCGAGCACCGGGATAATTAGGTCCAGAACGAGCGTTTCATTATAGATTACTCAACCTTAATCTGTCCAAAATTGGACAGCATCTCCCCTGAACCTGAAGGATTGCAGGGGAGAAGCGGGGTCATGCTCACTAATGGAGCAAGCCCCTAAACCGCCGGTCTGCACAGTGACAGCCAGCAAAATCCCATCAGATAGGATACCCCGAGGACTAGCCTACAAGGGGCACCAATACTCCGTGGGTGAGAATAGATGGACGGGGCCATTGATGACGGGAATAACCCACAGATCATGGCACAACCGCTGAAGGGACCGACTGCTAAGAGAATGGGGCTCCGAGGGCTAGCCTACGAGGAGCGTACATCCCTTAACCTCGATTGGGTCTTAGACTATCGGGGCTGAGCTCATTGAGTTAGGACCCCCCTGTTGTTGTCTGCTGTGGGCTTGGGAAGCATCTACCACCGAGAGGTAGAGTCCTTAGTTGCCCAGCAATTCCGTGAAGCCACGGGGGAATGTCCCCCTCCCCGGGTAGTTAAAACAGTATGTGAAAATCCCGGACTAGTTCGAACGACTGTGATTAGGAGGAGTAAAGGCCCGGGTGAAACGGGTCAGCCGTAGAAGCATAGACTCGAACAGGTAGGACGCAGCATTCAAGGGGATGCATCCAGCCATCCCGACGATGACTCCCACCTTGTGAAAAGTCAATAGCACAAAGGGAGGAACTGATGGGGGGGGGGAGACTTTCGATACCACGGCAGGAAGAAGCATGCGCATAAGCACAGCCCTGTCCATGAAGGGGGACACAGAGGTCCATGGATCAAAGCCGAGAACGGTCGATTAGAAGGACCCGGGGAGGGGTCATTTCTGTAGCCCTCGGTGCTTTGGGGCGTGGTCGGTACTTCGAGGAAACCGGAATCAAAAGACATGCACGAAAGAACTCAGAACCACATCGGCGTAGATAGAGAAGAGGATAGAAGTTCTGGGCATTCATTCGACCTCGCGGTCCAGACATTCATAGGCATATTGCCATCCTAGAAATGGAAATGGCATCTTATTTATACATTAAGAATCCCGGCGCCAGCATCATTGCTTGGTCGCCGTTCATCGTTCACGGGGGAATACACAGTAGTAGAGAAGAAATCACAGAGGAGGGGAGGGGTCGGCTCATATCATTGCCATCCCTCCCCTCTCTGCTTACAAATGGTGGACGGAAACCCGCGAGAGAGAAGAACCTACGGAAGATCGAGGAAGATAGGCACTGGCGCCCACCTGCTTTAAAAAAAAAAACAGAGTATCGACCCCCTCCTTCTTCTCCGGCTCCGGAAGGCTTCGATCGGAACAAGGGAAGGCGGCCGCCGAAGAACACTGGGATAAAACTCCTTTTCCCTCGAAAAGCTCTCTCCCCCTTTTCTTTCTTTCTTCCCGGCCTCTCCTTCCTCGTGTCCTCTTTTTCTTCTTCGAACCTCGCCCCTATATATAGCAGGTTGGAGGCTCTTCATCCGGCGTGAGCTTTTGGCGTGCCGGGAAGTCTTCATCAACTTATCGCGCCGGTTTAAGGTGCCATTCGATAGGGTAACTGGCGCGCCGGGGAAAGGGCTGAAGGCAGGGGCGCGCCGGGATAAGGACAGGAGATATGGGGCGCGTCGGGATAAAGGTATTGGGTAAGGGGCGCGCCGGTTTAAGGCGCGCCGGGCTAATGTCCCTTGTACGCTTTTAAGCCGGTCGATGGACTCGGGGCCATCGTGAACATGTACTCTGCCACTGCCCACTAAGACTTCGACGATATGATCTGTCGAAGCTCCTAGATTGGCGTACGGCCATTCTCGAGGTTCTGGATAGCTTTATCTCGATCGTACGGGCTTTCTACCGGCACGGCCCTCGGCTCTATGCTCCATGCTGTTGGTCCGGCCTGGCTCGTACTCAGAGCTTTCTGGGAGGTTAGATAGCCGGGAGATATTTACGCCTGAGCCGGGCGATCATTCGGCCACTAGTGGGCCCATCTTGACGGGAAGCCGTGCCCATGCCAGATGATTGGGATCTTCCACCGTCAGAGCTTTCGGTTCTCCGTTTCGGGAAGCCGGGGGGACTCCTTTATCCTCGGGAGAGCCTTTCATGAGGTGGGTAGCCACCGGGTAGACCGTCGACCTTGGTCGGACAACGGGTGTAGTGGATGCAGCACGACAAAGTCGATGCCGATTCATTGGGCAGGCTTGGTCGCACCGCCGGTTGGTTGTTGGATTCATCTCGGCTCTCCTGAGGTGAAGTCCCCGTATCCATACGGAGTGACTCGAGTCTCTGGCAGCTTTGAGAAGTCTTCAATATGTTGATCTTCATCGGCTCCCGTACTTCGGTGGGCCGGGTCATTCGTCCTTCTGGCTTGGTTGCCGACGATCATACTTTAGGTGCCAACAGACTCGTAGTCCTCAAAATGGGGGGCATGTTGCCGTTGCTCCTCAGCCCGAGGTGGTGCGAGCTGGGCAGCAGGCGCGGGCTGGGCAGCAGCCACAGGCTGGGCAGCATGTGCCTGAGGGGCCGGGAGAATGCCGGGTAGGTCTCGGCGAGGGGTTCTCTCCACACTCTCTAACCTTCCAACTAGACCTTGGACAGATCGGTCAGAAGCCTCGGCGCGGTCCTCCATGGCTTTGAATCGGCTCTCCATACGCTCGGTATGCTCCCTAAGAGTTAGCTCGGACCTATCCATGCGCTCCATTAGTAGAGCTATCATGTCCTCCCGGGAACGGCCTCCCGGGTTGGCACCTCGGTGTTCACCCATAGTGTCAGGGCGATGGTACTGGGCACCTCCACGGGTGGGCATGCAATGAGATGTAAAGAGGGCTAAGGGTGACTCACTAGACCTATATGGATGGACCGATGCAAGTTGAGGACCTTAGACTTAACCTAGTCTCTAGTACGTGGTGGAGGCAGTAATTCGAAGATCCGACTCGACACGAGGAGCTACCTTCCAGATAGGCGTAATCTAGCGTTCCAGTAACGTCTTTTGATATACTGGAGTATTGGGGTGTAATGCAATTTAAAGCACTTTTTCTTTTGAAAATAATGACTACCCTAGACTCAAACCGGCTCTGATACCAATTTGATGCGGGACGACTACGAGACTCGACGCGGACGAGTTGCGACCTTGGACTCTATAGGACGACGCGACGGGTTGGACGACACAACCAGCAATAACGATACAATACGGCACCTAAAGAGCTCCAGAAGAGGCGATGTGCCCCAAACAAGAAGTGCTAACTCACGGTCATCCCAATCGAGGGAAGCGCGATGATCTGCACGGTTGAGTAACCGGCTTTGAGTCTCGGGTGGTCAGCTTGCTCTCATGCTCGGAACGAGTCGTGGGACGGGTCTCGCAGTCACAACTCACAGCGGTGATGTATCGCGAGCTAGCTAGGAAAGTAACCTACTCACATGCAGCGGTATCTAGAACACATACTAGCTAAGCAACTATGACAAAAAGGGGGTGGCGAGTGTACCTCCACGCTCGGGGCGTGGGGAAGACTTCCCGGCCGAGATCCGGAACTCCCGATACAGAAATAATTAATAATTACAGAAATAATGCTATGCCCACTCCACGCAGGGAGGTAACAGGCGACATGTGGGATCCGGGAGTACCAATCTCGGGTTGGCGGGCAGCAGTCGATGGCGCTCGAGCGGACGCGGTCGACCGATTCAGCTCCGTTCACTCGGGCCCACCGGATGGTATGTGGGACCCGCTACTGGTACGGCGGCGTTCGGGGCGGCTCCTGGCTGCAGCGACTGACGGGGACGCTCCTGGAGTGTCCCGGGTCGATCCCCAGGAGCGACGGTCGTCGGAGTGGAGGCGGGCGATTTCTTGAGAATTATCTCCCAATGCTGTCCCGCAGCTGTGTTTTTGTCTAGATCTACGCGCTCCGACGAGATCAGCTGGTACGCTCAATTATGACATTGGATTGGGACACAAAGGATACCGTTGGAAAGGGGACTCAAAATCCTATGACATAATGGAAGCCCAAACTCATTCAATGGCTGAACTTGAAATTAAAACGACTGCAAGTGGACTGAGCATACTGTCCCGAAATACAGAACAGGCTGGATAGAACCTAACCTCCCTGATCAAGGGCTTTGACCGAAGATCTAAGGGACGAATTAGGACCCACGATTTTTATGGTGGGTAGAGGGAAGGGTGACGGAGATGCACATAACTCTTTTGTGAAATTTGGACAATATTTAAGAGGTGAGAAAGTTTGGATGCCAAGATCTATCTCGTAGATCTGCATACATGCAGACTTTGGGGAAGATGAACAGGTGGATGAGAACGAGAGAAAATGGGCCTTGATCGATCTAAAAATTGAACTGGAAATGGCCTCTAATGGGGGAAACCTACTCTCAAAGTTTCGCGATGATCCAACGGTTGGATCTCCCGCACCAGCCCTTTTACCGAGTTGCTATCCTGCAACTACGAGTTTGGGGCAGCAGGATGAAGATCAGCTCGTGGTGACTCAACGGCGGCACGAACGGCGGCGGCGGCGGCGGCGGTGAACGTTTACAATAGAGAGAAGAAGAAGAGAAGAAGAAGAGATTTGAGGGAGATAGAAGATTTAGGAGTAGATCTAGAGGAGATTGGAGGTGGGAGGAGGAAGAACACTCAAGAACTCAAGAGGAGAGAGGGGTGTGCACCAAGCAATATTCTCTTCAAATTTTCTCATTAGTTCCACCAAAATATAACAAGAGGCTATATATATTAAAACCCTAGATCTAGACCCAAGGACATCCACTAACACCAAAGGATATCCACTAACTCCAAAGGACACCCACTAACATTGGTCAAGGGTAGGTGGGAGACAAGCATGGGGGACAAGGAGGGAGCATCCTCTACCTTTGTCTCCTTGGTCCAATGGTCCAAGTCTTCTAGAAGCCCATCTTGGGCCTTGGACCAGCCTTTTGGACCCACATGCATAGAAGTCCACAAGGGAGAGAGGCCTAATTGGGCTCCTAAAAGTTCGGAGGCCCAATTTGGAAATTGGACTCCTTATATGAAGTGTAACCCATTTTACAACCTTGACCCATTACACGCATAAATATTCAAATAAATACACACCAATACACTCATAATAAACATAAAGAAAATATCAACACTCAGGTAGGGACTCCATACTATCGCCCAGCCACAACGATGTCGATGTCGACCGAGTCGTGCTGTGGGTCCGGTATCGACGGCTCGCTGAGTCGGGCCGTACTCGTGCTCTAGTGTCCTCACCATGGACCTTCCGTCGAAGTCATAAAATCAACAAACTCTTCTCTCCATCCCTTCGGGTGATGAATATCCCTTTGTTTTGGACCTGCCGTCCAGGTCATCGAGTCAATAGACTTTTCTCTCCCTCCCTTCGAGTGACGAATACTCCTAACTTGGACATGCCATCTTGGTCATAGAATCAACAAACTCTTATCTCTGTCCCTTCGAGTGACGAGTACCCCCTTTGACTTGGACCTACCGCCCAGGTTATCAAATGGGTAAATCCTTCTCTCTGTCCCTTCGGGTGACGAACATCCCTTTTGATTCAGACCTTTCATCTGGGTCACTAAATGAATAAACCCTTCTCTCCATCTCCTAGGGTGACGAATACCCCTTTTGATTTAGACCTTCCGTTCAGAGCATTGAACCAACAAACTCTTCTCTCCATCCCTCTCGGGTGATGACTACCCCTTTGATTTGGACCTTCCGTCCAGATCATTGTGTCAACAAATTCTTCTCTCCGTCCCTTCGGGTGACGAACACCCCTATCGAATCAACAAACTCTCCTCTCCGTCCCTTTGGGTATCGAATCCCCCTTTGATGTGGATCTGCTGTCCGGATCATTAAAGGAAAAAACCCTTCTCTTCATCCCGCGGCTCGCCTTGCCCAACCTCGGCTCTCATAGCCCGCTTTCTGATAACTTCGGCTTTCATAGCCTGCTTCCCAGGTGCTGGCCCACGTGGCCTGATTTCTCGACCTTAACCCTGGTCCGCGGACCCGTTCTCCTCGTCATGTTGATAAACCTCTCAGTCGGTCTGCACCCGTAGAACCCGCTCTCTCATCCCTCTCTCGTGCTGTCTGCGACTGGGGGGTATTTGTGGACACTAAAAAATTCTCATCCCATGTTTACGTGCAGGGGAATAAAGAAGAAGAGAAAAGAGAAGAGAAGATGAAAAGAAGAAAAGAAGAGAAGGAAACACCCCTCAACGTGCCCTTCAATGGCACACCTTCAAGTGCCCTTCAATGGCACACCCCTGGTGCCTCTCCAACGGCACACTAACTTGTGCCCCAGCGGCACACCCCTGAAGTGCCTCTAACGGCACACTCGTTAAAGCCTTCAACGGCACACTCTCCAGTGCTCCCAGCGGCACACTTCTTAAAAGCCCCAACAGCACATTCTTGAAGTGCCCCAGCGGCACTCCCCTCAGAAGCCCCCAGCGGCACACAGCCGAACGCCCCCAGCGGCACACTTCCCACCCCTCCAGCGGCACGCTGCTGAATGCCTCCAGCGGCACACCCCAATGGCCCCTCCAGCGGCACACTCTCTGCAAGCCCTTCAACGGCACACCCCTGTGGCCCCCCCAGCGGCACACTTTGTTGAGTTATGATTTTGATGTTTGTTGGCGTTATGGTTTTGATGATAACTAAACTTAATGTGTGATTGAGTGATGATAACTAAACTTATGGTTGATTGCACATTCATGTTTAAATATGTTTGAGATGACAAATGGCAATGGTACATGGTCTTGATTCATGCTTGATTGAATTATTTTTACAAGAGGCAAGAGGTTTCATAACCTCTTTAATGTGAACAAGCATGGTATTAACCTTAACTATCTTGCTTGCAGGATCAAACATGGCAGTCACCTGGTGAACTAAACTTGTGGATAAGCACCCTACTCCTCTACAATCCAAAACAGGTGATATATGTCATTTACTATCAAGAACCATTAGTGAGACTCTTACCTTGTGTATCTCATGCTTAGCATCGATCTCACCTTGTGTATCTTATGTATACACCTCATTCATGCACATTCAACATGAAACCATTCTGGCCATCGTGCGCCCTCGCCCGCGGATCAACCTGCGCGGTCAGGTCGCGGGGGTCAAGGGGGCAGCGCCCCTTGCGGGGGTTTCCGGGGGCGGAGCCCCCGGAACAAATTTTGATAAATGCTCAAATGTTTTGCATGAACTTCAAGCATTTATCATATGGATGTTTAAGCTATAGTTCTAATCAACTATCCATGTGTTTGCAGGTCAAAGACTCAGTTGACACCTTCAAGACTATCAAAGTCGATGCCACAGATGAGAATGGGCTGCTAAAGGAGTTAAGCGGTTGAGCTAATGGCTTAAAGGATTGAACCGAGAATCCCGGGGGTCTGCCTAGCTGGCGGTCGACCGCCAGCTTAGGGGCGGTCGACCGCCCCTTCTAGGAACCCACTTCCTGCAGCTCTCTCAGTGGCGGTCGACCGCCAGCCCAGTAGCGGTCGACCGAAATTCCCAGGGATCATCCGTTTACAGGTTTTTCAGTAGCGGTCGACCGCCAGAAGCTGCAGGTCGACCGCCAGCCCCGAGCTGCCCACAATTGTTGACTTTTTCCACTTCGAGAAGAGGCCTTCTCCTTGTAATTCTTTAATCCTAATGACACCAAATCACCCACAAAATGTGGATCTGGTCTGGGGGATGTCCATAGACCATTCAATGGCTATATAACATCTCATTTGGAGCTATAACCCTAACCATCCAAGAGATCCAAGGGGAGGCTGTCCAAGGAGGAAGAAGAGGGTACTGTAGCTCCGTGAACAGTACCTCGTGCAACACCAATCTTCATCCAACTTCAAGCCATTCAAGGTAGATCTGAAGCCAACATCCTCCAAGGAAAAGAAGCAAGCAAGGAAGCAAGGATTCAAAGGAAGATTGCTCAAAGAAGAAAGAAGAAGAAGCAAGCAAGCAAGCAAGTAAGCCATCCAAGGGGATTCAAGTGGAGATCAAGAGGAGGTGTTCAAGTGAAGATTGAAGATATGTTCAAGATCCGTAACATGCATTCAAGGGGAACCCAAAACATGAGTTTTCTAAACTAAGCCTCATCATATTTATATTTTTGGGTATTGTATTTATGTTCATCATAAACTGAAGAATCTGTGTGTGTGTGGATCGTGTTGGATCCGTGGTCGTGTGTGTGTGTTGTTTTCCATTCGTGTGTGCGTAGATCTTCCTAGATCTACGTGTGTGTGTGTGTGTGGATCTCTTAGATCCAGTTGTTTTAGTGTGTGGTTTGCTGCACTTGTCGCAGCGTGTGTGTGTGGTAGTGATCCGGTTGTCGGATCATGTTGGAGTTTATCTCCGTGTGTGTGTGTGTTGGGGCTTGTCTCCGTGTGTAGTTTGGGGCGCGTCCCCGTGTGTGTGTGCAGGTGTCGTCCTGCGTGTGTGGTTGGAGCGTCGTCTCCGTTTGGAGATTTATCCCCGAGTGAAGCCTCACCGAGTTTGGTGAGGGGTGGACGTAGGATTGCTGTCGTGCATCCGAACCACCTTAAAAACCGCTGTGCATTGTGCTTGTATTGTGTGGTTTGCTCCATTTCCTCTATCTCCATTCTACATAATCGTTAGTTTAAATTATTGTTCTAGTTTTATCTTCGTCTATCTTGCTAAATCTATATCTTATCATATAAAGTTTGTTAAATCCAATTTGTGTTCAAATAACTTTGAATCTCCTAACTAGCTTTGTATCACATATTTTATAAAAGGCCAAAAGTTTTCCTAAAATTGGTAATCACCCAATTCACCCCCCTCTTGGGTGTCATTGATCGCGGGACTTCACACTTCTCAGCCCCCAGCGGCACACTCTCACCCCAGCTCCAGCGGCACACTGCCCAGCAGTCCTCCAACGGCACAACTGCCAGAGGTCCCATCATCAGCACGATACTCTGTTTTGCTCAAATGCAAAGTATGGAATGCTCATGCCTAAGGCCCTCGGCGCGCAGCACGATCAAGTCAGGCCAACCATGATCTTGTCGCGTTGTCAACTCTCCGTTCAAACACGCACATAATCCCTGCCAGGGGACAAGATCGGGGCAGTCAACCTCCAATTAATGGCCACCGCCAACAGATGTCAACGGGGGCCGGGGGTATAAGAAGCCTCCACTCCGAAGAGTGAAAACAGAGGGGGCTCGCGTGCGTGGAGAAGAAGAAGAGAAGAAAAAGAAGAAAAAGAGTCTCTCTCTCTCGATGGTTAGCTCCCCAGAGGGTAGAGGAAGAAAGAGAAAGAAAGAAGAGAGGAAGAAAAGAAGAGAGGGAAGACTGCATGCAAGAAGA